>JAXCMG010000169.1:19679-191866 GCA_034642415.1 Podarcis siculus
ACAACAACAACAACAACAACAACAACAACAACAACAACAACAACAACATATTTATTTATACCCCGCCCGTATGTCTGAGTTTCCCCACCCACTCTGGGCAGCTCCCAATCGAGTGTTAAAAACAGAATACAGCATTAAATATTAAAAACTTCCCTGAACAGGGCTGCTTCAGATGTCTTTTAAAAATAGGATAGCTGCTTATTTCCTTGACATCTGATGGGAGGGTGTTCCACAGGGCAGGCACCACTACCGAGAAGGCCCTCTGCCTGGTTCCCTGTAACCTCACTTCTCGCAATGAGGGAACCGCCAGAAGGCCCTTGGCGCTGGATCTCAGTGTCCGGGCTGAATGATGGGGGTGGAAACACTCCTTCAGGTATGCTGGACTGAGGCCATTTAGGGCTTTAAAGGTCAGCACCAACACTTTGAATTGTGCTCGGAAACGTACTGGGAGCCAATGCAGATCTCTCAGGACCAGTGTTATATGGTACCAACGGCCATTCCCAGTCACCAGCCTAGCTGCCGCATTCTGGATTAATTGCAGTTTCTGGGCCACCTTCAAAGGTAGCCCCATAACTATGGCTTGAACAACCATACTAATGCTATGGTATCACCATGGTTAAGAACATCAGCAGAGCCAGCACTGAGAAAAAACTTTTGCTTGTGCTATAGTGGGGCAGCACAGCATATACATTAAATGCAAAGGGTTCCAGCTTCAATCACTGGCCTGGGGAAATCTCTTGTCTCAAACCCTAGAAAGCCACTGCCACATATGAGCAGTTATAGTTAAGGTCAAGAAGAAGCAATTTATCTTAAAGCTGAGCAATACAAATAAGTATTGTGTTGTCCACCACAGCCAGAACACAGGACAAGCCTTATCCATCTTAGTTTGAGCAGAGACACATTTGATATGGTTTATAGGACGGAGGAGGGTCATAGCTCAATAGCAGAGCATTTTCTATGCCTGCAGAAGTTGCCAGGTTTGATCCCCAGTATCTCCAGATAGGTCTGGAAGTATCTCCAGGTAGTTTCTGTCTGAAACGCTGGACAACTACTGCCAGTCAGCATGGATAATACTGACCTAGGTAGATGCAATGCTTTGATTCAGTATGAAGTAACTAAACATGTATCAATGTCATATACAGAAGTCTCTCGTATAACAGTTTATTTCCATTTCTGGCTAATGTATGCATCTAAGAGACAAGCCACACATTCAAGCTTGTTTTCGCCTGCTCTGGAGGGTAGCACTCGAACCAACGGCTTTAAGTTAGAAGAAAGGAGGTTCTGACTAAACATCAGGAGGAACTTTCTGACAATGAGAGCTGTTCAACAGTGGAACGGTCTCCCTTGGGAAGTGGTAGACTCTCTTTCCTTAAGCAGAGGTTAGATGGCCATCTGTCATGGATGCTTTAGCCGAGATTCATGCATTGGACTTCCAATTCTACAATTCTATGATTTTATGTGTGAGTAGAGGAATTGAAATCTGTGACTCTTGTGATGTTGACTTCACTGGTGTTTGGGTTGTGCCTAAACCATGTAAGGAGACAAATGACAGTTTGTATAAAGCAGGAGAGAGAGAGAGAGAGAGAGAGAGAGAGAGAGAGAGAGAGAGAGAGAATGTTATCATTACTGCATCTCACAGTTCTCCTATATTACACAATGTTGACCATGAAAATATGCCAACAGCAGGATATGCAATTAGTATGAAATCTACTATTTATGGTGAATATCTCACTGGAATGGTCGATGACATTCGTCAGGAAACCTGTTGTGAAAAAGACTTCAATCATCCATAAATAATCATGCTGTCAGTTATGATGTTCTATACTTAAAGATCTCCTGGTGTTGACACCATAAATCATTCAGAGGTTGAAACTTGCAAGCATTTATTTTCTTTCTTATATATGATAAGAAATCCATTATTTGGATACGAATGTTGCATCACTGTGCAACTTTGCAGCTTCAATAGTACACAATTTAAGATCCATGTTGAGAGCATAATACACAAAAGCAGACAGCTATGGTGGCCTGAGCTTCCCTTTCCACGGTCATCTGAGTCGTAGCACAGTCCCTACTTTGTAAGCCTGTCCTTGGCAAATTCCCATCTCTATTTTCCCTTTGTGGAAGATTTGCTTTAAAATATTCATAGTGTGTTCATACTTATGTTCCCTGCTATCTCTAAAAGTTACCATTCAGAGTGGGCACAGAAGTGTGCAGTTTTGAACAGTTTCACCTTTACTCTAGTGTACAAGTCCCAGGGGTTCCACGTAACCCACCCAAGGGGTCCACAGCACCATTCGCATAACAAAAACTATCACAGAGATATCATCAGTTTAAAAGACAGACTTGGTTTGATAAGGAGTGTCAGAATCAGAGTCAAGATGAAGGTACTGTTGGAAACCTTTGAAACACTACTCTTGTTAGTTAAAATATATAACTTTGAAATTGGATCAGGGTGACTGTGTTCCTAGGAACAACTCAGCATTTTCAGAAGCATACTGAATGATGATCTATTTTTTCTGAATATATGATTCACGAAATTACATAATATCTAATGTCACGATAATTAGACCAGGCTACTTAGGACAACTCTTCTCAGAAACCCTAAGACTTGTCACAATTTAACCTTGGCCATCCATTTGAGCTTCCATAAACATGGATGAGGAGCATGGCATATCTTTAAATTAGTCATTGCGGGACAAAATTAATAAGATTAAAAGGAATATATTTTCAATGTCACTTTTTAAAGTTTTCAAGCATTTCTTTAATTTTAGAGGGTTTCTTGTGCACTGATTCTACTAAAAGCATCTGTGAGGAGTTTTTATAGTAAAATGGCAAAAAAGCGAGGCATTCAAATTAACTTCTGCACGCTAAACAGATGAAGACTTTTATGTGATTGTATGAATGTGTGAAGGTAGCTTGCACTTACTTTGAGATCAGGGGTGCATAGTCCTTGCAATCCATGACAATGTTGCTTTATCCTTCAATTAATTGTAGGGATTAGCAAGAATTGATTATCAAATTGAGTCGCATGCTCATGTAGGCAGTTAGCAAACAAATCAGTTAGGTATTAGCATACATCTAAATAGCAAGGACAGGCTCATCTCCTGTTAATGAAAACACCCAATGTATGCCAAGACCTGTTTCCCCTGAGGTGCTTGCAAGAGCCCTGTGCTTGTACTGATATTTTTAGACTGAGTGAAGCTGAAGAAGTCAGCTGGATTTAGAACCTAGACAACATATCACACCCAGGACATCTCTCACCTCTGCAATGAACTATGCCCTCTTCCCATGTTGTGAAGTAGACCATAATCTAAAACAATATTTGGTGGCCAACTCAAGGTGCACAGGCTCCAGAAATATCTCTACACCTTGCAAAAATCAGGGATAAAAGCCCGGAGCCTGGACTTCCAGACTGCCTGCCAAAGGCTACAGCTTTAAAGGTTTAGACGGAGAAACAACCACCTTGCACTTTCACAGCAAAACAGCTGGCTTTGATCACCGGGAGGTTAGGGAACAATTTGCACCGTTTCAAAGAAAAGCTTGCACTTGTCAGAAAGAGGCACTTGCATTGTGCAGAATATGCACTTGTCATTTTATAGTCAGATTGCATCTGATAAAGGTATGATTCACACCTATAAATGCCTCTCTCAGCACAACAGCAAGATATGTGTTCCCCGCTCCTCCATTCAGTTCACAAAATTAATGTGAACTGGGCTGAACTTAAGTACACCAAGACAAAAGTCTGAATCTTGTTTTAACTGGTTGATAGAAACAAAGAGAGAGAGATCTAACGTACAGCTGGGTAGCTGCCACGAAGATATTGCAAATTGAGCAGCAGCTGAACATATACAGAGCTACCTTATTCTGAGTCAGCTCATTTCTTACATTTTTATAGCCACTCCATAACAAGAGATTGCTGAGAGGCTCATGAAGCAAAGCATTAAAACGCAATACAAACTATAGTGAATCAATTTAAAAGCTGTCAAGAGGCGACACACCTTTGAAAGGAAGGATAAGTGTGGCAGCAGAATAGTTAAACGTTCTGTAACGGGCATTATTATTTTATTAATTGCATGTGTGTGTGCCTTGTACATATCCAAAGTCATCTGGTTGGCCACTAAGAGAACATGGACCTTTTTCCTGATCCTTCATAACTCTTTGTATGTTGCTATGGCTTTGACCTGTTGTCTTTGTCCATGGAGTTTTCTTGGCAGGGATACTGGAGTGGCTTGCCGGTTTCTCCTCCAGGTGGATCACGTTTGGTCAAAACTCTCCACTATGACCTGTTCATCTTGGGTGCCCTGCTCGGCATAGTTCATAGCTTCTGTGAGTTATTCAGGCCCCTTCACCATGGCAAGGCAGTGATCCATGAAGGGGATCACTGCCTTGAGGGAATTGAGAGTCCCATGGACTGCAAGAAGAACAAACCTATCCATTCTGAAGGAAATCAGCCCTGAGTGCTCACTGGAAGGACAGATCCTGAAGCTGAGGCTCCAATACTTTGGCCACCTCATGAGAAGAGAAGACTCCCTGGAAAAGAACCTGATGTTGGGAAAGATGGAGGGCACAAGGAGAAGGGGACAACAGAGGACAAGATGGTTGGATAGTGTTCTCGAAGCTACCAACATGAGTTTGACCAAATTGCGGGAGGCAGTGGAAGACAGGAGTGCCTGGCGTGCTCTGGTCCATGGGGTCAAGAAGAGTCGGACAGGACTAAATGACTAAACAACAACAACCACAAATGGCTTTGACCTTGTCCATGAGGGACACTGTACTCAGAAATGGTGAAGGCTGGGAATTCCGCTTACACCCTAAAACAGTTTCCTATCTAAGAAGTTTTAGTTAGTATCATTCAAACACAATCATGACTGAGTCCTGCTGAGCACATCACAAATTACTTTTGATTTCTGACTGCATGTGCATAGGACGGCTCTATCAAAGTTAAATATCTCCCTTGCCCCCCACTTTCCCCCAGCATTTACAATCAGGAAAAAGACACAACATGCCAAGAACAGAACCCACAAGTGGATTCCAAAGGCAACACGGGCTCATCACCAGTAAGGAGATCCACCTGCAGAGGTCTGTAGTGTGGTGGATGTAAAGGTCAGATTCTTCTCTAAGGTCCTTGATTCTTAAAAGCAAAAACAAGGACAAATGCCTAGCCAGGCAATTTTATTTTTAGTTGCATAATTAACTATTTTTTGTCTGTTTTTAGAAGGCATGAGCATCCAGTCGAGTGCCTTTTTTATACATATAAAGAAAAACGTTTCCAGTTCTGTTTTGTTTATAGAGGAAATCTATTTCCTCTCCTTTGGTACCATGCTTTTTCTTTCTTTAAAAAAGCCAGAGAATACACCTGTCCATGGTGAAATAATTGCCAAAGAAAATAGCAGGAGCCCTGGTCTTAACACGGCAGACACAACAGCTGAATCCAACAGGCAGCTTGGGCTAGCTGAAGCACTGCACAGTATTCTTACTGCCTACTGTTTTGTACTGTTACACTACATCTGCCTGTGCTAATGTTAACACAACAAAAAAATATGGTTGGTACGGCAGCACCAACTCTTTTTTTGTGTGCTAAGGTGACATTGGATCTCACTCTATACAGTGGTACTTAAGTACTTAATTCGTTCCAGAGGTCTGTTCTTAACCTGAAACCTGAGAGCCAGTGCAGTGTAGTGGTTAAGAGCGGTAGTCTCGTAATCTGGGGAAGAGGGTTCGCGTCTCCGCTCCTCCACATGCAGCTGCTGGGTGACCTTGGGCCAGTCACACTTCTTTGAAGTCTCTCAGCCCCACTCACCTCACAGAGTGTTTGTTGTGGGGGAGGAAGGGAAAGGAGATTGTTAGCCGCTTTGAGACTCCTGAAGGGGAGTGAAAGGCGGGATATCAAATCCAAACTCTTCTTCTGAAACTGTTCTTAACCTGAATCACCACTTCAGCTAATGGGGCCTCCTGCTGCCGCCGTGCCACCGGAGCATGATTTCTGTTCTCATCCTGAAGCAAAGTTCTTAACCTGGGGTACTATTTCTGGGTTAGCAGAGTCTGTAACCTGAAGCATCTGTAACCTGAAGCGTATGTAACCCAAGGTACCACTGTAACTTCATTATGGGTGTAGTGGAAAATGCACAAGAAAATTGAGGAGGTGTAGGTTTGGCCTTGCACAACCAACCCTTCCTGTGAGTCCTCGCAGGAGCCCTCTCCTGCCCTTGAGGGTGACCCAGCTGGGGTTTCATTGCCCAGATTAGGAGCCCTAATTGCCACAGGTGGTGGCCATGGAAACATCCAGCCCTGCTTGTTTGCGGCAGGGCAGCACTGACACCTGGACTCCGGCAGACGTCAGTAAGGGAAAACATCTTGGAGGAGCATTGGACCAGGCTCAGACTCAAGCTCACCCCAATGCTCCCAGGGGCTCTGGCGTGGCCCTAAGCCCTGGAAGGGGATCGGACAAAAGCAAGGCGAGCCCCTGAATTCCTTTAACGGAATACCCTTTCGCGCATTGGGGGGCAGGTATGACAAGCTCCCCTCCCCTCCACCTTGAACCAATGCCTAACCGCCAAACCTTACAAAGTTGTGACGATTTGCTACGCAGCAGGCAAAACCCAAGTGGCACCAGCCAATCAGCCAAATGGGAAAATTTCTACCAGGCCGCTGTCCCAAAAACAGACAACCTATGACAGCATAGCAAGGTCATAATGAACCCTAAAGGGGGGGGGGGGGGGGGGGTGACCTGGAGCATGAGGTGAAAAAGAGGAAGCTCAGCGCAACGCGCAGAGGTATATATGGGTCCCTCGGTTAATGCATGATTTACCCCAGCAACCGAGGAACCACTAATCGGGTTGTTGTGGCTATCCAATCACTCCCCACCCACAACAGCAGTGAAGTCAGTCTTGATGATCTCACCGTAACTCATGCTCTCTGGGAGGAGGACACGATTTGTAAGAACTACTTCTGATCAATGGCACTGTTAATTCTGCCTCCAACACACCCATTTTATCCTCCCTTTAAAGCTTTTATCTTCCATAGCACCAATTATCTTTCTTCTGCCATGCCTGTCTTTGCCCCATCTTGTAACCTTTGTACTTTAACCACTGTCCTAGAATATCTCATTCTTTAAAACATGTTCCCTCTAATGTCCTGTAGATCTTGAAAACATTGCACAGGTATGCTTGCGTATCATTCATCAGCAACAGAGAAAGAGAGTGTGCTGCAAGGCAAGTTTCTGGGCCTTGTTGAATAAATGACCTCTCACTCAAAGGCCACAGTGAAAAACTAAAGTATTTCTCTCCCTCTGAAAGAACAAGGCATTTGATCCTACAATATAGCAAATATTTAATGATGAGAAACTCAGAATGAAGGAGAAAGCCAGTGCACATCTACTTTCTAGGGATCTTGGATACCCTCTCAAGAAATGTCATAATCCTATTGAAAACTTTAAGAAGTGTGCACTAACCACAAGTTTGCCCATAGACTGCCCAGTTCAGATCAGGGTCTGTCTAAATCTGCCCTGCCCCATTCTAACTGGGAAATTTAAAAATGGCTTTAACTTTTCATTTTTCTCACAGATCTTTATAAAATATGCAAGTTTTCTCGTCTTTGCATGGGAAATAAAGCCTGCCCAGGTAAACGAGCTTAGCTACTTCTGTGTTGAGCACTTTTAAAGTTGGATTATTATTATTTTTAAACACAACAGCTGTAACTTTTTAATAAATATATATATGGCAGAATTGGATGAAATGTGCAGGCAAGGTCATTCCTTCTGAGCAGATGAATCCTGACAAATGTCAGAAAATAGAGATTTTTTTTTTTTTTTTGCAAGAGTAACAGTTAGTTTTACATATGTAAAAAAGGAATCACTGGATCTCAAGCCCCACATTGGGCGAAAGATAACTGCATTGCAAGGGGCTGGACTAGATGATCATCATGGTCCCTTCCAACTCTACAATTCAGCGATTCTATAATTCCCCTAGTGTTTTGTGTGCAGCTGGCCTGAAAACTACAGATATGTAAGAGGTTACCCCGGCATAAGAAACCTGCCAGGACATTTCATTCAAAAACCACAGCAAAAAAAATGTGAAATACAAAGAGACAATCTTCTTCTAACTATTAGCTCCTGTTGAACTGGATGATTAAACAGTAATTAAACAAAGGCTAAGGCACGAAATGGTCAAGCAGCAAGTGTACATGGAAGCCGCTTTAATAGCACACCTAAAAATGAAAACAAGGATATTGCAGCAGAGGCATTCGTCAGGGAGACCAAACCAGTTGCATGCCCATCTTTGCATGCAAAGAGTCAAGCCCTGTTTTGCTTCTGTCTGCAAAGGAAGTTCCTGCTGGTCTCAAGTGCTGGGATTCATATAAAGAAGATTAATTAAAGTTCTCTTCCAAGCAGAAATGATCCTTTACTTCCTCGCACACACTGAAGGCAGTGGTTGGGTGGCCTTTGTTCCATCCACTTGCAGAGAATGACAATCTGACTACGTTCTAATGAGCTAATCAGGGCAAGTGTCACAGAGTCACAGCACCCCGCTTTTTTGTTATTGTGTTGTTGTTTTAATTAAAACTACTGAAAATGGAGTCCTCTCTTTTTTTGCCCATCTGAAAAGGATCTCTGATTCTCTTAGACTGCTCCAGAGCCCATCCCACAATAAATCATTCTGCTTCCTGGTTGCCAGGCAACCCTGTCATTCTTGATTTTTAAATGAGTGCATTGATTTCGCCCTTTTGCTAGCTCGTTCTTATCCTACCACAAGAGACACACCCAACTGAACACAAACAAAACTTTGTCTGAATCGAATAGACAAGACAGGCAGGAGCCCAAGAACCATTAAGCACAATAGCTCAAAGGAAGCCCCGTGGCATAGCTGTCAACCGTCCCTTATTTGGCGGGAAACTCCCTTATCACAGCGCTGTTTCCCGCTGCTGTCCCTTATTGATGATGTCCCTTAAATTTCCCAGGTTTCATGCTTGCCCAGCTCGGGAGGGAAGCAGCGGCTCGGGGTCCTCCACCTCGAGAGAGAGAGAGAGAGAGAGAGCGCACGAGCTGCCGTGTCTCCGTCTCTCCCTTTTCCCCCTCAGGGGCACGTAGTGAGGAGACGGGTGGTGGCAGGCGGGCAGGCAGCCCCTCTCTTGCGAGACTTCCGCCATGCTGCCAGGGAAAGCTGGAGGCGGCGGCGGCAACTGAGGAGGCAGCCTGAGGGAGGAGGAAGAGGAGGGGATGGGGAGGGACGCAGAAGGGCAGCGCTTCAGCGGCCGCGGCGGCACCTCATGCTGGGCTCGCGGGCGGCGTGGGCGAGAGTCTCTCTTCCTCCCAGTGTGAGGTGTAGTGGTTAAGAGTGGTAGACTTGTAATCTGGTGAACCGGGTTCGTGTCTCCGCTCCTCCACATGCAGCTGCTGGGTGACCTTGGACTGGTCACACTTCTCTGAAGTCTCTCAGCCCCACTCACCTCACAGAGTGTTTGTTGTGGGGGAGGAAGGGAAAGGAGAATGTTAGCCGCTTTGAGACTCCTTCGGGTAGTGATAAAGCGGGATATCAAATCATGGTCCGTGAATCAGCGTGTTTTCACATGAGTAGAATGTGTCCTTTTATTAACTCTCCGGGTTATTTGTGGGGCAAAGGAATTCATTCATTCCCCCCCCCCAAAAAAAATATAGTCCGGCCCCCCACAAGGTCCAAGGAACAGTGGACCAGCCCCCTGCTGAAAAAGTTTGCTGAACCCTGGAATAGGACACCCCTTTTTTATCAGATAAATATTGGAGGGTATGCTGTTATATCATTTTATTGGGGGGTTTCCCCCCTTCATTTTTTTGATGTTCTGCCCTTATCTTTTGAGTTGTGCATCACCTTAAGAACCTTGCAGGCGGAAAGGTGATTCATGTGTTTTAGTAAACAAGAGAACAAGCAAACAAAATCATTTTAATGCCTGATTGGAATCTTCTTGTAAAATCTTCTAATACTGTTTTATCACCGCATCAAAATAAATTGTAAATTGGCTCACAGCATGTAAAGTCAGATAGTATAACATGAATTGGGGAAATCAGTCACATTTGGTTCTGCTAAACAGTTTGGCTCACCTTCAGTGAACAGAATCCAGGTCTTTTTTCCTCATGAAACATCCCATGTGAAATACTGTACCCATTCCCACACACACCCTACAGAAATTGGCTAACTAAATCTTACTTCAGTTTATTGCATGATGACTCATTTGTCTTTCCTTCCTGGCACTTCAATATTAAAATTGCAGCTAGACAGGGATGACTAAATATTCACTCTGATAATTTGTGTCTAGAGCTCTGTAGAAGATGAGTTTGTTAATGTCACTTCAAAATCTGCCAAAATATGAATTACAATTCATAACAGGGATTGAGCATGAACTAAGCAGGTTTCTGTGTTGGTAAAACAAAATTTTGGTTAGTATGTTTTAAAAATATTTACACCTAAATTTAAATAATATCTAGCAATATTTGTGCTTTGAAGCATGATTATTTAAAATTCAGCTGGACTTTGCAAAATATATACAACAGGAAGCAGACTGATTGTTGTTGTTTAGTCGTTTAGTCATGTCCGGCTCTTCATGACCCCATGGACCAGAGCACGCCAGGCACTCCTGTCTTCCACTGCCTCCCACAGTTCGGTCAAACTCATGCTGGTAGCTTCAAGAACACTGTCCAGCCATCTCGTCCTCTGTCATCCCCTTCTCCTTGTGCCCTCCATCTTTCCCAACATCAGGGTCTTTTCCAGGGAGTCTTCTCTTCTCATGAGGTGGCCAAAGTACTGGAGCCTCAGCTTCAGGATCTGTCCTTCCAGTGAGCACTCAGGGCTGATTTCCTGAAGAATGGATAGGTTTGATCTTCTTACAGTCCATGGGACTCTCAAGAGTCTCCTCCAGCACCATAATTCAAAAGCATCAATTCTTCAGCGATCAGCCTTCTTTATGATCCAGCTCTCACTTCCATACATCACTACTGGGAAAACCATAGCTTTAACTATATGGACCTTTGTTGGCAAGGTGATGTCTCTGTTTTTAAGACGCTGTCTATGTTTTTTGTCGTTGCTTTTCTTCCAAGAAGCAGGTGTCTTTTAATTTCATAGCTGCTGTCACCATCCGCAGTGATCATGGAGCCCAAGAAAGTAAAATCTCTCACTGCCTCCATTTCTTCCCCTTCTATTTGCCAGGAGGTGATGGGACCAGTGGCCATGATCTTCGGTTTTTTTATGTTGAGCTTCAAACCATATTTTGTGCTCTCCTCTTTCACACTCATTAAAAGGATCTTTAATTCCTCTTCACTTTCTGCCATCAAGGTTGTGTCATCTGCATATCTGTGATTACACACTCACTATTTAGACTTTGTGGGCTCCATGGCAGTTGCATCTTGCAAACTACACATCAAAGGAAAGTTGACTGTGGTCATCTTCTTGCTGCATGTGGACTTCTTAGCTTCCACAAACCTTCCAGTAAAAAATAGAACTACCATAGTAATTAGACAGTGGCCAAGAAAGCATGTTACTGTTACAAAAGTTGTGTGCCACCCCCACTCTCTGCCAAGCTGGAGCAAGATTCCAAGGGGTTCCAGGCACTCACCCAGGGTCTATGTTCCTTTGGAGAATTAAGACACAGCGGAGACTCTCGTAGCTTTAAGAAATATGGTTCATTCATCTGTTTACACCATCTGTCTGTATGGAAGGGGGTCCAGATTTTACAGCACGATCATTTCAAGAGGGGATTCTCTCACAGCAATGCAACCATGCAGTCCAAGGCATCTCTTCCAGCCAGCTGTCCCAAGACAGATCCCACTCTTTCTTCCTCTTCCTTCCCAGCCCCCCCCCCTGCTCAAGGCTCCCTTTTCCTTTCACCTTACACACCCAGTTACCCTGGCAACCTTCCAAACCTCCAGTCTCTCTTCACACAGAGACGACAGTTCTCTTTCATTGCCAGTGGCCCTCGATGGCCCTGTGTGTGGGATGTGATACATAAGTAGCAGTCAAGTACAACATTCCTTGTTTTCCTAGAGTGGACATGCGGGGGAATGTTTGGTCCAGCCAGTTGAAAACTTCCTGTTTCCTCCTGACTGGGACATACTTCCTTTGCATTTGACTAGAGATGGGTGTGACCTTACGTGTCCAGGTAACAAAAGGACAAGGCATGCAGCACTCTCTCTTTTCAACTTCCTTTTAGCTAGAAATGCTCTGTTGGAATTCAGCCAACATGTTCAGCCAACAGAGGACAGTGGGATTATCCCCATATGGAATAGTTCCACGTGTATATACTTTGTAACTAAGTCTGCCTTCAGAGATCCAACTGTGAACTGAATGTGAGTAAACCTCTTTTATATACTTTAAACAAGATTGTGGAACCTAATAGTGAGAGGTTTACACAAGCCTGCAACCAGTTATCCGCTGTGCATTTAAAAGGGGAATACAAAAACTCTGCTAAGTAAAGGAACTTGCTAGCACAAGTTGGGAAGGATATTAATAAACAATATATCCTCTCCTTCCTCACTGAACATTCCCACACTGTGTTCTTTCTTAATGGCCCTAGCTTGGCCAGGTTGGTTTACATATGCAGCTGGAATTTCTCCTTTCACATTTCAGATAATCAAAATCCTACCATTTATTAATTTCTAGGGATTGGGGGGGTCCCCCTCTCAAATCTATAACAATATATTACAATGAGAGTTTCCACCAAATGTCAGGTAAAGTGAAATTTTGAGGCGATTTGGATGTTGGTGCTTGGGTAAAGAATATGGATTACTTATGGACAAAAGAAAAGTGTCAGCACAGTGCTAACAAAATTTCTAAAGGATGTGGTTTCTGCACATGCCAACCTCATATCTGGAGAAAGCATTGACCCAGGCTGCTGTTCAAGATATGCTTTGTTTCTCCCTTATACTGGCTGCTTGTATTTGAGTTTGGGACTGGTAAGGATGCTCTCCATGGAGAGGCCAAACTACTGCTCAGGTTTTTCTGCTATTGAAAACTCCTGATCCCAGGAACATTCCTGTCAGTATTCTTGTTTGCTTGAACGCTTACAGACAGGGAACACAAAACAAGCAAGAATGGGGTCCAAAGGGATTTTCTGGTTGGAAATCTCAAGTGGTTTAAGGTCTGGCATATTATGCAGGTTTATTCAATTATTACCAGAAAGCTGATCAGTCGAAAATGTCATCCAATATGAATAGGGAAGATCAATGAAACATCCATTTCCATTTCTCTCAGCTTTTCATTTTTCAAATCTTCAATTTGGCTTGCTCCATTTTCTGCACCAGTTTGTGATTTGGTTTGAAAAAAGAAGTTTGCTTGAAAATCTCGATGTGTTTTCATGTGCGCCTTTGAACGCATTATGCCAACAATTTCTCCCTAATACAAAGCACCTTTGTATGAACATCATTTTCACTAATATATGCATTTGTGTGTGCACTTTTCACAAATATGAAAATTTTGTACACATCCTTGGTGGACCAAACTGGGGGAATGCATATTTCATAGGAGAGTTATGTTTGGGTCTGCATTCTGGTTCAGAAAGCATGAATCTGGTAGGTTCATATTAAGATGTGAACAAAACAAATCTCTTCCCTCATCCCTTAACAGTCTCTAACCCCATTTACCTAGGAGCTAATCCCATTGAATCCAATAGGGCTTACTTCTGAGTTGACATGGTTAGTATCACATTATTAATCAAACCAACCCAATGTAGAGGTGGATTGTGTCAAGTGCCTCCCTCCCAGTGTCTGGGCTGTTCACATATTCTATGTTATGGTCATTCCCCATATATTCCCATTCTTAAACCTGCTTCTCTGTGTAACTGCAAAACTGATGATGATGGGTGAATAAATATTTCACCGATTCACAAAGGGATCTCTTATGTACTTTTCCTAAGGCATCTTGCCAGTGAAACTGGCTATATATTTAAATATACAGAAGGTACAAGTCTACATCACCCAAGGACACAATGCACATAAATACCGAGACCTGGCTTGGCTTATTGAATCTTTCTCTTGTTGCCTGGAGGTGCCATTATGAGAAGAGTTAAAGCTTAAAACCGGCTACTCTCCATTTAAATGAAGACATCAATCTGCAGTCAGATTCTGCGCAAACAGGCATTACGGTGTGGAACAGTGGAAATATATATAGTGGGCAAGGGGGGGGGAGAGACCTATCCAAGTTTGTACTTTAGTAGCATTCATCAAATGTCTATAATTGAGTAGTTTGTAGCTGACTCAGTGTGCTGGTGCAGGAATAATGTGACTTGGCTGTCCATCATCTGGGGATCGGGAGCACCCATAGGGTTATTGGCTTCTCCCTCCTCCCTTGCCCCCTCCCATCCAGATTTGGAGATAACAATAGTTTATGTTTTGTCTGCACCAGTGTATTTTTAAAAACTACGGTGGAATTCACATACACACAAGCAACAAATTTGTTTCCAACTATGGTTTCAACCTGTTATTTCATGCCAACTGAAGGTTCAGAGGTGCCTAGTGCAATGATTCCTAGAAGTTTTCCTATGTGGACCATTTGAAATTGCCAAGGGTCTTGGTGGACTACTTAAATGATTTTTTTCCTGCCTCTTCTAGCGACTGTAACATGCTGAGCTAGAAGATGCATGGTTTTTAATTGTATTTTTACAGACACAAAGAACCACCTGAATTTTTATGAACCACCTGTATGAATTGCACAGACCACTGGTGTTTCACAGGCCAGAGTTTGGGAATCACTGGCCTGGTAGTTAGTGTCAGACTAGGACCTGGGAGACCAGGGTTCAAATCCCCACTAAGCCACGAAGCTCACTATGGGGTCATCTACTTCTTAGCTTCACGGGGTTATTGCCAGTGCTATTTTTCTAGAAAAAGAGGTGCCAGAATTCACCACAAACACTTTGCTGTTGTTACAACAGCAATGGCGCCCATCTGAGAGGTGCTGGAACTGAGTTCAGGTGAGTTTGAGCTAAAACAAAAACTCCCTGGTTATTGCGAGGATAAAATGGAGTGGGAAGAAGCATTTATGCTGCCTTGAAGTTTGCCTTGAGTTCCTTAGATAAAAGGTGGGATATGAAAGTAGTAAGTAAGTAAGTAAATAAATAAATAAACAAACAAACAAACAAACAAACGGGACTGAAAAAGTCACTATATATGGCACTAACACGGGTTATCTCCAAAACTGATGGGAGGAAGACCTGCATCAGAGGCCTGGGAGAAGCACTCAAGCCTGCAGATGTTCCTAGTCACCAAAGGGATGCGGGTGGCACTGTGGTCTAAATCACTGAACTAAATCTTGGGCTTGCCGATCAGAAGGTCAGCGGTTTGAATCCCTGCAACAGGGTGAGATCCTGTTGCTCTGTCCCAGCTCCTGCCAACCTAGCAGTTCAAAACCATACTAGCGCAAGTAGATAAATAGGTACCACTCCGGTGGGAAGGTAAACGGCATTTCCGTGCGCTCTGGTTTTCATCATAGTGTCCCATTTTGCCAGAAGCAGTTTAGTCATGCTGGCCACATGACCCGGAAAGCTGTCTATTGACAAATGCTGGCTCTCTCAGCCTCAAAAGCAAGATGAGTGCTGCAACCCCATAGTTGTCTTTGACTGTACTTAACCATCTAGGGGTTTCCGGAGTAAATCCAAAACAGTGGTATAGCGTGTTCTCCAATAAATGAGAGCACGTGTTGCGGTGTGGACCACCGGGCCAGGCCTCTTGTTGCCAGGCAGGTTAATAGTTGTTGCCTGGCATTGTGATTGGATAACCGGGTTGCTGGGACAAATTGCATGTTGCAAATTGGGTGGGTGGGACCATAGTCTTTAAATATTGGTGCACTCTGCTTTCTCTTTCTCTTTGCAGAGTGCATCGGATCACCCGCCCGCCCGCCCTCTTTTCCGGTTGACCTTGCTTTGCCTGTCATGGGGTCGTCTGCCTTGGCGCAGGGGCCTAGTAGGGATTTTGCCATTTGGTGATTGGCTGTGCCATTTGGTTTTTGCCTACTACTCAGCAATTTGTCACAACTTGTAAGGTTGCGGTTAGGCATTGGTTATAATATGCTGGTGGTGGAGGGGTCAGTACAGGATGGGCCTGCCCCTCCTATTGCGCTGAAGGGAATTCCGTTAAAGGAATCCTGGGGCTTGCCACGATTTCGTCCAATCCCTGTCATGGGACCAGGGCCGCCCAATCCCTGTCATGGGAATCCTTGTCATAGGACCAGGGCCAGCAAGCCTTGGGGAGCTGCTGGGGTGAGCGGCGTGGGTCCGACGCTTAGCTCAAATGTTCCCCAAGTTTGTCTTTCCCTTCTACTGGCTACCGATCGTACCTCGGGATGTCAGTTCTGTCCCAGGCGGGGGGACAGATAGTCATAACCAATGTCTAAACAACCACTCACTGATTTTGTATTTTAATAAAGTTGTGGCCAAAATAGTGCCTAAAAACCAAAACTAAATTACGTGTTATGTGTGAAGTTATTTGAGGGGTGGCCTGGGGACCTACACACGCAATCTGTTTTTCCCATTCAGTTCCTTTATTGCGTCTTTGGTTCACTTTGCCCTGTTTTCCGTTCCCCATCAATTCTGCTTTAATTAGGAAAATATCTAAAAGTAATTCTGGAATTGAAACATATGGTTCCTGCAGCTTTTGCTTCCTTCAGCTCATTTGCACCCCCACCTCTGCATTGATGGAACACTGCAAAAAAGGGGGGAAGCAATGTTGAAGTGAATATTATTGCATCAAGATCCTTCTTATGCATATTTTAAAATTATTTGCAAAGGCGCCCCTGCCCATCAATAACATACAGCGTTAAAAAGAAGAAGAAGAAGAAGAAGAAGAAGAAGAAGAAGAAGAAGAAGAAGAAGAAGAGGAGGAGGAGGAGGAGGAGGAGGAGGAGTTTGGATTTGATATCCCACTTTATCACTACCCGAAGGAGTCTCAAAGCGGGTAACATTCTCCTTTTCCTTCCTCCCCCACAACAAACACTCTGTGAGGTGAGTGGGGCTGAGAGACTTCAAAGAAGTGTGACTGGCCCAAGGTCACCCAGCAGCTGTATGTGGAGGAGTGGAGACGCGAACCCGGTTCCCCAGATTACGAGACTACCGCTCTTAACCACTACACCACACTGGCTCTTGATGCAGTCTTGATGCATCTATTTCCAACTGATCTATTTCCAACTGATCTATTTCCAACTGATGTCTACGCCCCTCCGTCTCTACTTACAATAAGCAGTTATGTACAACAGGACGATGGTGAAGAAGAAATATATGTGCATGCAACACATAAAATAATTTTTTTACAAAGATGAGGAATGTTGCAAGGGTGGGGAAAATATATAAGTACGCTCCTCCCTCCTCTCTTTCTGCCTTTGAGAAAAAGAGATGGAAAAAGGAATGGGGGAGGGATTTGTTTAATTTGCTTTTTGCAGCAGACAGACCCAATCCAATGTTCCTGAACTTGCTTGGAGATCGGAATGCAACTCTCAGACTGTGAAGTTCTCTGGCTTTTGTCATGCATTTGCAGTGTGCAAAATAATGTGTACAAAAGTGTGTATTTTGTGTAAAACATGCATACAAAACACAGTGGTGCCTCGGTTTAAGAACAGTCCGGTTTAAGAACGATTTGGTTTACAAACTCCGCAAAACCAGAAATAGTGTCCCGGTTTGAGAACTTTACCTCAGTCTAAGAATGAAATCTGAACAGTGGAAGGGCGCCGGCGGCGGGAGATCTCATTAGGGAAAGTGCGCCTCGGTTTAAGAATGGTTTTGGTTTAAGAACGGACTTCTGGAATGGATTAAGTTCGTAAACTGAGGTACCACTGCAGTATTTTACTGGTGAATGCACTGAAAAGAGCATCTTTTACAGTAAAAGTGCACACATAATGTAATCATAAGATGTATAATGGGGTAGAATGGGATTCAGTGGCAATGGAAAGGAAGATGATGGAATGGAGCTATGGGTGAGCACCGACAAGACCCAAATGGGTTCAAATTAGTTGCTCAGCCCGTCCCTAAACAAGATAGACGCGTGAGAAACAAAAGAAGCAAATGGGTTTCTAAAAGGCTATCAAAGTTTCTCTGTGGAAACTTTAGTTTCTGGAAGGCTGAGGACAAGAAGGAATCTCACAAAGGCATTGCAGCTGTACGATCTCGTATGCTTTTTTAGCTGCTTCTAGAATATGTGAAAAGTTGTGTGTAGAGGGGAGGAGAAATAGCGGGGAGGTTGCTAAGAAACGAGATCACACAAGTGTACAGTTTCCCCATCTCTTCACTTGCAAGAGGTGACGGGAGAGGCTTGAAACAGATGTAGGAAGAGAGAAATATCAGTGGAAACAGGAAATGTGGCAATATGTAGCAGGGAAGCTATGCCAAACCAGAGGAACTTTTCATATGTGCATTCATAAAATTAATAAATAGCGTTCACCACCCAGCTACCAGAAGTAATTTACCTGGCTGCTGGTTACTTGTTGTCGTTTGCTTCCCAAAAAAGTCTGCTGGAATTCTTTATGCAAAATAAATAAATAAAAAATCAGCTGGCTTTTTTCTTTGTCCAGTTTTATGAGGCTGTTGTCTTGATTGCACATATTGCAGGAGGCCAAGTGCTCTATTTCAAGTCTTACAGCGGGCTGTAAAATAAAATGTGTAGTGCACTCCTTCTCCTGAAGTCCATGCACAGTATTTACTGCCTTCAGTGGACTGATAACTCACTGCTGTTAACCACTGGTTCATTTTTCTCTCTTGAACATCTTGCCCACAGCTTGAAATGGAGCAGGACAGGGGGGAGAACAAGAGCAGGTGCAAGCATTGAGGCAAATCGGGCTGCAGTGCTTGTATATGTATAGCTCCCAGATGGATATTGGCATGGCATAGGCAAAAGACCAAAACATTATGGCAGTGTCCCTGCTGCCAGTGGTATCCTGCCTGATTGCTGGGAGATGTTAAGGCAGGCCTACAACTCCCATGATCCCTAGCTAGCAGGACCAGTGGTCAGGGATGCTGGGAACTGTAGTCTCAAAACATCTGGAGGGCCGAGGTGTTAGTTTCTGTTTCTTACTGAGCAGCTGCTGGGAGTCACAGGACTCTGTTTACATTCCAGAGACCTTGCAGTCTCACAGGAAAGGGAGACGGGATGTGACGTTAGTGATTTCCTGTTCCTTTGTTCAGTTGCTCTCTGCTCTCACAGGGAGAGGATGTATATTTCTCTCCTCTCTGCGTAGCTAGAAAATAAAGCATAGCAATGTAGCTCATACTATCTCATCTGCTTGCTGTTTTGGGAGCTCTGCTGGGATGACGTGCCTGAGGCCTTATCAAAGGATCAGGTCGTCAATTAATCGTCGGGAGGCAATTGCGAAGATGAGCCTTATCAGCTCGGTCGGAGATTCCGACACAAGGTTGAGGAAGCCTGTGTTAAGGGAATGAAAGTCAGCTTTGCTCATTCCTGTGACCTGCTGTGACCAACCAGAAGGTGTGGAAGGCACTGAGACTCTTGGCTAGGACACTGCCCCAACGTCCCATTAGAAGGATCGTGTCAGGTACCACCAGCTTCCTTCTGGCTTTAGATCCCTGCCCAGTGCACCGGAACTGACAAAACCGAGTTGGAACATGGAAAGATGGAAGCCAAGTCAAATGCTTGGAACTAAAAGAAAGCCAATCAGGAAACTCTGTCCCATTGCAGCCTTTTGTGTGGCTGCGTGCAGCCCCCCAGATCCCAGTGTGGCTCCTGGTAGTTCGAGCTGGCTACATCCTCCCCAGGCTGGATTCCTGGAGGTCTCCGCTTACCTCAGCCAATCGCCCAATCCTGCCTGGGGAGGCATTGCCAGGGGATTGGCCAGGTAAGGGGAGGGAATGCCCTGCCCTCACAACAGATGGTGAATCTAACCTGTGAAGTGGCAGTCAGTTCCAGAGCTTCTTCCACCCTCCCCTCCCTCAGTAAAGTCTTCTTTTGCAGGTTACCTCTTCTCCACAGGTACGTAGGCGATGCTACGTCAGGGTTGCTGTTGAAGGGCCAGAAAGGAATTTTCCTGCATTGACAGGTTTTGTCTTTCCCGTAGCAAAACGTCACAACTTTGGCGGTTTTAGGCCTTGGGTGGAATCCTTTAGTCTATTTTCCTAAATGGGTGGTGGTGGCTGAAGCGGTGACCCACGCCCCCCTTGCGGTGGTGATCCCAGGGTTCCCCGTTAAAGGGGTCTTGAGGCCATAAACCGAGAGGTTGTCATTACTGGAGACCCCTCCAACGGCGGCGAAATGGGGCCCTCTGCTTGAACATATGTTCTCCAGAGCCAGCCCAACCCCCCCACATTCTGGATAACCCTGATGTCTCCCAGATCCACAGCCAGGTCTGGGAAGGATAAATGCCCTATGCCTGAGCCAAAGTCTCCCTACAGCTGAAACCTAATAAAGTTGTGGCCAATTTTAATCCCATAGCTTGTTGTCTTGAGTCATTATTCCGCTCAGGGGTCACCCTGGGTTGGGGGGACTCCGCCTGTCCACACAATGGGAGAGTAGAAGTTGCCAGCTGGCCAAAAATGGGACCCAGACCATCTCACATTTATGGGTAATAGCTTTTGAAATACAGTGGTAACTTGGTTTGCAACCGTTTTGGATTACAGCCATGTCAAACCCGGAAGTGTGTGTCCCTTTTTTTGGATTACAACCCTTTTATTATTATTATTACAACCCTTTCTTATTTAGAGGCCCCATTGGCGAAAGTGTGCCTTGGGTTACAACCTGTTTTGGTTTACAACCGGACCTCCGGAATGGATTATGGTTGTAAACCAAGGTACCACTGTACAAAGAAGCCAGTAGGAGCTATACTACTACTACTAATAATAATTTATTATTTATACCCCGCCCATCTGGCTGGGTTTCCCCAGCCACTCTGGGCGGCTTCCAACAAAACACTAAAATACAATAACCTATTAAACATTAAAAGCTTCCCTAAACAGGGCTGCCTTTAGATGTCTTCTAAAAGTTTGGTAGTTATTTTTCTCTTTGACAGCTGGTGGGAGGTGTTCCACAGGGCGGGTGCCACTACCGAGAAGGCTCTCTGCCTGGTTCCCTGTAACTTGGCTTCTCGCAGCGAGGGAACTTCCAGAAGGCCCTTGGCGCTGGACCTCAGTGTCTGGGCAGAACGATGGAGGTGGAGATGCTCCTTCAGGTATACTGGATCGAGGCCATTTAGGGCCTTAAAGGTCAGCACCAACACTTTGAATTGTGCTCGGAAACATACTGGGAGCCAGTTATTTGGCAACACATGACCAAAACGAAGTGTGGGAGGACCAACCTTCCCAGTACATCACTATGGAGTGTGTGTGTGTGTGTGTGTGTGTGTATGTGTACACACGTACAGGTGTTGAGGTGGAAAGTAATTGGCCATCTTCACTCATTTTCCAAAGAGCTACCCATAAAAGTTAGATGCTGACCACTTATATGGCGAGTTAAAACCACTGCAAAAAAAACCAAGTGCAGAAATAAAGTACGTACTGCATTTATATGATAAGGATAATGTTCATTTTTACATGGTTGAGGGGAAAAAACCTGCATTCCAGAGGAGGCATGGCATAATGGCCATTTTCAGATATATTTGATACTGTTACCTTATCATGCCATATGAGTTCGGTATTATATAGCTGCTCTGCAGTTGTACCATTTAAATAATTGGAGATTATTATCAGTTTATTGCAAGCAGTTTCTTTTAAGTGCCATGCTTGGAAAAAAAAAGTTTTTTCAATGTAGTAAACTTTTACTTCTCTATTAACCGTGAAAACTCATTTGATGTTAATTTTACCGCAGTGAGTAGCAAAAGAATATGCAATAATATGCTAAATATTGCCAAGTCTTTCTTTCTTTCCTACTCACTTGGCTTTTACCCCAATGTGGCAGACATTTGGATTCAATAAGCACTTATGAGAATGGTGTAGTGTCTTCAAAATTTACAAATAGCTGGCTTGGGCTACAGATTTGACTGGCTGATAATGCAGAGATGACGAACCCGATACCCTTTAGCTGCTGGTGGACAGCTTTTTATTAAATTTGTATATTGCCCTTCATCCGTAAATCTCAGGGTGAGCCACACCATAAAAAATACATGATAAAATGACCACTGGCCACGCCACTTGGAGCTGATGGAAGCTGGAGTCCCAACAACATCTCAAGGGTCCTCAGACATTCCCATCCCTTTCCAAATGTAACACAAAACAAACAAAAGATAATTCTCCCCAGAAGCTTTTCTGCAGTTTGAAATGTAAAACAAGGGTTCATCACATATACAGAAAGTGCTTTTTAAATTCAAGTCTAGCTCAGTTTCTGTTCTAATTTGCACTGCTTAACAAACTAAGTCTTCTGGAAGGAAAGCTTTTTTTAGCCTCGCCATAAGCAGAAAGGGTGAGGAAATTATAGGCCACAAAGACAAGTGAACCCACCTGTATGAAATGCCTTTCTACAGGTTACAGTCTGATGGACTGGGGCAGTTTTCCAGCATTTAGGCAAACAAGATTTGGTGGGAAATCATCATCACCCCCTGCCCACTTGTTTGGAGTCTTGAAGATCCCCTTTGGAAGATGTTTTCAGTGTTGTTGCTTTTTATCACCGTCAACTATTTGCGCAATAAAGAAAGAAAAAGTTTGAGGCTATTTATGATTCAGGGTAAGGGGTGAAAGGTTTCTCAACTGGGCTGTGGGGCATTTCCACATCAAGTGAAATATTTGCTGGTTATCGGTTTGGGTTTGCAGTGCAAGCAATTATATACCACTCTACAGGGAAATAGACCCCACCAATTTCCACAGGTTTAACACTTGTTCGATCTCTCAAAAAAAAACTCTGTGAGAGGGAATTAGGATCACTAACAAAGAATTCACAGCGCTCTTACTGGCTCTTATTTATTAGAACTAGGTAAAGGGACCCCTGACGGTTAGGTCCAGTCGCAAACAACTCTGGGGTTGCGGCACTCATCTCGCTTTATTGGCCGAGGGAGCCGGCGTACAGATTCTGGGTTATGTGGCCAGCATGATTAAGCCGCTTCTGGTGAACCAGAGCAGTGCACGGAAATGCCGTTTACCTTCCCGCTAGAAAGCGGTCCCTATTTATCTACTTGCACCCGGGGGTGCTTTCGAACTGCTAGGTTGGCAGGCGCTGGGACCGAGCAACGGGAGCGCACCCCGCCGCGGGGATTCGAACCGCCGACCTTTCGATCGGCAAGCCCTAGGAGCTGAGGCTTTTACCCACAGCGCCACCCGCGTCCCTTCTCCACTGATAGGTACCAAATCCCAAGTATTTCCCTTTCCTACTTGGAGATGCTGTGGTTTGAAAGTGGGATTTGCATGTATGCAAAACAGATGCTTTCCTAGCGAGCTATGACCCCTCCCCTTACCTTAAAAGCGAACATTGTTCCATAGCTTAAAATAATTGCATTTGCCTTTAAAAGAGCAGTAATTATTATTTGATTTTTTTAAAAAAAGCAAAGGCGGGGGGCAATACTTAAGTAACACTTAGGATAACTGGCAGACACTGACAGGGTAATTATAGGCAGTGACAAGAAGCATATGGCATCCAGAATTGTCAAGACCTGAACGTGAAATGTGAAAAATGTGAAATTGTAATTGGAACACCTTTCTTAAAACCCCTCCAAGGAAGTATGGGAAATCCTGTTTGGTTTCAAATTATGGGAATACATCAGGAAACAGCACTCCCCCCCCCCCCCATTAAAATGCCAAGAATTACATTTATGCCAAATTTACCAGTTGTATGTGAGTAAATGAAGGGAGAGGGAAGACATCCTTTTTATTATTATTCCTAAGCAATGACCTTTTGTTGTTTAATTAAATAATAAACTTGTAGGCACAACTGATCTATAACACAGGCAAGTTAGTATGACAAAACTACCCAGGTACTAGTTATTTGTATACCAGGCACATTCTGTTTATCTTTCTGTCTAAACCACTGAGCCTCTTGGGCTTGCCAATCAGAAGGTCAGCGATTCGAACCCCCGTGACAGAGTGAGCTCCCATTGCTCTGTCTCAATTCCTGCCAACCTAGCAGTTCGAAAGCACGCCAGTGCAAGTAGATAAATAGGTACCACTGTGGAGGGAAGGTAAATAGCATTTCCATGCGCTTTTGCTTCCATCACAGTGTCCTGTTGCGCTAGAAGCGTTTTAGTCCTGCTGACCACATGACCCGGAAAGCTGTCTGTGGATAAATGCCACCTTCCTCGGCCTCAAAAGGGAGATGAGCACCGCAACCCCACAGTTGCCTTTGACTGAACTTAACTGTCCAGGGGTCCTTTACCTTTACCTTAAATTTACCTGCCAGCCACGTCTTTTGTTTGGGAAATAGCATCTTAATAATCTTGGGTGGCTAAGGGAATGTCTCTGAATGGGAGCCAAAGGCTAGCAAACAGTTGAATATTTCTATGAAATGTAAGAAAAGGTGTGTGTGTGTGTGTGTGTGTGTGTTTTGAAAGAAGCTTTAGTTTCCCAAAGAGCAACACACACACACACACACACAAAACAACAACAACAACAACAAGAGCTGACACAACAGAAGGAGAAAGTCATGAGGGCTAACTGTGAACTCTGGAAGCACCTATGAGCACAGATACCACTCCCTGATTCTTTCCACCTATACTCTATTTGCAGATTTGTAATTCAATCAAGCATTCAGTTTGATTGAATTGAACCAAACATTCTAAGTTTTCAGAGATATCTTCTCCAAAAGGAAACCAAGCCTTTTTGCTTTCCCTGGAATTTTCACCATTCAGGGAAGCGTGGATAACATTACAATGAATGTGTATGATGGAAGAATTTAACTTAATTGCAGAGCTAATGATACTAGCATCCAATGAGCACAGTGTCGCACAATCCAAAACATGTTTACTTTGAAGTAAAGTGCCACTGTGTTCAACAGAGCTCCCTCCCTGGGAAGTTACATTTGCGTTACATTGTGACCAAGGTGCTTGATGAATTAGAAAGTGATGAATGAATGTATTAAAAGGATAAGTGATTAATTTTCTTTCCTAATTTAGCCAGTGCTATGAGCAACCAAGAAACAAGGCACAGAATTCAGTCAAATGAGATTTGATTCTATTTCTTCTAAATTTTGGTTCCACCATAGCTGTTATCGTTGGCTTTCCAGCTCACCTGATGGGAACGGATCGCAGCAAATGCCGCCAAGCTTAGATTAACAGAAGATGGAAGGGCTGCCAGGAATCCTGCTGATATAGGAAGCCAAATCTGGTTGTCAGTTCCACCAAGCAATCTCATCCATCTCCAGTCCAGCTGCCTACCACTTTCTCAAATGTCCCCCAAACAGTGGGAAAGTGGGATAAATGACTTTCCCTAGCAACTTTCCTATAAGGCATCACAACACCATGGACAAGAATGGCACACTTCTTTGTGATGTATGTATCTTCACACTCTATGTACGCATCCAGGGAGCATGCCCTTCAGCAACAACAGATGACTGGGGAATTTACCTCAGGTGCCAGGAGAACCTCTTCTCAATGTGACCCTGGCAATATTCCTGCTGGTGGACTGTTCGACAGAGCTGGCCCAGAAACGAGAATATTTCATCAGTTGATAGAAACACAGCATGGATATGCATGATGACATTAGGTCCTTGTAGGGTCCCCAGGCAGCAAAGCAGACCAAAAAAATCAAAGGGTTATTACCCACTCCAACCAAGAAAATGAAATGACATGGAAGCAGAGTTGCAGTATGAAAAAGGAATTAATAAGGAAAATGTTGGGAACAGTAAGCTGGCCGGTATATTGAGTTTCTAAAACAATGAGAGCTGGACTGAACAAATGAAACCCAATGATTCAATATATGAAATTTGAGGGGAGGGGAGAACTGGGCAGAACTGATCTGGGGATTAATTGTATGCTGCTATAGGAAGTAATTAATGTTAAGAGGAATTTACTAGGATCAATGGGAAAGTATTTGAATTAATCATAGACTCCCCTTTCTTCCATTTTTTACTCTACTTAGAACTTTAGAATAAATATTTAACAGTACATTTTTTTGTAATTTTTATAGGAATTACACAAAACGGCTTTAAGGTTTCATGATAAAATTTGATAACATCTGATATTTAAGATGTTCTTGGAGTAGCTTAATGCGTTTGTAATTAATCAGTCAATTAATTACTTAAAAGTTTGAGCTAATATGAAGTGCAGTTACTGCAGCCTACATGTGTGTGCATGTGTAGATAGACCGATAAATATAACCTTTTTAAAAAGGTTTGAGCACAAACGACGATCCAATTAATTAAGGCTGTTGCAGAGACATATGTGGCAGAGAAAGAGAAAAGAGGCCGCTGATGGAGGCTGTGTGGAGATATCCAGTAGAGAGAGGGAGAAGCAAAGCAAAGGAAAGGAAGACAGTGAGTGAGTGGGCTCAGGTGGGAGAGACTGAGAAGGGGGAAATGCGGAGATGAAGGCAGTGGAAGCATCAGCAGCAGGGGGAATCCCAAACCGGGGAGAGCAGGTGTTCCACAACATAGCTGCCACCTGTCAGGATACAGAATGCAGAGGTGCAAGAACTGGAAAAAACAAAAACCTGGGTGTACATTTCCAAAATAGAAGATAGAAAACAAATAAAATAAAACCTACATACATCAACAGTGTTTTGTGTTGTGTAGGCTCCTATGATGTAAGTAATGTTATTAATATACTTCTTCTTAATTGTATTTCACTATTAATATACTGAAGGGACGCGGGTGGTGGTATGGTCTAAACCACTGAGCCTCTTGGGCTTGCCGATCAGAAGGTCGGCGGTTCAAATCCCCGCGACGGGGTGAGCTCCCGTTGCTCAGTCCCAGCTCCTTCCAACCTTCAAAAGCACGCCAAAAAGTACAAGTAGATAAATAGGTACCGCTCCGGCTGGAAGGTAAACGGTGTTTCTGAGCACTGCTCTGGTTTTGGTGTTCCTTTGCACCAGAAGCGGCTTAGTCATGATGGCCACATGACCCAGAAAAACTGTCTGTGGATAAACGCCAGCTCCCTCGGCCTGTAAAGCGAAATAAGCGCCACAATCCCAGAGTCATCTGCAACTGGACTTAACTGTCAGGGGTCTTCTTCTTAATTGTATTTCAGTTCAACAATTACTTTGATAAAATACATATTTTGTTATGTGCAAATGGCTTTAGATACCTATTAGGTCCATAATTTACCATATAGCATATATTCAAGACAAAAAAACAGTGACAATTTGTTGTTGTCAAAGGACTGCTGGACATATAAAGGGCCCCATTACCTTCAGTAGCTTAGGGCCTCATCAAACCTAAATCTGGCCCTGGGCACCAAGGCCACGGGTTTGAAAGATGGACCAAGGGGCAGTGTGGATACCAGAAGAGCACAGTTCAGGGATCCTAGATGAGTTATAGTCTTAGAAATCAGAAACTAGGGACTAAGATCCTAACGAAGGTTCTGCTAGGGGGCATGTTCAATAAGCAAAGTTTCACTCGCAGGATGCTGCTCCCAGCAAAAGTGGGTGGCATTTGGGGGGCCCTCTGTAACAGCATAAAAGGAGCGGGTTAAGGGGAAAATTATTTGGTCCCTTGCCTAGAAAGTGCGGGTCAAACAGAAAACCACTTGGGGCATGCTTTCTAGGCATGGCACAAGCAGGAGAGTGGATGAGCCCTGAGACACAAAATGAAGTATGGGGGCAAAATGAGAAAAAGGTGTCGACAAGCTCAATGATATAAACTCTGTAGCAAAATTAACGTTTGAGGCTGAAGGAAATCTCCACGCGGCGGTGAGAAAACAAAGGGTATTAATTGTTAGCAATAATGGCTCAGTGGGGTCACTTTCCAAAAGCTGAGCAAAACCAAAAGCGTGGTGCCTGCTTAATATAGGTAAAGGTAAAGGAACGAAACGGCGTTCCGTGTGCTGCTCTGGTGCCGGTTCGCCAGAGCAGCTTCGTCACGCTGGCCACGTGACCCGGAAGTGTCTGCTGGCTCCTGGCCTCTAGAGTGAGATGAGCGCACAACCCTAGAGTCTGTCAAGACTGGCCCGTACGGGCAGGGGTACCTTTACCTTTAAAGGGACCCCTGACCATTAGGTCCAGTCGTGACCAACTCTGGGGTTGCGGCACTCATCTCACTTTATTGGCCGAGGGAGCTGGCGTACAGCTTCTGGATCGTGTGGCCAGCATGACTAAGCCACTTCTGGTGAACCAGAGCAGCACATGGAAACGCCGTTTACCTTCCCGCCGGAGCGGTACCTATTTATCTACTTGCACTTTGACGTGCTTTCAAACTGCTAGGTTGGCAGGAGCAGGGACCGAGCTACGGGAGCTCACCCCGTCGTGGGGATTCGAACCGCCGACCTTCTGATTGGCAAGTTCTAGGCTCTTTGGTTTAACCCACAGTGCCACCTGCGTCTTGCTTAATATACATAGCTGTTATCTGTTAAAGCAATACATATGCATAAACTTCCTCCAATCTAAAGTTACAACATAATACTAATTATACCATGTATGGTCTTTCCTTCATTACATATTCATTAGGCAAGGAAACAAAGGGCACTCTCTCTGAGCAGCTCCCACTGCACGTGGTCTCTTTGCATTCCTTTCTACCTGAGGGGGTTAGCACATTTGAGCACAGCATGTCTCATTGTCAAATGTAGACACTTAGGAATGTTGCTTACAACCTTGGGACTAAAGTTGCTCCTAGCACAAGATAAGGCACAAGGCCTCTAGCCTTGCGAGTTAGCTGAGCTTATAGCTCTCTATGTGCATCAACTCATCATATTGGTGCTGTTGGTTTTGGTCTGGAAGGTCACACTACCTACCTGATTCTTCAGGCTAGGGATGGCACAGGTGTTTTCCTGGCCCGCAATAGAAAATAAGCTCAACTAGCTGGGAAACTCATGGGTTTGACCCAAGTCACAATACACTGGAAAATGTCTTCAGTCTGGAATTGCAGATCGGGTTCTTGGCTCAAAACCAACAGCTGCCTTCAACACAGCCCTGACACTGGGTTTTATCTTGTGCTACTCTTATCCACAGGATCAGGTTCATGGCGAAGAAGAAGAAGGAGGAGGAGAAGAAATAATGACAGAAAAGTGTAGCAGATTTGAATTTTGTTTTCTGACAAAGACCAAAAATTGTTCAAGACTGAAAAACACATTGGCTCAGAGGCTTGTCACCGCTAGAAAAACAAACAAAAATGAATAAAGTCCACCCGGACTCAGAAGCCAGAGGGTCAGCTTAGAGTTTACGGATGCTCTTGATTTCTAAACCCTCTGGAACTTATGGCATCCATTTTTTATAACCTTGTCCCATTGAGTGCACACCTTTATTCCTTTCTATTCTATTGTTTGAGCACAGGCTATGCAATTTGAAATGGTTGCATAACCTGCCATAATGTGTTTGATAAACCACACATCACCAAAATTGAAACTCCCCCTGCCCCTTAATATACTTCTTGCATTTTGATTGATACCTATTTTCCGCTAGTAGATGGTCATGTCAAACACAGTCAATTCAATTTCTAAGGTGCATTGTAAATTTGGAAATCAGTGGTGCTATTTTGCTTCTTAGTTATCGCACCAGTTTGCTAAGAAACTCCCATATACATGAATGGGGTCTGAACTAGCAGTGGCCCAAATATCTGAAACAGCATCTCCTTCCAGACCAGCCTGCCCATATGTTCATCGGAAGAAGCACTTCTCTGTGTTTCGTTTTGAGAAGTACATACCAGTATTCTTCTTCTTCTTTGGTGATCACTTGTAGCCGAGTAAGATTGTCTTCCATAAACACAATTTTAACGATGTGTCCGTAAATGACTGTGGAGGCCAATTCTGGATCTACATGTCCTTCCACAGTGGGGACATTGGTTTCCGGGCAGGAGTTGATCATGGTGTGGATTTGCCAAGTGTGCCTTCCTCTTAGCACGTTTCTCCTTTGTTTCTTGAGTTTGAGTGTCTTCAAAGCCCATGACACCTTTGATAAAGGCTGTTCTCCAATGGGAGCGCTCGCAGGCCAGTGTTTCCCAGTTGTCAGTGTTTATACTACTTTTTTTTAGATTTGCCTTGAGACAGTCTTTAAACCTCTTTTGTTGACCACCAGTATTACGCTTTCCATTTTTAAGTTCAGAATAGAGTAGTTGCTTTGGAAGACAATAATCAGGCATCCACACAACATGACCAAAACAAAATTGATGTTGAAGAACATTGCTTCAACACTGGTGATCTTTGCTTCTTCCAGTACACTAGCATTAGTTTGCCTGTCTTCCCAAGTGATGTGTAAAATTTTTCGGCGATACCATTGATGGAATCTTTCAAGGAGTTGGGAATGGTGTTTATAAGTGATCCAGATTTCACAAGCATATAGTAAGGTTGGTAGTACAATAGCTTTGTCAACAAGCATTTTGGTTTCCCTGCGAATGTCCCGGTCCTCAAACACTCTGTGCTTCAATCAGGAGAAAGTTGCACTTGCAGAGCTCAGGCGATGCTGGATTTCAGCATCAGTGTTGGCCCTTGTGGAAAGATAACTGCCTAGGTAGGAGAAGATATAGATGTAGAGAAGAGACAGTCTTTCCTGATACAGTGCCCCCATTGTGGAATGCCCTTCCATGGGATACAAATCAGGAGCTAACACTGCATTATTTTAAACCTTCTTTATTTGCCCATGCATTTTACATTATGTTATTTTGAACTGGCTGAATGGTTTTATTCATTTTAACCTGATTCCATTGTTGGTTTCTTGCTATAACATTTCTATAGTTTTATTTTTCTTTGCATACCACTCTGGAATTTATTTCTGGGTGCAGGGTGATTTATATGTTTTTTTAAAAAATAAAATAAATTTGATGAAAGGGATATGGCATATTCAAAGTACAGAGAACCATTTGTTAGTTGCCAACTGAATAACTAAATATGGGTTGAAACCCATCATCATTATCTCTATAAACAGTCACTTATGGGCATTCCTTTACCTGTTAAAAAGAGTAGTATCTGTAATTATGGTGCATTTTAAGATGCAGTTATTTCTAAATAAGATGGAGTGCTATTCATCATTTATACGCCAAATGGATGTTTCATGAGCAATCTACATAGAAGAGCATTCAGCTTTTGTACTTCTGTACAGATATTCCTCCCAACAGCTTTCAAATAGGTGCCGTGTTTAATTTGATACACAAATAAGCTTATTTTGCAGGGTATGACTGTAATAAATTCTGCAGCATATCCTCATTGTCCCTCATATCTGTAACTCGCAATATGACAATGCATGCTGCAGGTTTTCTTCTATTAATTACATATTATTCGCCGTTTTGGAAGGCAGACCTGGTAAAAGAAATGAAGACTAACACGCCGATTCAATTGCCTATTCTGTTATTTTACCAATGTTTACTGACCCAGTAAATTTCCAAAAGAAGAATTCTAATTGGAAATTGTGCTCCCTTTTTAAAAACTTAAAAAAAAAAAAAACCAGTAATGAAAATGAGTACACTAAGGAAACAGTGTGTGAAATTGCTTTTGGTATTTCTTCTTTCAATACATATTTTAAAATGAGGCAGCCCCGTATAATAAAAGAGAATCACACACTTAAGGAAAAAGTGGATGAGAGGAGGAGAATAACCATGGGAATGCATAACTGATCGAGTGACATTAGCAGAGTGTTGTTTAAATATATCAGCATGAACTTCAAAATGCCTGTTTTTTATATATATTAAAAAAGAAATCACCTAGCATTAAAACAAATGGGGACAAAAGAAAAAGTGTGGAATGGAAAATTCTCAAGAAAACTGAAATGGCTCTGTGACCACAATTTGCACTGGCGCTGTAATGGTTCCTGCAACAATCCATTAAATCATTAGACACTGACTCTATTTTTAAAATGCACAGTTCACATTTACATTGTGATTACAATGTGTTGGCCACATGACCCGGAAAAACTGTCTGCGGACAAACACCGGCTCCCTCAGCCAGTAAAGGGAGATGAGCGCCACAACCCCAGAGTCGTTCGCGACTGGACTTAACTGTCAGGGGTCCTTTACCTTTACCTTTTTATATGCTGTAAGCCACCCAGATTGGCTGGGGAAACCCAACCAGTTGGGCAGGATACAAATATTAAAATGAGGAGGGGGAGGGGGAGAACATGGTCAGATGCATCTTTAGAAAGAACAATCTTTTACAGCTTCCGGCACATGTCACCAGAGCAGTTTTTAATAGGTACAAATAATAATAATAATATCTGATTTTCATTTCTGGGAGAAAGCACTGTACAGTCACATTTTAGGAAAATGTGCCCCACAGGTTTCCTCAAGTTATTCTGGAACAACTCTAGCAAGCATTTATAAAGCATTTTGAAGTATTCAAAGTGTTTCACATAAATTATCTTGTTGGTAAAACCAAAGTAACATTAGTCGTATTATAGAACCTGGGGATTTAAGCCCTAGATACCACTGGATTATGCATGGCTGCTACATTCCTACCTTCCCAAAATGCTACTGTAAGCCCGTATTTTTATTATGATGCATTTTAAATACAGTATTTTAACCATGCTGTGCAATCAGTTTTTTTTCTGTTTTGTAAACTGTTTGGAAGCCATATTGGCTTTAATCATATATAATAATCCTTGTAAGTATGGGATAGCAAAGGAGCAGCCGGGTAGCCAGTAACCAAAAATGATCCATTTAGGTCCAGATTCTGGAGGGGTCCATGAGTGACTCTAAATGGAACTGGGGTAATAGAGCTATTAAATCATGTGTTGAAATTCTCCCCCTTTCAGAATTGCAGTGCATTCTCATCACTAAAGGGAGCAGATCATAAGACTGAACACTGGTCTCCAGGTGGAGGAAGCTGATGAAAGGGGTAGCAGTAGGGAGTCTACAGAGAAAGAACAAGAGAAGACTGAATATACGCAGAAGTTCACATTGGATTCCATCATCTCCTCCCTCAACAGCACTGCAAGATCTATATTGGCTGCAAGAAAATAGCTAAAGTGCAAATAAACTTGCATTGGTATCCCATTTTTCAGCCTTCTTGCAAATCAAAAATAGAAAATGCCAGAAGGAAAAGAGAGTGCCACATCTGTTTGTGACTATCACTTACGTCTGATGTTGATTGCAAAATGAGATACCACATGTGCAGTGCTTGAAAATGGAAGAAAATGAATGTGTGCAATTAAGGAATAATCTGGAATGTGGGCTAATTGAGGGTTTATTTGACCTTGCAATGACCATTTCACAAAACCCTTTCCTCATATGCATGGACGTTTCAAGTCAAGAACAGCTTCTTGGGAGCGCAGCCAATAGTTACCTTTATAAACATATGAGGGAAATGTACTAGGAAAATGTCAGGGGAGATTGAAGAAATGAACGTACAACCACTTCACTCTTCTTGAAACTTCCCAACTCCCTCCACTTAATATCTAGGGACTGAATCCATAGCCGTGGTATTTGCACTCTCCTGCCTACAGCTTCCCTGAGCCTTAAGCACATTGGAGACAAGAACAGCAAGGAACGTGCCCCATAAGATCTCTGAACAGCAGACAGAGGGAACTAACTGTAGCCTCTAGCTGTTGATGGTTTACAACTCTCTTCACTCCTGACCATTGGCCACGGGCTGATGTGACTTGGAAGTCCTAACAACATCTGTAAGGTTGCAATCCCCCATGTTAGCCATACAGTGAACTTTCTCTACAGCAGGCTTCCTCAACCTCTGCCCTCCAGTTGTTTTTGGCCTACAATTCCCATGATCCCTAGCTAGCAGGGCTAGTGGTCAGGGATGATGGGAACTGTAGTCTCAAAACATCTGGAGGGCCGAGGTTGAGGAAGCCTGCTCTACCACAAACTGATGGGATGTTGCATCGCTCACCACCTCTCCCTTTCAGTGGAGTATATTGAATATGGGACTGTCTCGCCAGAGTGGTGCATGCTCTAGTTATCTCCTGCTTGGACTACTGCAATGCGCTCTACGTGGGGCTACCTTTGAAGGTGACCTGGAAACACAATCCAGAATGCAGCAGCTAGACATAATACACAGTATTATGTTATCACATTGTTATACTTCTTGTTCCCTGTAAATAAAATTGTAAATGTTTATTTAAATCCTGCCAGCAAGACCATTTCTTTCTGTAGTTTCTGCAAATATATTGTAAAGAGTTCCAATTCTTTTTCAAAGTCACCATTGTCCTTTTCATGCAGTTTGTCCGTTAACTTTGCTAACTCTGCATAGTTCATCAACTTTTCTTGCCATTGTGCTTTTGATGGTACTTCTCTGGTCTTCCAGTTCTGAGCTATTAAGATTCTTGCCGCTCTTGTAGCATACATGAATAATGTCTTTTTTTTTCTTTTGACAACTCTTGTCCTAAAATGCCTAACAAAAGCATTTAAAAAAATTCATTGTATATCATTTCCCATTTTTAAAAAAATAATCTTACAATCCACATATGATAAAATGTACTTTCCCCTCCTTTACACCTCCAACAATTCTTTTGTTCTGTTCTATACATTTTTGCCAATTTTACTGGTGTAATGTACCACCCTTACATCATTTTCGCATAATTCTCTTTCAGCAATATGCAATCCGTAAATTTCAAATTCAGTTCTCAGAGTCTTATCGAATCTTCAAATTGTATATTATGACCTAAATCCTGTGCCCATTTGATCATTACTAATTTAACTTCTTCATCCTTAGTTTCTCATTCAAACAGTATACCATACACTTTAATAGTTTAGAATTGCCATCTATTATATCTTTTTGAAATTTGGAAACTGTATAAGTAAATCCTCTCTTATTATCTTCTTTAAAGATTTCATTTAATTGTCTATGGTGCAACCAACTCTGAAAATATTCCGTTATCTCATCATAGTCTTTCAATTTTAACTTTCCTTCTTGTTCTGTTAGTAAAGCTCTATACTTTGGCCATAGTTCTTTCTTTGTTGACATTTTAAATAAAGCATCATCATTTAAAACGCCCTGAGATCTTTTGATGAAGGGCGGGATATAAATCGTTGTAGTTGTTACTGTTTTTAGAGATTGTCTTTTGGAATGGGAAATGAGGCCCAACTAAACCAATTAACTGCATTTGCTAAGTAGCAGTATGTTTTGTGGGGAGGGGGAATGGATCAGGCATATTCATTTTTATAAAGCGTGTTCTCCTTCATGGAGAGCACGTGTTGCGGTGGGGTCTACTGAGCCACCCCTTTGTTGCCAGGCAGGTTCTCCAAAATGGCCTGGGGGCAGCGATTGGTTTGCTGGGTTGCTGGGGGGAAAGTGATGTTGCAATTTTGGTGGGGGGGGGGTAAAATGTTTAAAAACTCTGCACGCAGCTTGGGACTTTCTCTTTGCTGCGTGCAACGGATCACCCGCCCAACCGCCCTAGAGTAAGGGTTGCTGCGTTAACCTTGCTATGCCTGTCATGGGGTCGTCTGCCGTTGGGGCAGGGGCCTGGTAGGAATTTTTCCATCTGGCAAATGGGCCGGCCGGGTGGTTTTTGCCTGCTGCGTAGCAAATCGTCACAACTTGTAAGGTTGTGGTTAGGCATTGGTTATAAATTGGTGGAGGAGGGGTTAGGATAGGCTGGGCCTGCCCCTCCATGGTTGCTGCGGAAAGGGAATTCCGTTAAAGAAATCCTGGGGCTTGCCATCTTTTTGTCCAATCCCTGGAATGGGACTAGGGCCGGCAAGCCTTCGGGGAGCTTGCGGGTGAGAATTGAGGGCCTCAGCTCCAATTCTCCCCCGACTTGTTTCCCCACACTGGCTTTCGGTGGTGCCCGGAAGTCAGTTCTGTCCCCAGGCGGGGAGGACAGATAGTCTTAACCAATGCCTAAACAACCACTCACGGTTTGTAATTGAATAAAGTTGTGGCCAAAATCATGCCAAAAATCTTAAACAAAAATTACGTGTCCGTTGTGAGTTATTTTGGGGGTGGATTGGGGACCTCGACACGCAACAACATTTGAGTCCTGAACCCATGATTCTGGTGTTCAGAAAGGTAGAAAAATCTATGAAAACAAATGGACCATTTTCATACATGCCATACTGAAGAAATGCTAGCATGTATTACTTTATTTGGCAAAGGATAACCTGACTGAAGTGCATCCATAGCATTGTAATCAGTTACTTTTAGATATGTGAGGGTAAAGGCTATAGTAATTCACAGTTTCATGGGTACCAGGCTATTTAACTGGCTAAGTACCTGAGCAAGGGCAAGTATTAGATCCAATTTGCTGTTTGACAGGGGGCCAAGGCAATGTTTTCAGCAATCTGCTGATATAGCTGAGTTCTACCAAGCAGTCTGTATGGTAAATTTGACACCAACTGAATCTTATAAAGCAAACAACTTTGAGAGGGAGAGCGTGTGCTAGAGAGAAATTACAGTATTCCAACCTTGATATAAGAAGACATAAATCAAGGTGCTCAAAGTCCTGCTGAGACAGCACCTTCCACAACCTTGTTCAATCGCCACCACTGAAACAGGATGTCTCAATGGAGTGGTCTTCAGAATTGGATCCCCAGGGTTCTGGGAATTGTGTATTCAGTGATATCTGAGTGTGAACAGAAGGGACTCCTGAGCATGCAATGGGGCTTCCCCTTCCTCTTCTCTGTCCTGAGGTTCTCAGTGTCCCCTTCAAAACCTACTCCAGAAGGTTAGCTTCTCATGCAACGTTTTATTCTAATCTAAGGTTACCAGAAGGGGGACGTGGGTGGCGCTGTGGGTTAAACCACAGAGCCTAGGACTTGCCTATCAGAAGGTCAGTGGTTCGAATCCCTGCGACGGGGTAAGCTCCCATTGCTCGGTCCCTGCTCCTGCCAACCTAGCAGTTTGAAAGCACATCAAAGTTGCAAGTAGATAAATAGGTACTGCTCCGGCGGGAAGGTAAATGGTGTTTCCATGCGCTGCTCTGGTTCGCCAGAAGCAGCTTAGTCATGCTGGCCACATGACCCGGAAGCTGTACGCCGGCTCCCTTGGCCAATAAAGCGAGATGAGCGTTGCAACCCCAGAGTCGGTCACAACTGGACCTAATGGTCAGGGGTCCCTTTACCTTTAAGGTTACCAGATATTTTTTCAAAGAATCCGGGGACACTTTTTTTAAAAGAGAGAGAGAGAGAGAGAGAGAGAGAGAGAGAAGTTGTTTTTTTAAAAAAAAGTTGTTTAAAAAAGAGAAAAGAAGTAATACCTTCTCTTCTGTGGTCTCCTCTGTTGCACGGCCTTCTACTGGGCCCTGGCCTGCTCTGTGGAGTAGGCTCGGGTCGGGCCTGGGCTCAGCCACGTGTCCTTGCCCTCCCAGTGCCCTCCTACCTCTCCTCCTCAGTGGCAGCGGTAGCAGCGGCGCAGCAAGGTCGGGGCTCCCCTCTTTTTTCTCCTTCCTCTTTCTCTTCCTTCTCCTTCTCCTCTCCTCCTTCTCCCTGCGTTGGCTCCAGGGTTTTCCTGGCCCCGGAGTGCTGCTGGGCAGTCGGCCGGGTGGCCAGGCGCTCTTGATCTCAGCTCGATTTGGGTCGCAGGGTGTGTGTGTCAGCGGTTCCCCCAGTTGACGCACTGGACATCCCAGGTTCCCCCTCAGCAGCAGCGGCAGTCTCAGCAGCCCGGAGCCAGCCTGGTAGCGCAGTTGGCTCTGGCTGGCTTCAGGAACTGCTCACTGCCATGACGTCCGCCATTTTGCCTTGTCAGAAGTCCCCATATGATGTGTCTTGTGTCGTTGAACCAATCACGCAACATTCATTCCCTACTGATAAATCTACAAAATTTAAAATATAAATCTGGGGACATTGAATGATATCCGGGGACATTCCGGGGACGGATTTTGTCCGGGGACAGATTTGTAAATCCGGGGACTGTCCCCGGGAAACGGGGACGTCTGGTAACCATATTCTAATCTGTATCCCCAAGAAAAAGCAACAAAGATGAGAAATCACTGTTTGTCAGCCAGTCAGTAAAGCAAACTATGTTCAATACTACATGAAATTAAGGAACAAATGTTAGCGTTCTTTCAACACTTGAGCTGCTGTAAATATTTTATCTAAGGTGAATCTCAAAGCAAATTTTGGGATTCTTCCTCAGGCATTCACAAACATGTGAAGAAATTCAAGGGGAGGCAAAAGAGTTTGAATATGGTTATGAAAGCTCTCAGCGGTATTACTCATATTAAGCGGCCACTGAACTTTGCCTGCAGTGAAACCTCTGGCACATTTTGGCAGCCTCCTTTAGGTAGATCTCCTGAGGAAGCTTGAGGAATGCCAAAAGGAGCTTTGTCAAAATTAACAAATCTCCTCTGGATGGCTTCATGCATCATATCTTATAAAATCTGAGATACTTCTGTCTGTTTATGATCACTTGCAAAATCTGTATTTTATCAAAACAGAAGCAGCTCTTAAGATAGCAATCCTGTATAGACTTACCTTGAGTAAGCCACGCTGGACTTAATTCTGAGTAAACATAAATAGGGTGGTACTAAGCTCTGAGGCCCTGTTTAAAAATTACAGCACAACCGTATGTATTGGTCCATTCCCCCCCACAGGGGCTTAATCTTAAGTATATGTTGGCTGCAGTTATAATAAATCAACAGAAACCACAGAAAAATACTGTTAAATAGATACCGTATTTTCACGTTTATAACACACCCCAAGAATAAGACGCCCCCTATTTTTAGGGACTCCAATTTAAGAAATCCTCACCATTCACTATCCGTGTATAAGACGACCCACAGTTTTCCACATACAATGGTACCTCGGGTTAAGTACTTAATTCATTCCAGAGGTCCGTTCTTAACCTGAAACTGTTTTTAACCTGAAGCACCACTTTAGCTAATGGGGCATCCTGTAGCTGCCGCGTCACTGGAGCACAATTCCTGTTCTCATCCTGAAGCAAAGTTCTTAACCCAAAGTTCTGGGTTAGCGGAATCTGTAACCTGAAGCGTATGTAACCTGAAGTGTATGTAACCCGAGGTACCACTGTAATTTTAAAATAAAAAAAACCTAGTCTTATACATGGAAAAGTATAGCATATTCTCTTGTCACATTTATGGAATTTGCAAATATCCTCAATAAAAGTAATCAGTGCAGACTTTCCAAGTGTCCCTATTTTCCAGGGAGAGTCCCGGATTTATAGAAGCCGCCGTGGTTTCTGATTTGATCCTGGAATGTCCTGCTATTCCTTAGGACGTCCCTATTTTCATCAGAGGAATGTTGGAGGGGATGTCAGTGTCAAGAACTCTAGGAATTCTGGAGTAGAATCATGTTAGAAGCAAAGCTTGGAAGAAAAAATGGCTGAACTCCAGTATCAATTGTAACTCGTACATGAAGTTGCTTTGGCTGACTCAGAAAATTGATCTATTTAGTCAAGTACTGTTTACTCTGACTGGTGGAAGCTCTCCAAACTTGGGTCTGACGCAGCACTGCTTCCCGAGATACTGATGACACACCCAGAAATGTTTGCATGCAGAGCATGTTCTTTTTCTCTTCTTATTCATTATGTATTTAGCTATCATATCTCATTGAAACGGAGACTTTCTTTTTTCTTCTTATCAAGTGTCTCTAGTAGAAATTCCCCCTGAAATTGCTGACACATTTCCACCAACCCTCCACCCCTAACCAGGAACCTCCACATTTGCCTTATACTTCCACATAAAGTGATGACTTCCAAAATATTCGAAAACAAAAGCACAGCTTCTGATTGGTACAGGCACCCCGGAAACAATAGCTGACAACCGCATTGGATGTTCAGCTTCCAAAAATTGTTCGAAAACCAGAACACTTACTTCTGGGTTTTCAGTGTTTGAGAACAAAGGTACCACTGTAACATTACCAGACCAAAAAAAGCAAGTGTTTTTCCTTTGAAAATTCTTAACTACTTAGTCATTAACATTTTCTTTTTTGTTGTTGTTGCATTTCAATACTGTCTCTATTTGCCCTTTCTTTCTTTTCTCTTCATCCACCTCAAGTCAAGCCTTTTCTTACTGTCCCTGTATATATGAGCAAAGGAGAAAGCCTCCAAAACAAAGGAAAGGAAAGTGAGATAGAACAGTGCTGATCAATTTGGGACTTCTAAAGTCGCTTGGAAATTTTGGGAGTATAGTGGCAATTCTGCAGAGAAAAAAGAATTCAGCAAAAAAATTTGGCGTTACAGTGGTACCTTGGGTTAAGAACGTAATTCGTTCCAGAGGTCCGTTCGTAACCCGAAACTGTTCTTAACCTGAAGCACCACTTTAGCTAATGGGGCTTCCCGCTGCCACTACCGGAGCACAATTTCTGTTCTCATCCTGAAGCAAAGTTCTTAATCCAAGGTACTATTTCTGGGTTAGCGGAGTTTGTAACCTGAAGCATCTGTAACCTGAAGCGTCTGTAACCTGAGGTGCCACTGTATCTGCTATTAGTTGGTTAGATGTGGCTGGTACACTTATAGTTCTGACAGTTCTCTACTGTCTCAAAATATTAAAATGACCCTCTTCTCCCAGAGCAACTCAGGGTCCAAGTTATAATTACAGAAGAAAACATATTACTGTCAACTTGATAAAATGCCAGGATGGCTCCAGGCCTCATCCAGATTGTAACCTTATCTGACCTCCCACACTCATACCAGAGTGCCTGACTAAAAAATAAAGTAGTGAAACATTGACAGTAAGACAATCATAAATACAGCTCTAAGGTGACAATTGCATTCTCCTGTGGCTCAGATAAATATTCATGCGGTAATCGTCGTTCCAAAATGCCCACTGGGAGTGTTTAAGTTTGAATGGGCTAATCAAAACTCAGTGTGCTCTCAGCCAAAACATGAATGCGCCTCGTTTAGTAAAAAAAATATTACACGAAAGAGCCATTTGGGCTACAAAACCTTGATTCCAGAGAGGCATTCATTTGATTCAATGTTCCTTTCAGTCCAAACAAAAGGAAATTATTGGAAAGGAATATAGGTCATTTTAAAAAGCATTCTTCCCAAAATGTTGTGCTTAAAAAGAACAGAAGAAACCAGCCCTAAAGCCAGTTTTGGGTTTTGTTGCAAGAGAATTCGATCTGGGTCATGTCACAGTTTTAAATATCTATCTGCCCCAGTGCAGCAAGGGAGTTTTGCCAAGTGGAAACAGATCATATATGGATATGAATCTGCATTCAAAAGCTCATCTAGGACCCCTTCGGCAGATGTGATATACCTTTTGATGCAGATGGGAGCAAACGTATTTCATTTTGAGCCACTAGTTGCTGCACACATGGGACGTGGGTGGTGCTGTGGTCTAAACCGATCAGAAGGTCGGCGGTTCGAATCCCCGCGACGGGGTGAGCTCCCGTTGCTCGGTCCCTGCTCCTGCCAACCTAGCAGTTCGAAAGCACGTCAGGGTGCAAGTGCAAGTAGATAAATAGGTACCGCTCTGGTGGGAAGGTAAACGGCGTTTCTGTGCACTGCTCTGGTTCGCCAGCAGCGGTTTAGTCATGTTGGCCACATGACATGGAAGCTGTCTGCAGACAAACGCCGGCTCCTTGGCCTATAGAGCGAGATGAGTGCCACAACCCCAGAGTCGTCCGCAACTGGACCTAACAGTCAGGGGTACCTTTAGTTGCTGCGCACAGATGGCATGTGGTCAGAGCTGGATTGGGGTCATTGTGCACAGACTGAAAACTGGCAAGATACCTGTCATTATGGTAAATGTGTGCATTTGGGGATGGCAAAAATCACCAGGAAGAGGTTCACACTATAACTCTTTGTCGTTTGCACAGAGAAACCTATGCGATTCCCTTGTAAATAAAGTTTGGCCATCCAGAGTTTGGGCCACTCAAAATCTTCCAAAGGACTCGCCTTGTGGTTGAATCCAGATTAGTGAACAAAACAACTTCTGCAAGGATAACAGAAATTCCCTTACCTGTCCCCTACATAAAAAGGTAAAGGTACCCCTGACCATTAGGTCCAGTCGTGACCAACTCTGGGGTTGCGGCGCTCATCTCGCTTTATTGGCCGAGGGAGCTGGCGTACAGCTTCTGGGTCATGTGGCCAGCATGACTAAGCCGCTTCTGGCAAACCAGAGCAGCACACGGAAACGCTGTTTACCTTCCCACCGGAGCGGTTCCTATTTATCTACTTGCACTTTGACGTGCTTTCGAACTGCTAGGTTGGCAGCAGCTGGGACTGAGCAACGGGAACTCACCCTGTTGCGGAGATTCGAACCGCTGACCTTTCGATCGGCAAGTCCTAGGCTCAGTGGTTTAACCCACAGCGCCACCCGCGTCCCGTCCCCTACATACCATCCCAAAATATGTCCCAGAGAATTATGGGAGTGGGGTTGCCACCTGTCTCTTTAAATACAGAGCCGTCCCATTTTTTCACAGTAAAGAGCTGTGTCCTGTATTGATTTGATTTAACAATAGCTAGATTAGGACCAGCTTTCTCCACAGTGCTTCTTTCTTTAAGTGCTAACTTAAACTGATTCAGCTTTATTTGTTCTCCACTTGGATAACTTTACCCAGAATGTAATTTTGATTTGTTCTGAGTATAAATCTAAATCCTATTGTTCATCATTTCAGCTGCTGCATTTCTCACACTGGCTATAATAATAACCCGGTGCTTTGTTTATTTCAGCTGACTATTATGACTAAATTGAAATTCCCAGTCAATAGAAAGGGATATTGGATCTCTAAGAAGAAATAACTTTGCAGAAATATACAGATAATAGCTTCTTAGTCTCCCCTACACTCCCCCTCCCCCACAGCCGAAAAACAAGAAGGATGCAAATGCTATGTCACTACTTTGATAAAGGGTGGGATTTTTTTGGGTCACAGATATAGATTCCCTGACAGATATGTGTTCTCCTTCTCCTTACACTTACATGCAAAGTGAGTGTCAATAATTCCAAAAGAAAGACTCTCTTGGTTAACTTATAGCTGTTAAAGATCTACCGTATTTTTCACTCTATAGGATGCACCCGACCATAGGACACACCTTGTTTTAGAGGGGGAGAAGAAGAAAAAAAAATCTCCCCCTCTCTGCGCACTGCCCCTTCAGCGAAGCAGCAGGAGAAACGGAGACCCTTCCATTTCGCCTCCCGCTTCGCTGAAGGGGCGCTGCGCAGCTCTCCCTCTCCCACATTTGTTGTTGTTGTTTAGTCGTTTAGTCATGTCCAACTCTTCGTGACCCCATGGACCAGAGCACGCCAGGCACTCCTGTCTTCCACTGCCTCCTGCAGTTTGGTCAAACTCATGCTGGTAGCTTCGAGAACACTGTCCAACCTCTCCTCCTCTGTCGTTTTCTTCTCCTTGTACCCTCCATCTTTCCCAACATCAGGATCTTTTCCAGGGAGTCTTCTCTTCTCATGAGGTGGCCAAAGTATTGGAGTCTCAGTTTCAGTATCTGTCCTTCCAGTGAGCACTCAGGGCTGATTTCCTTCAGAATGGACAGGTTTGATCTTCTTGCAGTCCATGGGACTCTCAAGAGTCTCCTCCAGCACCAGAATTCAAAAGCATCAATAATTCAAAAGCACCTCCCATATTGCCTTTGCCTTAAGTGAAGGCAACCTGAAGCTTCTGGAGCACAGCAGGAGTTCCCGCTGCGCTCCGGAGGCTTCAGGCAGCTATCTTTGAAGCCTGGAGAGCGAGGGGGGTCGGTGTGCACTGACCGCTGTTGCTCTCCAGGCTTCAGTGAAGGCAACTTGAAGCCTCTGGAGCATGGCGGGAGTTCCTGCCCCGCCCCGGAGGCTTCGGGTTCCTTTCGCTGAAGCCAGGAGAGTAGGGAGCACTCCCACTGCGCTTCGGAGGCTTCGCATTGCTATCGCTGAAGCCAAGGAGCCTACATTCGCTCTATAGGAAGCACACACATTTCCCCTTAGTTTTTGGAGGGGAAAATGTGTGTCTTATAGAGTAAGTTTATACGGTAAGTTTATTGTGCATAAAATGTTATGTATGCATGCATTGTATTTGAAAACTTATGTAACGGTTTGCATTAGGCAAATCCGCTCACCCCTTTGGTTGGGGCGGCGTTGAGGACAGAGGAAGCTTCATTGGGGCCCTTAAGAAGGAATTGAAACTGCAATGCCCTTCCTGATAGGTGGAGGGGGTATAAGCCCTTGCCACTTATCAGGAACAGGATCCTAGCCTGCATCCTGCTTTGGCAAATGGGGTTGCAGGCTGGGATTTGAGCTGTGCCGGGGGCGGAGTCAATGGAGCCGACAGTGGGCTTCCCTCGGATCCGCCCCTTGCCCATTTAAGCAGCCAGCAACTGAGGCTCAGCCCATTTGTTCCTGCACCAGGTTTCTTGCTGTGGCTACAATGGTCACCGTTCTTTATGGGGCCAGGTAGAAATTTGACCACTGGGCTAATTGGCTCTAACCCGGTGGTTTTGCCTACCTCATAACAATTGTCACAACTGGTTGGGCACTGGGGCAGTCCTTTGTTTTGGGTGGAGAGGAGGTTGTAGTCTCCACCTGCCCCTCCAAATGCTCAGATATCCCTACAGGACCGCCTCTCCTGGTATGCCCTGCAGAGGACCTTAAGGTCCACAAATGACAACAGCTTGGAGGTCCCAAGTCGCAAGGTGGTTAGATTGGTCTCAACTAGGGCCAGGGCCTTTTCAGTACTGGCCCCGACTTGGTGGAACACTCTGTCAAAGAGACTAGGGTCCTGCGGGACTTGACATCTTTCTGCAGGGCCTGCAAGACAGAGCTGTTCCACCTGGCCTTTGGTTTGGACTCAGTCTGACCCTTATGTTTCCCTCCCCTTATGGTTTTGATCTATGGGCTGTGGAGGAATCAGAACCTACAGGGTTAAGAGGTTCTGTGTGACGCCTTGCATCATGAGGCGTGGTTACGTCCACACGTATGGGAGTGGTTTTCTGTGCGTGTGTTTTTCTTCTTCTTCCGCTCGGAGTTAGAGGGAAGATGTCGGCTCGATCGCCGGGAGCGTGAGACAGATTTACGATGTTATGCTACCCTAATAAAAGCGTTTTGAGATAAGAGACGTCAACGTGCCGTCCTGATTTATGGTCCCCACATTGCAGCAGTACTTCACCGCTGTGTATCGCTCTGCAAAAAGCGTCCAGAGAGAGGCAGAGGATATTGCTGGGAATCAGCAGAGTGCTGTGTGCGCAGAAGAAGCCTGCTGGATGCAATATTTGGCCTTTGGCCCGAAGAGGTTATGGAGCCCTCGGAAAAGCTTTGAAGCTGTTGCAGGAGACGCCCCATGTGTGGGGGGCCAGCTGGGAACAAGCTGGTGCCAGCGAGAGCTGTGCTGTTCTTTGAAGTTGAAAGCAGCTAGCTGGGAGGAGATCTGATCTGCCGGAGCCGGAGCTGGAGGAGGCTAAGAGGCTGATCTGCTGGAGGCTGGTCTGATGTTGTACCGGGAGCTGGACGCTATCTACGTGAGTAGCTGGGGGCCCCGGGGGAAGATGGCAGATGGCCAGGAGGTGTTTATTCAAGCTCCGTTTGAACAGCTTGAAGAACTCACCGCCCATGCGTGGAATACCTGGGCCAGGAGGGTGAGAGCGTGGTTTTTAGCCACGGAAATTTGGGACATATCCCAGAGAGAACCAGTAGATGCTGGAAATGCAGAACTGGTGGACAGAGATGACAGAGATGCAGGGACGCTGCAATCTGTTGTTCTGGAGGAGAAAATGCAGAGAGAGAGAGCTGCAAGAGCTGAGATCTGCATGCTGAGGGCAAGTGTACATGCTAAGCTACAGCATCACTTGGAAAGCGTTGAATCTGCGTGTGAAATCTGGCAAGTGCTGAAAAGTTTGTGCAATGACTCAGCAGGGGGCCAGGGGCAGATGAAAGCTGGGAGCTTAGTAAGAAGAAGCTCTGGAGATTTTACAGTCTTGCGAAGTGCTGGTGGAGCAGACGGGGGGGCAGAGAAGCCCACTGTGTGTGTCGAGGAGGAGTGCCATTTGAGAAGGGGCGGAGCTGGTCCGGAAGCTATGTTAGCTGAGAGCTCACCCCAGTACTTTTCCACTCGTCGTTGCTACATTTGTAAATCAGCTGACCACGTACGTCGCTGCTGCCCACAGAGAGCAAAGACAGCTGGGCAGGAAAGTCCCAAGGTCGCTTCCCATGGGAACCAGTCCAGGAGGGGAAGTCAGCGTGGGAACGCAAGGGAAGGACATGACTCAGACACTGGAGGTTGTTTTCATCTCACTGCTTCTATGGCAACCTTGAAGAACAACTCCAGCAAGGACACGGTGACACGCTGGGTGTTAGATTCTGCTGCCAGTCACCACCTCATAAGCAAGCCACCTGCTGGCGGAATGCGGGACTGCAGGGCTGTTTCAACTGAGACGATTGTTCAGTTTGCGAATGGATCCCAAAAGCCAGTTTATAACATAACACATGTCTATGTTCCTTTTTTGCAGGCGCAGCTGCAGGCCTATGTTGTGCCGGGACTGAATTGTTGTCTGTTATCTGTACCAGCTCTTGTGAAGGAAGGGTACAAAGTTTGTTTTGAAAATAACACCTGTTCCATTTCCAGAGGGGGGAAGCTGCTGGTCAACGTGGAGTGCAAGAACAATCTCTTTGTTCTGGAGACACCTCTGGAGGGTGGGGGGAATACCGGAAGAGCACAGGCGCAGTGTGCTAGTGTTCCCAGTCATGATTCATGTGTTCATTTGTGGCACAAGAGAATGTTGCACAGCAGTTTGGAAGATGTGCAGAAGTTGCCCAGCTGCACTAAAGGATGCAAACTCCGAGAATGTGGGATGTCCCTAGAGTGCAGGGCATGCAAAGGGGCAAAGGTACATGGTTATCCCGGGGTGGAGAGGGTAACCACACAGCCTTTTGAGCTTGTACACACAGATCTGTCAGGACCCATGGAGTGCCCGAGTCTGGGTAGGGCCAGGTTTTTGCTGATGCTGACAGATGATTATAGCCAGAACGGTTGGTCTTTTTCTCTGAAGACTCAACGCGAAGCAGCGCAGCTGATCAAGGATTGGGTTGCGGAGGTGGAACTAAGGTTCTCCACCAAGGTGCAAGGGTTCAGGAGCGACCGTGGGTCACAGTTTACTGGGTCTGCTCTGAAGGAGTTTTTCAAGGAAAAGGGAATACGTCACCAGGTGACGGGTGCAAAGTCTCCTCAAGAGAGAGGCGTGGCAGAGCACAGGAGTGAAACACTGGCTGAAGCTGTCAGGGTTCTACTGTGTGACTCTGGGCTGCCTCAGAGCTTTTGGAGTGAAGCTTGGAAAGCTGCCAACTTTGTGTTTAATAGGTCCTATAACCACGTTATAGGAGACACACCGTTTTTTCTGTTGCACCGGAAAAAACCACAGCTGCATTTCTTCCGCGTGTTCGGGTCCAAGGCTTTTGTGCCGATACCAACAGCTCAGCGGAAGGCAGGTGGTCCAAAGGTTCAGGAAATGATCTTCTGTGGATATGAACCTGCAACCAATGGGTGGAAGTTTGCATACCCAGAGGGTGACCAGACCAAGCTGCTGGTCAGTAAGCATGCTGAGTTCTGTGAACAGGATGGGTGGTCAAGACTCAGTGATGGTCCTGATTTTCTCTCAGAATGTCTGTCTGATTCTGAGGAGGAAGGGGAGGCAGAGACTGAAGTCTCTGGTGAGGACCAGGTACAGGATCAAGGTCCAGAAAAGGTTTGTGCATCTCCAAGAGTTGTTAAAGGAGTGTCCAGGAGTGAGCCTTCATCTCCTGTTAGTATAATGGAGAAAACTCACAGACGGGTCGTCAAGTCAGAGGGGGAGGAGTCTGACGGAGAAGACACACCTGCTGGCCCCAGTGGGTCAGAGGGAAGTTCAGATGAAGCACCCCAGTTTGTGCCCAGGCGTTCATCTCGGGCCACAAAGGATGTTCCACCTGAGAGGTTTCAGGTCACCAGTGCGTGGGTTAGTTTCGCACAGTGTGATTCTGGAAGTGTTGAAGGGGTTCAACAGGTGCCTGGGAAAGATGCCAGGAAGGGGCGAAAGGCAATGGGGAAGGTGTTGAACTCAAAGAGGTCTGTAAACAGGTGTTCACAGGTCCCCTCAAGATGCAATGCGAAAGGGGGTGTGGAGGAATCAGAACCTACAGGGTTAAGAGGTTCTGTGTGACGCCTTGCATCATGAGGCATGGTTACGTCCACACGTATGGGAGTGGTTTTCTGTGCGTGTGTTTTTCTTCTTCTTCTTCCGCTCGGAGTTAGAGGGAAGATGTCGGCTCGATCGCCGGGAGCGTGAGACAGATTTACGATGTTATGCTACCCTAATAAAAGCGTTTTGAGATAAGAGACGTCAACGTGCCGTCCTGATTTATGGTCCCCACATTGCAGCAGTACTTCACCGCTGTGTATCGCTCTGCAAAAAGCGTCCAGAGAGAGGCAGAGGATATTGCTGGGAATCAGCAGAGTGCTGTGTGCGCAGAAGAAGCCTGCTGGACGCAATATTTGGCCTTTGGCCCAAAGATGGGCTACTTTTAAAATAAGGCTGCATTTTAAATTGCATTTTCACCTGCATTTTAAATTGGGTTTTCTTCCCCTATTATGTTTTTTATTGTAATTTTACTGGTGTTAGCGGCCTGGAGCCCAGCTCTGGCCGGAGAGGGAGGGGTATAAATAAAATTTTATCATTATTATTAATGATTAAAGGGATCCAGGAGGAGTGGCCATGTACGTATGGCAAGTGGGGGCAGTGCTGAAGGCACTCCCCTAGACAGTAGTCCCTGTGGGGGTGACCTTATTTGATTTAAGTCTTAGGAAACCCTGACTGGAATGACCACACGTCAATTCCGGCATGCGGGCCGGAAGCATTTAGATTGTCCCATGTCCAAGCCAAACCTCTTCCATCTGTAGTTAATAAAGTTGTGGCCTGTTTTGACCCAAAACCACTCTTATTGGTCTCTTATTTATATGGGTTGGCGTATGGGAAGTCCAATGCCTGGTCCTGCAAGGAGGTTGAACTGTAGTGAATGCAGCAGGAGAGGATGGTAGTTTTGTTTCAGTGGGTATGCTAAATGATGAAACATCCCTGGGGAACCTGGGAACTCCATGTCTCAACAATCATCAGAGTCGAGTCTCAGCTTGATTGTTGAACAATCAAGTTACCTGCATAGGATCTCTCTCTGGGACCAGAGAGCGTAATGTTCTTGGAGGGAGCGGGTGGCGCTGTGGTCTAAACCACTGAGCCTCTTGGGCTTGCCGATCAGAAGGTTGGCGGTTCGAATCCCCACAATGGAGTGAGCTCCTGTTGCTCTGTCCCAGCTCCTGCTAAGCAGCAGTTTGAAAGAACGTCAGTGCAAGTAGATAAATAGGTACCGCTGGGGCAGGAAGGTTAACGGCGTTTCTGTACACTCTGGTTTCCATCACGGCATCCCGTTGTGCCAGAAGTGGTTTAGTCGTCCTGGCAACGTGACCCGGAAAGTTGTCTGCGGACAAACACCGGCTCTCTCAGCCTGAAAGCGAGATGAGCTCCACAACCTCAGTCGCCTTTGACTGGACTTAACTGTCCAGGGGTCTTTACCTTTACGTTTAATGTTTTTGGACTGAATTAAGGACATAAGGAAGACTGGACATAAGGAAGAGTAATGTGTTAATTTTTGCAATGTTTATTTTTGCAACTTTTTAAATTCTCCCTTTGTCCCATCACTAGAATGTTTTTGAATGTTATTTCATGATGAAAACTGCTGTGGTGTGGGTTGGAATAAATAAAGACTGGGACTGAGTGGTGACTCATATTTGCTATAGTATAAGGTAAAGGGACCCCTGACCATTAGGTCCAGTTGTGGCCGACTCTGGGGTTGCGGCGCTCATCTCGCTTTACTGGCCGAGGGAGCCGGTGTACAGCTTCTGGGTCATGTGGCCAGCATGACTAAGCCGCTTCTGTCAAACCAGAGCAGCGCACGGAAACACCGTTTAACTTCCCGCCGGAGTGGTACCTATTTATCTACGTGCACTTTGACGTGCTTTTGAACTGCTAGGTTGGAAGGAGCAGGGACCGAGCAACGAGAGCTCACTCCGTCACGGCGATTTGAACCGCCGACCTTCTGATCGGCACGTCCTAGGCTCTGTGGTTTAACCCACAGCGCCACCCGCGTCCCTATACCCCATATTTGCTAGCTAGCCCCTTATGTCTAAACTTTATTGCAGTGAGAGGTAGCTCTCACAAAAGGCCCCATGGTTGGGAGGGGGCGGGGGGGCAGAGAGAAGCGAGTTCTGAAAGAAGGTAGCCTCATAAGATGACACAATTGTGCCCTAAATTGATAGCCTGGGTTTACTTTTTAAAATATGTCATAATAGTGACAATAATAATAGTCCCAGGCTTCCAGGGCTAGAGGTGAGCTTTTGAAATTAATGATCTTTTAATGTCATTAATTGCCCTATCAATCACCAAAGAATGAACATACATTAAATTATTTTGAATTTCAATCCGTTCCCCTTTGGGGATTTAGCAGGACATTTACAGCCCTTCACATTTCATGTAGCCAAGTGTAGTTGTGTTTTGCAAGAATGTCATCTGAGTTGCCACTTTAATTCACAGTAAGAGGGATTTTTGTTGAAAGCCTATCAATGAAATAACCTAATCTTCAAATGAAAAACACTGCTGGACCGGCGTGGCTTCATCCCTAGCTGGCAGAGAACTGACGAGGAACTGAAGATAATATCTCCTGAAATTATCCTATTGGTGCCTCATCTTAGAAACATATTCTGCCCAATTATTTGATCAATAGACTTCAGGGAATGAAATTCAAATTGAATTCTGCTTTTATGAAGGTGACCTGGAAACTGCAATTAATCCAGAATGTGGCAGCTAGACTGGTGACTGGGAGAGGCCGCTGAGACCACATAACACCGGTCCTGAGAGATCTGCATTGGCTCCCAGTACGTTTCCGAGCACAATTCAAAGTGTTGGTGCTGACCTTTAAAGCCCTAAATGGCCTCAGTCCAGTATACCTGAAGGAGCATCTCCACTTCCATCATTCTGCCCGGATACTGAGATCCAGCGCCAAGGGCCTTCTGGCGGTTCCCTCATTGCAAGAAGTGAGGTTACAGGGAACCAGACAGAGGGCCTTCTTGGTAGTGTTGCCCGCCCTGTAGAACGCCCTCCCATCAGATGTCAAGGAAATAAGCAGCTATCCTATTTTTAAAAGACATCTGAAGGCAGCTCTGTTTATGGAAGTTTTTAATATTTAATGCTGTAATTTTTTTAACACTCAACTGGGAGCCGCCCAGAGTGGCTGGGGAAACTCAGCTAGATGGGTGGGGTAATTAATAATAATAATAATAATAATAATAATAATAATAATAATAATTAATAATAATAATTACACATCAACATTCACTTGCTATTGATTCCATGTGAAAGCCAAGAATATGGAAGACAAGAATATAAACAGTTTAAGACATTAGTGTGACTTTGAAATACCATGCCAAAATGTCTTAAAATATAGATATTCTAAAAGGAAATTAACATAGTGGGCCTGAATGTCTGAGATTCCTTGCAGAATTCTGAAATGCATGTCATCTGAAGCTCTTTTACAATATTTACTTTTTTGTATTTAGAAGCACAGATACTTCAGCTTATTTATTATTTACCATCTTTATAACCCAGCCTTCATTAGTAGAGATTCCAGGGAACACAAAATACGAATTCCTTGCCGAATTCTGAAATGCATGTCTTAAAAAAAAACTCTTTTACAATATTTACCCCCTTTTTTGCATCTAGAAGTACAGCACAGTTACTTCACTTTATTTATTATTTAAAATCTCTATAACCCACCCTTCACTAGAACAAATTCCAGCGAAAACAAAATACATATACAGAAAACACACACACACAGCACAACCATACCCTACCAGGCTGGACTGCAGCCTGTTGAAACACCACTGAACGAAGACCAGAATAAGGCATTTTGACAAGTCAGGCACCTAACACATCCAGCATTTTCTCAAGGACTGAGCAAAAGCCTAATGCCACTCTTTTAAGATACAGTATTTTAAGATACAGGCTTTGTACAGTCCAGCTCAAGCTCACTGGGCTATTCCGTTCCCAATTGGTAGGATAATCTGTTGCAGACATGCTCCCAAATGTGCAAACAGCATTGAGGAAGGGATAGTGTGTGGGGTTGCCACATGGAGGATGTTTGCAGCCCTGATCTCCTGCCATTCTCTGGTGTCATAACATCATGCTTGCATTCCCTGTGGCGTGCACACATGACATCAGCACACCCCATGGTGTGCAACTTGCGCACATGACGTTAGCATGCCAGTTCAATGAAAATTTGGGGGGACTCTAGCCCCTCAGCTCCTCCCGCACTCAGCGCTGGTAAAAGAAAGTAAGCCCTCTGAAGCTGATATTAAAGACTCAGAAGAGGTATGAGAGGAGATGGTCTGTATGACAACCCGGACCATTTGGGGTTTTAAAGGTCCAGTCTGGACACAAATAGGCAGCTAATACAGGACCAGCGTTACACATTTCAAGTTGCAAGAGAGGCTGGAAAAACAGAAGCATGATTCCCTTCTGCTGATTCGCTTCAGCTGTGCAGGATTGATATCCTCCAACATTTCTCTGAAAAAAATAGGGACGTCCCATTCCATAATGAGAATTTTACTATTTATACCCCACACATCTGACTGGGTTGCCCCAGCCACTATGGACAGCTTCCAATATATATCAAAACATAATAAAACATTAAGCATTGAAAATAACTTCCCTATACAGGATTGCCTTCAGATGGCTTGGGGGGTTGGACAACTCCATACACTCCACCATTTCTCCAATGAAAATAGGGACATCCTAAGGAAAAGTGGGACATTCTGGGATCAAATCAGAAATTGGGACTGCTTCTTTAAATCAGGAACATCTCTGGAAAATAGGGACACTTGGAGGGTCTGAGGACCTCTATGGCGAAGCCATGGATTTAAGTAAAGGATGATTGGCTGGACTTAGGAGATTCAAATACAAACTCTTGCTATAGGCAATGATATTAGTGACTGTGAAGCACACTATTACCTGTTACAATCCTAATACCCATAGCCCATGAACTTCATTTTGGTTCTGTAATGCCAGCAATAAATCTGCCTTTCGAGTAATGCAGCGTATGTATTCTACATGCGCAATTTAGATTCTCAAGTAGTTATATTCAATAAAGATAAATTAACAATTTATGTGGAGGAACAGCAAACCCAGTGGATGGAACCTGATGCTGAGAGAGCGGTGCATTTTGAATAATGTAATGAGAATCAGTTGTTAGTGTCGCCTCTTATTTCTGCTACCGAACAAGGTTTGTCACAATAACCAAAATATATTGCGCTCCTTTCTGTTCTCATTACGGATTTTGCAGTAGCAATAAAATACCCCAATATTTTGTCATAAAAATATGTCTCTGGGACTTTAATGTTTTCTGTAAAGTAAATCACCATAGCATACAACTTTATACGTTAATATTTGACACATTGATTAATTTGCAATTATTGTATGGGGAATATTACCTTTTTAAAAAGATACCAGGCTTATCAGGTATTTATAATTATCCATTTCCACAAAAAAACAACCCTTTCTACCCTGCAGAAACTACCTTATGCTCCTTTAGTCAAAAATACTGTTTCCCAGAGGGTCCAAATTTAAATGGGCTTTGCCAACCAGCATATTAAATGTAGAGATGGAAATACATACAATAACACTTTATGTAACTTTACCTGGAGAATATAACGCTTGGTTTTATGGCATTTTCTAGATAGGTCTGGTAAAAAATGTGAACTCTTAATTCTCCATATTATGGGTAGGGTGGTTAAATTAGGTTAAATTCAGTGGCTGCGGGGATGTGGAATTCTGCAACAAGTTTGGGTTGGGGTGAAAGAGGAAATTCTCAGCAAAAAACTGAGAATAGTTTCTTCTTCTTTTTTGGATAAGTTGTGTCTCGCTCTTGTCAGATGATTCATTCCTTTAAAACAAATGTATCATGGCTCCTCATTTGTTGTGAGGGAACATGGCATGTTTCCTCAAAGTACTGCTTCTGTGAGAAAGTTTCCCACGCACTCTCTCAAACACCATTATTTTCTCACCAGGAACATGATATTTTATTCATTTACTTTATTTAGAAAGATTTACAGACTGCTTGATCACAAAACTTGCTAAGTGGTGTACATAATAAAATTATTGATGAGCCCTCAACTCCACTACTAATCATGGTTCCCCCCCCTTGTTTGATTTTAATATTTTAGGCATTTAAACAGTAAGGATACAATAAAGGTAAAGGTAAAGGGACCCCTGACCGTTAGGTCCAGTCGCGGACGACTCTGGGGTTGCTGCGCTCATCTTGCGCTATAGGTCGATGGAGCTGGCGTTTGTCCGCAGACAGCTTCTGGGTCATGTGGCCAGCATGACTAAGCCGCTTCTGGTGAACCAGAGCAGAGCACTGAAATGCTGTTTACCTTCCCGCCACAGCGATACCTATTTATCTACTTGCACTTTGATGTGCTTTCGAACTGCTAGGTTGGCAGGAGCCGGGACCGAACAATGGGAGCGCACCCTGTCGTGGGGATTTGAACAGCCGACCTTCCAATGAGCAAGCCCTAGGCTCTGTGGTTTAGACCACAGCGTCACCCACATCCTAGGGATATAATAGCTGGTGGTAAAAAATTAAAATAAAAAAGTGAGCGGAACCTATGTATCTTCTGTCTCCTAAGGTGAAATTTACAAAATGTTGACAGATTGGTAGTGCACACACACACACTACTTGTGAGTTCCTTTCAGAATTTAGAAAAAGTATAAATTGCTCACATTTTCTGTTTCTTGCAGATAATGCTCTCACTCTAGACAAATGGCAGAGACTCACGGTGCTCTCACCTGTGATATTAAAATACACTATGCTGCCATTAATTTCAGAAGCTTTAGATCAATGTTTCTTTTGTATAATATGAAAATATCAGATAAAAATGACACGGAAAGTAGATTTGCAAAGCATAGAATGGAAGCCATCCATTTTATTTAGAATTGCCTTATCTTTCTCCTTCCTGCAGTAGAATCACATTCACAGTCCAGATACACATTTTTATGAATTTGTGGGTACCAGACTTCCCTAAATTCCTGGATCTAGTAATCAAGCGTCCTGAACCCCAGGACCCAGCAAGGGTTAAAATATAAGGTAATTGCCTGGGAGATGAGCCATTAGGAAAACAAAAGAAAGGTGATGACCCACTAAGGAAACCATGAAGAAGGTAAAGACTCTGTGCCAGATGGCAGGTGGTTGGGGCCCCTGTGGAACCCCTCTATCTGCTCTAAGTTAGAAGAACAAAAGCCAGGGTTTAGATTTGGCTGGAACGTGGCCTGGAGCAAAAAGGTTGCAGTCTGGTAAATGCGGCAAGTCAGAGAGAGGGTAAGAGCATGGTGACTGGTGCCATCTCACACTGCATTTGTGCTGTAAGTGACTCCTTTAACTAAGGTACTTTGCTTTGGCTTTGACTCTATTCCTAAACTGTGGATATAGGAGAAATAATATCCTCTTAAAATGTCCATGCTGTGAACCCCTCCATCATAGGCTCGGGTTGTATATATGTGTAGATAAACCATATATCATAAAGACACCATAGTCTCCACTGTGCTTCATTCCCAAAAGGAAACACGAACCCTTAATAAGTGTGCCTGGAACGCCTGGAATCTCACACCACTTGAAGATTGGGGTGGTGTGCAAGTGTGTGTGTGTGTGTATCATTGCATACTAGTCTCAAAGAGGCCAAGTTCCACAAAAAGTATGTCCCCCTCTCCACTATCTTAATTTATCTTTGATTATTTTAAAATAAAATGAGTAATTAAACACTGGGAATGAAAAGTAATCAGGTAGCACGCTGTTCTGCAGATTTACTTAGAAGTAAGGGCATTGCTTACAATTAAGATTGCTCAGGAGTGCCACCTATTATTGAAGATGGACACACCATTAAGAGTTGCCACAGTGAGCTCTTCGCATATGGCAGGACTGGAGTCAGCTTGGGGTTATAAATATATGCACTAGCAAGAGGAATCGGTGAGTTGCCAGCAGTGGCGTAGCGTGGGGGGTGCAGGGGGGGCCGGCCGCACCGGGCGCAACATCTGGGGTTAGGGCAAATCCATGGGTTAGGGGGCGCAAATCCACAGGTTAGGGGCCGCAAATCCATGGGTTAGGGGGCGCAAATTACTTGCCTTGCCCCGGGTGCTGACAACCCACGCTACGCCACTGGTTGCCAGGGAAGAGTGTAAGCCCTCACTCTTCCCCATCCTGCCTGTATTAAATCAACTCTTTCTTTCTTTCTTTCTTTCTTTCTTTCTTTCTTTCTTTCTTTCTTTCTTTCTTTCTTTCTCTTAAATGAAAGCTCAGAGTCTGGGATTCCTGCTTTAGGGTGCAAACGAAGGTCTTCAGAAGCACCACGTTGCCTGACAGGTTGGCTTCCACCGGAATAAATGGTAGCGTGGCCAGTTGAGGCCAAAGAAAACGAGGTCAAAATAGAAAGAGGAAGCGATACAATATGAGCTAGCACCCAGGGGAACAAAAGAGCTCTGAAGGATAGCAAAGCAAGATCGCTATTATCAGTGGGGCTGGTGGTTATTTGTTTATTTAACCATTTGCTTCGCTGTGTGAAATGTGTTCCTTAAAAAGTAAATATTGAAACTAGAGCACATTGAATTCAACCCTAAATAGTTGAGCAATGGGACTGAAGTAGAGGATTCCAAGATATTTCTCTCCCAGCTTTACCAAATATGGAATAATGGTGGAACTCAAATGCACCAAGTAGAAAGTCTACTGTTCTATATCCGCACCTGGAAACTGTCTAGAGGAGCAGTCAACCCGTTTATGTCTTTCTTCCCAACCCTCAAACTCATTTTTTTTCCAGCTGTGTGAGTTTGAAGCATCTCAGACTGCATTAATGCTGTAAGTGACTCCTTTAACTAAGATACTTTGCTTTGACTTTGACTCTATTTGATAATGTTAATTCACTTAATGGAATTGCCATTAATGTTGTTATAAAAGTAGATGAGAGTCGTTCCAAAGGCATTACTCTTAAGGTGAAAAAGAGGATGCAAACCAGAAAATGCGAGGTTCTCGTGCCGCATCTTTAGCCATTACAAAGCAATGCGTCAAATTCTAGCTACTTGCACTACGTGGGAAGGAAAATGGGGAAAGGAATTCTAGCATTTGCCATGGCATGAAACTTCCTTTTCCATCCTACCGCCCTCTAGGTGTTGCTGGGAGGCAGCTCCCATCACCCATGGCCAATTCCTATTCCAATTCCTATTCAAACAAACCATAAATTGGGCTTGCTGGCAGCAGTTTTGGGAAGAAAAGTGGTTGGGGGGTCACATACCAGTGGTAGTGAGCTAAAGGAGGTAAAGGGACCCCTCACCATTAGGTCCAGTTGTGGCCGACTCTGGAGTTGCGTCCCTCATCTCACTTTTTTGGCCGAGGGAGCCGGCGTACAGATTCCAGGTCATGTGGCGAACCAGAGCGGTGCACGGAAACGCTGTTTACCTTCCCACCAGAGGGGTACCTATTTATCTACTTGCACTTTGAGGTGCTTTCGAACTGCTAGGTTGGCAGGAGCAGGGACCGAGCAATGGGAGATCACCCCGTCGTGGAGATTGGAACTGCTGACCTTCTGATCGGCAAGTCCTGGCCAAAGCAAAAAAACGAGTGGGGCACTTTCTCTCCCTCCCCTCCTTTCTCGTCCTCATTCACCCATCATCCCATTCTTTCAGTCTCTCTTTCTCCTGGATACACACACAAAAGCACCCATCCTCTCTGCCCTTCATTTATCCCTCTCTCCAGACTTCAAAGATAAACTGACAGCCCCCAGGCCATGGATTGCCTTGCTGTGCCAACATTTGAAAACTTGTACAACTAAATGATTACACGCTCAAGGGATGGATACCTGGAGATCACATACAAGGCATGCATATCCTATAATTCCACACGGCATTGGTTTTTCCACCAATGTGGTAATATTTTCCAAATGATTAGTGTCCGTTTTGTGACTGAATAAGATTCAGCTATGGCAAGCTTTATATATGCTTTAGCATTTAGTCAGTGCAAACCTATTATTAAGAGGGGGTTCTCATCTCTTGACGCATTTTATAGATCTATCATTCATGCATGCATGCAGTGTACTCATACATAATGACTGCAAGCCTCTTATAAGAAGCCAAACTCAATAAAGTTTTAATTAAAACACAAATGGAAATGGAAATATGACCCTCCCCTCTTGAACAAAGCGCAGAATATAATGGAAAGAGAGCGAGAGGAAATATTTTTCCATAACATTTATTACCGTTGTCAATTAGGTTATCATTGTTTTTTCTATTGAAAAGCTTTAACACATGCCGCAAAAAGTAAGGGGCGAGCTGGATCTTGATAAGCCAATATAAATATATGTGCTGAAAGACTGTTGCTGCCCATCAACCACCACCCACAGCCAGCTGTTTCAGCACAAAATGCGCATAAACAGACTTAAGACAGGGAAATGTTGTTTTATTGGTTTTAAATTCCTCTCCACCAATGGCAGAAGAAATGAACAATTTAAGAAAACAGTAATATAGCAGCAGGGTTGAATCCAGACTGAGACTGCAATCCTACACACATTTACACAAGAGTAAATACTACTGAATTCAAGTATAGTGGTACCATGGTTTACGAACTTAATCCATTCCGGAAGTCCGTTCTTAAACCAAAGCATTCTTAAACCAAGGTGTGCTTTCCCAGAGCAGCGAGGGACTCAATTTACAAGTGGAACACACTCAACAGGAAGGGGAACATGTTCTGCTTCCAAGGCAAAGTTCATCAAGGCAAAGTTCATAAACCAAAACACCTCCTTCCGGGTTTGCAGCGTTCTTAATCCAAGTTGTTCATAAACCAAGCTATTCTTAAACCAAGGTACTACTGTAGATGCATATCTAGGATTACACTGTAAGTTAGCTCTGCTTTTCCTTTACCTCTGCAGGTGAAGCTGTGGATGTGCTGGACCACTGTCTTGCCTTGGTAATGGACTGGATGAGCACCAACAAACTGATGCTCAATCCAGATAAGACTGGAGGCTCTGTTAATGGGTGGTTCCCTTACCTAGACCAGATGGATGGGAGGTTGCCTGATCTTGATGGGGTTACACCGATTGGGCCACCAAAGCCACCTGAGCCTCAGAGTGCCTTCCATCAGCTTCAGTTGGTGGCCTAGCTGCATCCTTATCTGGACAGGGACAGCCTAACTTCTGTCCTCTATGCTTACTGCAATGCATTATATGTGGGGCAGGCTCTGAAGATGGTTCGGAAACTTCAGCTGGTGCAGAATTTGACAGCCAGGTTGCTCACCAGGACAAGATGGGTTGAGCATATTACACCAATCCTGGCCTAACCGCTCTGGCTGTCTGTTATGTACTGAGTTGAATAGGATCCAAACTGCAGCAGCCTGATTGGTCCTAGAACAATAGGATCCAAATTGCAGCAGTCTGATTGGTCCTAGAACAATGCAGCAGTATGATTGGTTGGCAGGAACCACCCAATCATGCTCCAGATATAAGTGAATCCACAACCTGATTGGCTTACAGTAGAATTCCAGAATTAGCCAATCATGTGCAGCCCATTGTGTAAATAATGTATATAAAGCAGATACTTTGAGGGGACTTTCTTACATTCCTCCTCACCACTATGAGCTAAATAAAGAGCATGAAATCACTTTGTGACTCTGAGTATATTTCACTGCCAATCAGTTTCTGGGCCCAATTCAAAGTGCTAGTTTTCACCTTCAAAGCTTTAAACAGCTCGGGACCGCAATACCTCAAGGACTGCCTCTCCCCATACAAACTGACCCAAACCCCACAATCATCACCTGAGGCCCTTCTTTGTGCACCTCCCCATTTGTGGAATGCTCTCCGCAGGGAGGGACACAGGTGGTGCTGTGGTATAAACCACTGAGCCTCTTGGGCTTGCCGATCGGAAGATCAGGGGTTCGAATCCCCGCGCCTGGGTGAGCTCCCGTTGCTCTGTTCCAGCTCCTGTCAACCTAGCAGTTCGAAAGCACATCAAAGTGCAAGTAGCTAAATAGGTACCGCTCCGGCGGGAAGGTAAACGGCATTTCCGTGCGCTGCTCTGGTTTCGCCAGAAGCGGCTTAGTCATGTTGGCCATATGACCTGGAAAAACTGTCTGCAGACAAATGCCAGCTCCCTTGGCCAGTAAAGCGAGATGAGCGCCGCAACCCCAGAGTCGTCTGGGACTGGACTTAACTGTCCGGGGTCCTTTACCTTTACCTCCCCAGGGAAGCTCACCAGGTGCCTTCATTACATACATAACTTTAGGTGCCAGACGTAAGTGTTTCTCTTTAACCAGGTCTTTGGCTGATTAACCATCTATGTGCTTTTAAATGTGTTTGTGGGAAGGGGGTTATTGGTTTGTACTTTGTTTTTATTATATATTTTGTGCTCTCATTTTGAATTTTATGTTGTGGACCGCCCGGTGATCTTCAGATGAGGGGCAGCATACAGCTTTAACAAAAAAAATAAAATAAAATAAAATTGTTACTTCAGGCTACATAGAAATCAATGCAACAAGCTAAACATGACTGTTTTCAGACCCACTATCACTGATGTGAGTGGCTATAAAGTTGAACTAACTCAATGGGTCCTACTTCAGAGAGCACGAGTGACTCTGGATCAAACCCAATTCATGCAACTAAATGTATATATAAAACATGGAAATAAAAACTACCCTTTTATGCTTATGCCAACTGCTCAAAACCACTCCATCCCCACTAAAGGCTCTTGAGCACTTCCAGAATGTGTGCCTACTCAAAGTTTGATGACCCCCAAAGCAAAGTCAGTTGTGCAACTGAGGGACAGATAACACAAGCACGCCTCTCATGCCTCCCATTATTACACACACTGCCGGAAATTTGGCTGCCACCTAACAGGTGGCGCTGTGGTCTAAACCACTGAGCCTTGGCCTTGCTGATCAGACGGCCGGTTGTTCGAATCCCAGTGACGGGGTGAGCTCCCGTTGCTCGGTCCCTGCTCCTGCCAACCTAGCAGTTCGAAAGCACGTCAAAGTGCAAGTAGATAAATAGGTACCTCTCTGGCGGGAAGGTAAATGGCGTTTCCGTGCGCTGCTCTGGTTCGCCAGAAGCGGCTTAGTCATGCTGGCCACATGACCCAGAAGCTGTATGCCAGCTCCCTTGGCCAATAAAGCGAGATGAGCGCCGCAACCCCAGAGTCAGCCATGACTGGACCTAACGGTCAGGGGTCCCTTTACCTTTACTAGCCTAACGGTATGACACTCTCTACAGAAAATGCTCGAGGACAGCTTTTGAGTACTTCCTTCCAAGATCAAAGCAGCCACAGCACTCCATAAACCTGTTGAATCAAATGACGTGGGTGAAAAGATCACCGGGAAGCTACTTCATATTTGACAAGTTGAAGTGACAGCAAGCAATCACAGCGGTTTTTAAGGCACTTCAGTTCCTGGTGGAAAACACAGGGCTTTAAAAGGACAAGTTGCAGGATCATCGGTCATGATGAGTGAGTCATGGCCACTCATTCCAATGACCGAATAAATATTCATAACATTTCGAGGAGTGATTCTCACCAGCATGACGTATTGATTTTACATTCCTGCAATGGATCTCTCTCACTTTAAAAGGAATTTCTTCAGCCAGGTTGTAAATAATTGATGTAGCCATCAATATGTTTCATATGTTAGCAGAGGTCCTCCTGCCCCCACCCTCATTCCCCCCCCCCCACTTTATTATACGCCTAATGTGAAGATGCAAATGACATTTTATAATCATCATCAAAGTTACCCAACTAAAATTATTCCTCATCCAGCACCCTCTGGCCTTATACAGATGCAAGTGCATCTTTTCTTAATTAAAATACTAGAGAAATTTCACAAATATTATTAAAAATGTTTCACTTCCCTCAAAATTCCTGTAGGTTTTTTTGTTTTGTTTTTGTTTTGCTGGAGTGGAACCATTCAAACATGCCTTGAATTTTGCTTTCGATGAAATTTGGTGTCGGCTTATAGATAGGTTATGCCAGACCTTGATAACTTGCCAACCCAAACAGAGCCCATCAGCCATGCATGGAACCAAGGTTTTTTTGGGGGAAACACCTTCCATTTTTTGTTGCTTGCTCAGGGCTATAAAAGCAAGAGTGTTGTCTAGCACCTAAAAAATCACAAACATTGATAAGGGCAGGTTAGTGGGACACAAGTTTTTCAGAATTCTGTTATAGCCACCCTTTACATGAATAAATATCCCTAGTCTTTTTGGAATTCTGTTACCTTTCTTTAGAATTCCTATAAATCAGGAATGTGGGGCTTTCAGTACAGTGGTACCTCAGGTTACATACACTTCAGGTTACATACTGTCAGAGCTGCCTCAGGTCCCAGCTCACAAAGGACCAACGCCAGTGTCTCTTTATATACAAAAGTCTTTATTGAAGTTCATTGCCGATGTTACATCCGTGGCGCACAACTCTACGTCTGTAACCCTAGACTGTCGAAGCTCCGTCTGACTCCTCCCCTCCTCGGCACCAGTTTAACAGCCGAGCTTTGCCCCACCTTTTCCGTTTCTCCCTTTGCTCCTTTCTCCTCTGGGCCCTCCTGCCCTCTGGGGTTCCACCCCTCCTGGACTCTTCGGAAGCGGATTCCTCCGACTCCTCCCCCTGTCTCCGGCAGGCTTTGGGACCCGGCTCCCAATCCGGATTCTCTGCTGGCTCGCGCGCCTGCACATTTGAACTTGGCGCACGCGCGCAGCCGGTCACCTTCCTCCTAACGGCTACACTGCTTCTGTCACTGCTCCCCCCTTCGGGGGGGCTGGCCGCAGCTGACCTCCGCTCCGCCCCCCACTCTCCGACGGAGGCGTGGTCAGTTCCGATCTGTGGGCTTCTCCTTCCCCCTCCCTACGCTCGGTCGGAGAAGCTGGCCCGGACCTCCAACTGCCTCTTTGAGACTCACCGCTGGCCCCCCTTGCCCTAAACCTGGGCGCCTCTTTCTGGGAATCTTCTGATTCACTGGAGAGACTCATTGAATCTCTCGGGTCACTGTCATACCCTCCTAAGCTCCCCTCAGATTCACTCTCCAATTCTTCTTCCCCCTGTGGCTCTCCCCCTGAGCCCCTGACACATACGCTTCAGGTTACAGACTCCGCTAACCCAGAAATAGTGCTTCAGGTTAAGAACTTTGCTTCAGGATGAGAACAGAAATTGTGCTCCGGTGGCGCGGCGGCAGCAGGAGGCCCCATTAGCTAAAGTGGTGCTTCAGGTTAAGAACAGTTTCAGGTTAAGAACGGACCTCCGGAACGAATTAAGTACTTAACCCGAAGTACCACTGTACTTCGAATGCTCTTGGACTCTAACTTCCACAAACTCCAAATAACATAATCAATGGCCACAGTTGATTTGAGTAGTAGTCCAAAACCTCTGAAAAACCACGTTCCGTGTCCTTCCTATCAGTGTTTCAAATTAACCAGTGCCAGGCTGTCAGGGCGGCGCATTCCTCTCTTCACAAACAATCACCTCCGGAGACTTCTGATGCTTTAATGGTCTTTATTTACAATACAGTCATACCTTGGGTTGAATGTGCTTCAGGTTGAGCGTTTTGAGGTTACGCTCCACGGCAACCCGGAAGCAACAGAGCGCATTACTTCCAGGTTTCGCCGCTCGTGCATGCGCAGACGCTCAAAATGACATCACGTGCATGCGCAGAAGTGGCAAAACGCGACCCGCGCATGCACAGACGCGTCTTACGTTCTATTCAGGATGCAAGGTACCACTGTATTCAGGTACCACTGTATTTACATTGGTCACTCAGTTCAGATACCAGTAGAGGCCTCCACTTATGCCGCCAACACCTCATAAAATGCGGGAAATTATCTCCCCGCCTTTCCTCTTGTCCAAGCACCTTGCAAGAGCAGTATAAATAATAAATTAATATTATTATTATATTATTATATTACATCTCTCCCAGTCTCTGATCCAGAACTTAACCCTTGCTGTCCCTGTGGAGCTGCTGGCTCGCTTGCTGCCTCTTCCTGTCCCTCTACGCCTAAAGACTCTGCTTTTTCTTTGCTAGCTCCTCCAGCTCCCTTCCCCTCAGGCACAGCGTCCTCTTCTTCTACCCTGAAGTTCCCTCCCACATCTGGGGAACTCGAACATACTGACTCATCCCTGACACAGGCACATTTTGCACCTGACTGAAGCGGGTGGCGCTGTGGGCTAAACCACAGAACCTAGGACTTGCCAACCAGAAGGTTGGCGGTTCGAATCCCCGCGACAGGGTGAGCTCCCATTGCTCGGTCCCTGCTCCTGCCAACCTAGCAGTTTGAAAGCACGTCAAAGTGCAAGTAGATAAATAGGTACTGCTCCGGCGGGAAGGTAAACAGCGTTTCCATGCGCTGCTCTGGTTCGCCAGAAGCGGCTTAGTCATACTGGCCACATGACCAGCTGTACGTCGGCTACCTCGGCCAGTAAAGTGAGATGAGCGCCGCAACCCCAGAGTCGGCCACGACTGGACCTAATGGTCAGGGGTCCCTTTACCTTTTTTATCAGCCACTTGCGACCAAGTGAAGATGCCTGGGTGCCAGGAAGGTTCCTGACATTTCCACCATCTAGAGGCGCATGCCTGGGGATCATTGGGTCTTGACTGCTTTCACACACCAAGACCATATCCTGTAGAATTCTATTCATTATATTTTATCTACACATTTGGAATGAATTTCAGGAACCAAAATGCTTCTTCTGTGCAGCCTGAGTAGGAGCAAGAGCAATAGTTGTCACTTGTCTTCACTTACCCCATTGCCCTGCTCACAGTTGAGAGGAATATCCTCCTGTTATGAATGGTCTGTGTCACCATTAAGGAAGAGAGGTAGGAAAGGCCAATATATTTGTGGACTGCCCCTGGATAAATTGAAATTGAAATTGAATTGAAATGCTTTATTGTCACTTGTACAACTTGTATACAGTGAGATTACACGAGCACCCCCCACTCAGCTCTCTTAGTCTTAATTCCCCTCGTTTACTGATGCACACCTACCAAACCCGAAAGTCAGTTGCCCCGTTGTTATCTTTTCATTCAGCAGCCTAACAGCCCACGGATAGAAGCTGTTTTTTACCCTGTTGGTGCGACTAATCACACTTCTATATCTTCTGCCCGAGGGCAGGAGATCAAGAAAGTGCCGGCTAGGGTGAGAATCATCCCTGAGAATTTTCCTCACACTCCTGAGGCAACGTTCTTCCGTGATGTCATCCAGCGGATTCATGGGAGAGCCCATAATATCTTGTGCTGTATTCACCACCCTCTGTAGGCACTTCCTATCAGTTGATGTCCAACCAGCAATTTTTCTTCTTTAAGTTCTCTTTTTTTAGGTTCTTAACCTAGTGCAAGGCCGTCATCTGAACTAGCCAGATGTTTAACTGAGAATCAATCACGATCAGCCCATCATTTGTAAAACAAGACTTTAGAGCCATCCAGCCCCAAAATGGAAACCTGACATTCTGTTTTGGCGACTGGAACCATTGGTTTAAGGAGCCATTTTTTGCCTAGCTTATAAATCTGAGCTTCTAACACTGCTTCCTATAGATATTCTCATCAGAGCAGGATACTCCAAATTCAACCCTTTTTTGTTATTGTTGAAATTCTGTGCCAGCACTAGTTTTTCTATTAGTAATTCCATTGTCAAGCTCTGCAGGCAGTCTTATAGCTCACCACTGGAATGCATGGATTTCCCCCCCCATATTTTTATGGCATATATATTTTTCAGAGCCACGTGTATTATATTTTGAGAGAGATATCTTGAATTATGCCACCAGATCTGTTACAGCAGGTTGTTGTTTTCCTTCCCCCTAGAAAGCTAAATGAGCTGGCAGCTTTTCACATCTATCTTTTATTTACACATGGATGGTGCCATTCAAGGATATAACCTTTTCTCTAACTGTTTTACTGGGGGAATCATTCATTCTTAGCTGACACCCCCCATCAATCCTCACCTTCAGACAGCAAAGAACATCAGTTCATAGTGTATTACGTTGGAATGGGTGAAAAATTTCTATTCCTAAAGAGGGGCTTGGAAGATTACTTCTTGCTTGGTTTCAAACCTGATGAAATTAGGTGCTTCCTCCGTTTCATTTTCCTTCACTGACCTCCATTTCTAAGACTAGATCGGTGGAACAACAAGGACAGCCACAGCCAGTCCAATATATGCATTACTTCAAACAGCGATTTTCTAAGCTCTGAAGGAGCGCTGTGTTCTAATCCTGCTTTTGAAAGCCAAGCAAAATGGCCTTTTCTCTAAGCTCCCACACCAAAGGAGGTCTCCTCCTGTAATCAAGGAGTAGTATTTGCACTAATGACCTTAATGAAACAGGGCACATTATTACAACATAGTATAGTCCCACCTGTTTCACCAGTTATGCAACATAGTATATGGGGGGGGGGTGAAATGCAAGCTCAGTTTGATATCGAATTGACTTGGTGTTTCAGAGTTTCCTTGGTGAACATCCATCTCACAGCACCAGCCAGGGCAGTTGATGCCTTGAAAACTTCCCCTAGACACAAAAAGAGATGTTATTAGCAAGGGAAGGACACAAAATCAAGTGCTTGCTTGATTTATATAAATAAATAAGATACTCACCCAATGAAACACTGATTGATTGGGTTTTCTGGCCCCATAGTTCACAGGAACCACTGAGGAATGTAACTGAAAGTAAGGGGCTAAAGTGGAAAAACATTTCTACAAAACCCTACGAAACATCTCGGTTTGGGCACCTCAGAACATGTGTATTTTCTTTAATGCACCACAAAAGCCAACACACACAAACACACAAACACAAATCAAATGCAGAAAGCCACTTCACTCTCACATGCCGAGCAAGGCTTTGGATATCTTAGATAATCATGATTAAAATGAATTTTGTAACTTTAAATATGGTTTTTGTAAGCTAATAACCAGGAGCGCAATGCCCAGCTTTGTGAATCTGGCAACCTGGTGAGTTAATGTTTGCTAGAGACATTTACGTCTTATGATATATTCATCTCTATTACTTTTAAACGTGTACCATATTTCTCAAATTATGTTCTATACTTTTATGTTTTTTTTAAAATAAGTAAAATTTATTTTAACCCAGTTGAAATTGAAAACTAAAGCTGTGAGTTTTGCAGAGCAGAATGTAAGAACTTTGAGAAGGAACAGCTTAGGGTTTAGCAACTGCATGGCAACCAGGACAGAGCAAGATATGTTATGTACTGAAGTTCTCACCCTGGGCCAGCAGGGGGATACTGTAGATAGTTATGCAAATAAGGGATCGAAAGTGACATTCAGTGATTGGATAGTTTTAGAAATTTGTTACAGTTACGTTGTACTGGAGCTCTATATAAGCAGGCTGACTGAACCCTTCAGTTCAGTTCTGTTCTGGCCTGTGAATAAACAAGAGCTGTTTGAAGAATCGCTGTGTCGTCTGATATGTTCACCCACAACTTAACAAGTTACATTTGTGCGTGTATGTGTTTGTGTGTGAATGAGTTTTGCTTACAAAGAGCTAAGAGGCAAGCAGGATGGGCTGTGGGATGTGTACTGTGAAAAAAAGCAATCTGGATTTTGCTGCTTTTATTTGCAGAAACTTTAGGCTTAAAATGTCCCCTGCACACAAAGAGACAGTATTGAGACAAACTCGGATTTTGTCTGGCTGCTTTTGCAACCCCATGGCATTCTACATCCATATGGGCATATGAAGACAGTTCCGTCTCAGTACCAATTACGGAGGAGCTAAGCAAGAGAAGGCAATTTGGGGTGGAAAATACAATTACAGAGCAGGACTATTGGGACTGAGAAGACCAAGAATTTGTAGAAGACTTAAAACAGCAGAAATCCAGAGAGGCGCTTCCTTCTCTCAGGCCTCCCCCTTTTCCTATTTTTGCATGTTATAAGGACCTGTAGCCTGGCTCCTTTGTGTATGTGAATATACCCTATCCTTTATGTTTGTGCGTGGGCTAGAGTTAGTGTATTAGGTAGGGCTGGGCGATATATCATCCAAAACTGGTTTGAAGTCCATATCTTAATATCAGTTTCATGGTTTTTGACCTGACAATATATTGCAAATCATGATGTTTGTGTGTGTGTGTGTGTGTGTGTGTGTGTGTGATGCAAAAATCACAATGCGGGAAAAACCGTAAAGACAGCCAATGCTTCTACATAGCTCCATCCTTATTTCAGACATTGTGATGTATCAGTATATCACAATGTTTAACTGGTAATATACCACAAAGTTGAAAACCAGGTCCATCCTTATTTCAGACATTGTGATATACAGTGGTACCTCTAGTTGCGGACACGATCCATTCCGGGGTGCTGTTCGCACCCCGAAAAGTCTGTAACTAGAGCGGCGCTTTTGCGCATGTGTGAAGCGTGCAGAACACTTCTGAGCACGCGCAGGGCGAAACCCAAAAGTACAATGGTACCTCAGGTTAAGTACTTAATTTATTCTGGAGGTCTGTTCTTAACCTGAAACTGTTCTTAACCTGAAGCACCACTTTAGCTAATGGGGCCTCCTGCTGCCGCTCCGCCACTGGAGCACGATTTCTGTTCTCATCCTGAAGCAAAGTTCTTAACCTGAGGTACTATTTCTGGGTTAGCGGAGTCTGTAACCTGAAGCATCTGTAACCTGAAGCGTATGTAACCTGAGGTACCACTGTAAACACTTCTGGGTTTGCCACGTTCGCAAGCCGAAAAGACGCAGCATGAACCTAATGCAACACGAGGTATGGCTGTATATCGCAATGTTTGGCTGGTGATATATCGCGAAGTTGAAAACCAGATATTGCCCAGCCCTTCGTTTCAATCTCTATTCACCTTTGCAGGGCAGTCTAATAATAATAATAATAATAATAATAATAATAATAATAATAATAATAATAATAATAATGTCCTAAGCCGTGTATTACTTAACTAGGAAATAAAGCTTCGACTTTTCATTTTTGGTCGCTTTTTTTTACACTGGTGCCGCCTCCTTTTGCAAAGAAAATATTTCTGAGTTGTCTGTCAGACTCAATCAACATGGCATAAACAGGGAAGGCTGCTGCTGAAAGTTTATTTTTATATTTATTTATACTGCAGCTTCTTCCCTGACAGGGAATCAGATAAAACAGAAACAGCTAAGAACAGGAAAAAACCACACTCTGTCCATTTCCACGCCAAACTGGATCCGTAAGCAGATCCTCTGCCATTGGTTCCCCCTCCAACCCACCAAATAGGATTGCTTTGCCTGTTATTAAATTTTTAACAAGAAACTGCTTTCTCATAGAAAAAGAGGAAGTTTAAAACGCATAAAACATTAATAATGAATGTTGAATTTATTTTCCAGGTTTCCCGGTCACCAAAATGTGCAGGTTTATTAAATAAAATCCAGACAGCTCAGTATTCTACAAATCTAAAGTAATTCAATTTTCTGTCCAAGTTTTCTTGCAATAGAAACTAATTTTAACAACACTCTTGTGCAAAGAGCCACACATTAGGAGTTGAAAGCATTGCGAAAGCCTACATGCTATGCCGAAACACCAGGAGACCACTTTCCCTTTTTTTCTTTTTTTTACATTCCCTCTATAAATGAGGATGCAGTTACCTTATACCAGGAAAGCGTTCCTGAAGTGCATTCTGTAAAAAGAGCGGGTGCACGAAAGATTAGACCTGCCGATCCCGTAAAAATAACAGGATTTTGAGCTGCACACACAATAAAGATTAACCGCGTGGATAAATTCGGTGACTTTGTACAAGGGTAGGCAGATTTGTAACTGACAAGGAGAAAGAAAATGTTCTGAAAGGGATACCTGCTGCGCAGAAAAAGCATTTGTCAAAAGTGTCTTTCGCTGTTTATCAGTATTTGTTGCCTATCCAAACTGGGCTCATATGGTAAGGTAGAAACCATGAAAAACCAAAAGTAAGAGTTTAATATAAATATTAAAACTCTTTATGTATTCAACATTCCCACCGTGTTGTATTGTACTTTACTATAAATACAATGCAGTGGGAATGTTGAAAACATTTGTTGTTTAGTCGTTTAGTCGTGTCGGACTCTTCGTGACCCCATGGACCAGAGCACACAGGCACTCCTGTCTTCCACTGCCTCCCGCAGTTTGGTCAAACTCATGTTCGTAGCTTCGAGAACACTGCCCAACCATCTTGTCCTCTGTTGTCCCCTTCTCCTTGTGCCCTCCATCTTTCCCAACATCAGGGTCTTTTCCAGGGAGTCTTCTCTTCTCATGAGGTGGCCAAAGTATTGGAGCCTCAGCTTCACGATCTGTCCTTCCAGTGAGCACTCAGGGCTGATTTCCTCAAGAATGGATAGGTTTGATCTTCTTGCAGTCCATGGGACTCTCAAGAGTCCCCCCTTCATGGATCACTGCCTTGCCGTGGCGAAGGGGCTTGAATAACTCAGAGAAGCTATGAACTATGCCGAGCAGGGCACCCAAGACGAACAGGTCATTGAAAACATAAAGGATATTAAAATTTCTGTCATCAGTTTCCACCTAATCCAGGGAGCACGCCAGAAAGAAGCTGAGACTCGGATTTCGTCATGTACCGCAGAGAACATCATTATTTATTTGTAGCACAGACTTCATTATATTTCTGACATTATATTCCCTAACCCCTTTCCTCCACAATCTTTCCCAATCCTCAAACATTATGTTATGTCCTACATCTCTTGCCCATCAGAGCCCCATTTGCATCCAGAACAGAACGCAACCCGCGTCTGCACATCTGCGCGTGCGCGGGTCGCGATTCACCGTTTCTGTGCATGCGCGTGACGACATTTTGAGTGTCTGCGCATGCGCGAGCAGAGAAACCCAGAAGTAACCCGTTACTTCCAGGTTGCTGTGGAGCGTAACCTGAAAACACTCAACCTGAAGCGACTTTAACCCGAGGTATGTCTGCGTCTTATAATAAGTCACTTACCTTTTTTATATAACATTTTATTAATTTTCCAAAAACAACAAGAACAAGAACAACAATACAAAAACAAAACAAACTGACTTCCCCCTTTCTTGGTGCCATTATTAATCAACATACTGCATGTCCATTGTTAAATTTGAAAACCATTTGAATACCCTATTGTCCATTCATAGTCAAATTACAAGTATTTCTAAAACCCTGCTAATGTATTAACCCGTGTACAATGCTTCTGTATATATGCAATAAACATCTTCAATTCTTCCTTAAACTCGTTGTCATCTCTTCCTTTTCGTTTCATTGTCAATTTTGCCATTTCAGCATATTCCATTAATTTAAGTTGCCAATCTTCTTTAGCTGAGACACCTTATTCTTTCTAATGTTGGGCTAATAGTGTCCGTTCAGCCGTAGTTGCATACATAAATCATGTCCTCCCTAAAAGAGGGTTACGTGGAGAAAACCATAGCTTTATACACGGAAAAATACGGTATGTTGGAAGCCACTCGGGCAACCGAGTCACATGGGCAGGGTATAAATAATAATGACAACAGCATCAACAACAACAATATCCCAGTCACTCTGGGTGGCTTCCAACAAATTAAAAGACGTTGCAACATCAAACATTTAAAACCAGTTGATGTCATAGCATAACTGTCAAAAGATCAAGGCAACAGACTCTTTGATTGGCTGGAGGTTCTATTGACTGACGGAAGAGCAGTTAACTGACAGTGGAGAGAAAAATTGGTGGTGATGTCATGTGACTCTTTCCTACCTGTATGGGATTAACTCAGGATAACCGTCAGAAGCTCTGGAGATACAAACCCTCCTTAGCAGTAGGTCTACCAAGTCACAAAATCGTAATAAGCAGGAGAAACATCTCAGTCTTCTCCGCCTTCCACAGAGAACCGATTGCCTTTCCCTGTTTCCTGAAGGACCCTTCGCAGTACGGAGACGACACAAACAGCATTGATCCCATTCAGCAGCATTTAATAGTTGAAACGAATAGCTTAATTGTGCAGCCGTTTTCGGTGCGCGTTGCATGGCTGGGATTATAGGCAGAACTATTACATTTTTATGAACTCGTAAACTCTGGCAGTCCAGACTGCAGCATAAAGATGCTTCCATTTCCAGTACAGGTTAATAAGTAACTCACACCCTTTTGTCGCCCATCGTTTTGCCCGCAAAGGTTATATTGTAACGCATTTAAATGAACAGCATAGTGCAGGTCTGAAGGATTACATCCATGTAGACCAATAGTTAATAGTGAAAAAGAAATCAAACTAAGGTGAGATGATTCTTTTTAAAAAGTTCCTATTGCTAGATCATTCTCTGCACAAAAGCCCCCGGGATTAGCTTTGTTTGAAGATTATTTGCATTTAAATTGCAAAGATATATTACACTTCATATATTTTATGAATGAGGTTAAAAGCTTAAAGCCATTGCTTACATATTCCCTTAAACACTAAGGTTACCAAAGTGCTTTGAATTCTGTCTCGGAGCAGATATCGGCCGGCGCATTTCTCCTGAAATGACGAAGGGCAAAGAAGAGGCAAATTGTCCCCTCCCTACAATGTGAGATCAGCAATGAGGTGTGGATGGCACTGCCACGGGTTAAATATATTATTTTTTAGTACTAAAGGTGGTTGGGGTTTTTTAAATGAAATCCGTGGGAACAAAAACCTGTCACTTGAAGTTGTGATGGTTCAATTGATGTTTGATGCCTGGTGAAAATGGGTTATTCCTCTCCCCCTGCCCTGGTAAATGCTAAATGTGTGAATGTGGGGGGAGAGATTCTCATCAGGATCACAGATGAGATGGGAAGCTTTAAATTGCATCTCCTCTTGTATGCCAAAGTCTTGATGAGAATTGGGTGGGGACCACTAGACAACCATGTTGTTGTTGTTTAGTCGTGTCCGACTCTTCGTGACCCCATGGACCAGAGCACACCAGGCACTTCTGTCTTCCACTGCCTCCCGCAGTTGGGTCAAACTCATGCTGGTAGCTTCGAGAACACTATCCAACCATCTCGTCCTCTGTCATCCCCTTCTCCTTGTGCCCTCCATCTTTCCCAACATCAGGGTCTTTTCCAGGGAGTCTTCTCTTCTCATGAGGTGGCCAAAGTATTGGAGCCTCAGCTTCATGATCTGTCCTTCCAGTGAGCACTCAGGGCTGATTTCCTTAAGAATGGGTAGGTTTGATCTTCTTGCAGTCCATGGGACTCTCAAGAGTCTCCTCCAGCACCATAATTCAAAAGCATCAATTATTTGGTGATCAGCCTTCTTTAGACAACCATAGCTTAAGTCTGCAGACATGGTCTGACTTCTCACAGCAGTGCTCAATCCAATGGGTTCTTCTGCCCACACAAAACAAAACAACTGACAAACCATTGGCCCAAAACCCAGTAGCCCTTGACTGGAGAGTCCTAACATCCATACTCTCAAGGAGAGCTGAATTAGAATTGTACAGTTGTGAGGCACCACGAGGATCATCTAGTCCAACCCCTTGCAATTGCAGGAATTATTTGGTCCAAAGTTAGGCTCAAACCCATAACCCTGAAATTGAGAGTCTCATGCTCTACCGCAGGCTTCCTCAAACTCAGCCCTCCAGATGTTTTGAGACTACAATTCCCATCATCCCTGACCACTGGTCCTGCTAGCTAGGGATCATGGGAGTTGTAGGCCAAAAGCATCTGGAGGGCCGAGTTAGCCTATGCCTGCCTTCTGGGATGCAGTAGAGGAGTGGCTCCGCCCCCACTTTTGCAGCTGGCTCTGATTGGTAGTTTAAGCAGAAATGCAAACTAGGTCGCATAACCCGAAAACCTGCCCACCCTGCTTTAACCACAGCACCACATTGGCATAAGTAGCTCTACCGGCTGAGCTATCACAGCATCCAACCTCTCTGAGCACTGAAATCTAAAGAGGCTATAGGAGGGAAGTGGAGCAGGCTTAAATAGTCCCTGTGCTTTCAAATGAATAAATACTTTCTTTTCTTTTTTAAAATAACTTTTTATTCAAAATTAAAACAAAACATATTATCCAGAAATATATCATTCTTATTCCCCCCCATTTTTCCTCCCTCCCCCCCCAGAACCCACCCCCCCCCCCCCCCCCAACTTCCCTCTGTTTCAGTCTTTGATTTCTCTAAAAATGCTGTTTCCTGCATCTTACACAATTGTATAGATCCTCAAACTATTTAGCTGATTATTATCAATAAAAAGTTTGTGAATGTTTATTCAAAACCAGCCAAGGAGTCCAGTTGTGCCTTCAAATACTTTGTAAAGGGTTCCCATTCATCTTTAAAGTCACAGTTATCCTTGTACCGTAGCTTGTATGTCAGTTTTGACAGTTCTGCATAGTCCATCAATTTTTCTTGCCATGATTCTTTAGTTGGGGTTTCTTCAGTCTTCCATCCTTGTGCTATTAAAGCAAATGGATAAATACTTTCAATAAATATTTATGGCTTAGAGCGCTCATGGTTTGGAGAAGGGTTATCAAGCAGTGGATGTCTACAAAAGGAACCAATATGTGTGGGGAAGCCATGTGATCCAGACATGCAGGTCTCTCATTGGTGTGGAGGCCCTGTAAACAAACAGCTGCTCCCATGTAGGGGTTCTTCTGTAGACAATTGTGCTCAAGCGCAGTATGGATGGAGGTTGGGGCAACATCAGAGTGCTACGCGGAGGGTGAAAAGTGCGCTCATAGAATAGGAGAAGGAACCACGAGGGAATCCTTTGCCCAGTTTGGGACTCGAACCCACAACCCTCAGATTAAGAGTCTCATGCATCACCAACTGAGCTTTTTCTTTGTACTGTGAGCACCTTTCACATGAACAACATTTGAACAGAACCAAGGTGTAGAGGTTAAGGGGGAAGGCACTTGCAAAGGGCTTTTGGGTGGTATTTTAAACACCAACATTAGTTTTATTCCGAGTAAACCCAATTTCTCTCCTTCTCCCCATCCTGTCACAGCTTAAAAATCTTATGTGAACTGCCGCCAAAACTCTGAATTTCATCCCCTGATGTGTGAGGAGAAGGCACAGATTTATGTGTTTGAAGCCTGTTTGTTTGTATATGATTTTAGACAACCGGTTTATTAGTTTTATGTTGCATTTCTGTTTTAATGATAACGTTTATACAGTGGTACATACGTTTTAGGTTACAGACTCCGCTAACCCAGAAATAGTACCTCGGGTTTAGAACTTTGCTTCAGAATGAGAACAGAAATCGTGCTCCGGCGGCGAGGCGGCAGCAGGAGGCCCCATTAGCTAAAGTGGTGCTTCAGGTTAAGAACAGTTTCAGGTCAAGAATGGACCTCGGGAACAAATTAAGTACTTAACACGAGGTACCACTGTATACTGTTCACTTCTTAGATGTTTAGAAATATTAAATGGTTTATAAATAAACAGGGACATGCCCTCCATTATGAAGTATCTATTGCTGGATGACTTTCCAGAGAATTTTGCTAAGAAAAAGTATTTAAGGGGAGTAAGATGAGGGAGCTGGTTACAGAATGAGTTAGAGAATTATTGTCTTAGAGATGTATAGAATTAAAGAGTAATATTCTTGCCTTTTCCTTTTGGGCATAAAGGGTATTTGAGGTGCAGCAGCGCCAAATTGGACCCCAGACTGTGGGTGCCCAGCGAACCCCATGACATCATGATGGCACTGTGATTGTGGCGCAGGTGCCTGTGTGTTCTGGTGCCATGGTGGCAACTGGGCCAGGACTTGTGGTCTGCCATGGGGCCTCTGTTGGGGCTCACTGTACCTGGAAGCCCTTTCGCTGCTGCAGTGGCCCCCAACACAGGCCAGAGTGCCAGAGGCTGGGCAGCGGCAGGGGGCAGAGGCCAGGCACCCACAGCAAAAAAAATGTGGGTGCCTGGGCCTTCAGGATTTGGTGCCGCTGCCTCAGTGGTTCCAACTCCTTCCTGCACTCTCCAGAAGATGTCCAGGACAGCAAACACAACTGTCAGGTACCCCACCTTGAGCTCCTTAGAAGATAAAGATGGAATATAATAAAATAAGATCCTGAAGCTGAGGCTCCAATACTTTGGCCACCTCATGAGAAGAGAAGACTCCCTGGAAAAGACCCTGATGTTGGGAAAGATTGAGGGCACAAGGAGAAGGGAACGACAGAGGACGAGATGGTTGGACAGTGTTCTCGAAGCTACTAACATGAGTCTGACAGGAGTGGAAGACAGGAGTGCCTGGTGTGCTCTTGTCCATGGGGTCTCGAAGAGTCGGACACGACTAAACGACTAAACAACAACAGCAACATAATAAAATAAATGGTAAATAAATTCAGTGACAGAATATAGAGCATGACAATACAGCCCAATTTCTCTTTACTGATTTGTTAATTGTTTTATATCATTTATGTTGCAGTAGTGATGTTCCACCATGTTATTTATTGTATATAAGCAGCTTTGTGACTTGTTTGAGTGAAAAGTGGATAAAATAAATAGAATAAATAAAATTAATGAAATGAAACTGAGTAGTCTCCACATCAGCTTTCTCCAATTTGCAATCTGACCATGGACCCAAGAAAGGTGGTGACTCCTGTGTTGGAATGTCAGACCAGGGAGACCAGGGTTCAAGACCCCACTAATGCATGGAAGCTTAAAGATGACCTTGGTTGCTCGCTGTCTCTTAACCTACCCTAGCTCAGAATTTTCGTGACGATTAAATAAAGACCTTGAGCTCCTTGAAGGAAAAGTGTAATAATAAAAACAATTGTCTTTTCTCTTCCAGGTAGATGATCTTATCATTGAAGGCTTGGGGGCAGCAGCAAGGCCAGATTAAGGTGGCTGGGGGCCCTGATTCAGTACTCCAGAAAGAGTTCCCCCTTCCAGCTTAATCACGAATTTGTGACATTTTGGTTGATCCTAATAAAGGTATCTATAAACTTACTCTGGCTTTCAGGATTTTTCTGAAGGACCAACCGAACTTAACTATAATTATTGAGTTCACTCCACCGTTAAAAATAGTTGCATGCCCTTCATTATATGAAGTCATGCTAACTTAACAGCCTAAACCTATACATTCAAAGATTAGGTCCTCTTGCAGTCAGTACTGCTGATCTCAAAGCAAATATGTGCAGGGTGATAGCCGTGCTTTTAAGGAACAGCCACAAAAATAGTTGCATAGAAATTTTTCCCCTTCATTATTCAAAGGTACATTGGCATACAGCTTAATCCTATGCAGCTTATCAAGAAATGGAAGCGTTTCTAAAAATGTTACTTATTTTTTTGGTGACAGTTCAGTGAAAAAAAGAAGCTAAATCTAGAAATTCTTTGAAATGTTAAAGATAAAGGTGAGGGCATGGGAATGATTAAGCAAAATACCCATCTCTCCCTAAAGTCTCATTTTCATAATAACCGCTTATTATCTGTTCTATTACAAAAATATCCTTGCAGCAGTTTTCCCCCTTCTGTTATAATGAAAGCAATAGATCGCATCTAAAACTTTTCCCCCACTTTTAATCTTATTTCATTACAGTTCCTGGCCTTGTAGTTGAGAATAATGTGCTGGGAGGCAACCTAGTATATGCACTAAGGAAGAGAATAAGCTCTTCTCGCTATGTCGTTTAATGCAATAATCTTTACAATGCAATAGTGTTAGATTTGCATGGGTAGAAATCTGCTAGAATATTTTCCAGGAGTCTAAAAATCTTCTAGAATAGTTTCTAAAAGCAACTAGCTGGCTGACGGCATATACAAGTACATTAAGCCCCATTGAATTCAATGGGAATTTCTGTCACGGCCTTAGAGATGGTCTGCAGCTCTTGGTCTCAGGCCATCAACTAAAATGGGAGTAGCTAACCTGCAGCTGTCCAGATATTGGTGGGCTCCAATCAGCCATAGTTAGCTTGGCCAATGGTCAAGGATGATGCAAGTTGTAGTATAGTTCAGCAACAACTGGAGGAACAAAGGTTTGCCACCCGTCTAAAATAATAGGTGCAATAATACTGACTTATCTTATTTGTGACAATTGCTGAGATGATGGGACATACTTTAAACGTAAAAACACCCCACCACTTTATCTCTTAATCTTGCTGGAACCCACAGGAGGAGACAGTGCCCCTGTTCTTGCATCTGGGGTCCACTGTGTGAACAGGGTGGTGCATGGGGGGAGGGGCAAAAGGATTTGGCCCCTAGGATTTTAGCACGTTTTGTTAGCAATCTTGTTGAACTTCGAATTAGCCTGATTTCACATGGTCCACTTCTGTAAGATGATGACAATAAGAGAATATTAAAAGCACGATAAAACATCAACCATAAAAAACTTCCCTAAACATGGGTGCCTTCAGATGTCTTCTAAACATCAGATAGTTGTTTATTTCCTTGACATCTGCTGGGAGGGCGTTCCACAGGGCGGGTGCCACTACCTACAAGGCCCTCTGCCTGGTTCCCTGTAACCTCCATTCTCACAGTGAGGGAACCACCAGAAGGCCCTCGGTGCTGGACCTCAGTGTCCAGGCTGAACAATGGGGGTGGAGACGCTCCTTCAGCCAAGGCTGTTTAGGGCTTTAAAGGTCAGCACCAACACTTTGAATTGTGCTCAGAAACGTACTGGGAGCCAATGTAGGTCTTTCAGGACCGGTGTTATGTGGTCTCGACGGCCACTCCCATTCACCAGTCTAGTGGGGAGCATCAGCACCCCCTGGTCTTTATAACTCACCTCCTCGCTTTTTTGGCTGTGGCTGAGTTCGTAGCAAGAGAAGGAATTAAGGTCTCTCTCTTTATCCTCCCCCCCCCCCTCTGGCCCTAGGAATGCCATAGCCGCCTCTTCAGGGCCAGGCCTCCTGGAAAACAATACTGGTCCGAATGAGTGTAATACAGCTACATTCATAGCCCATTTCCCTGATTCAAACAGGAGACGTTAAATCTACTCTGCATCCATCTTCGCTAGTACATTATGTAATTAGGATCCTTTTAGCAAAATGATGTTTGCGATGCGGTTGGCAGTCGGAACATCTGAAACTGGGGCTGTGATGCATTCTAGAAAGGGTACAATAACTATATCCCAAAGCCTTTAAAGACATCTCGGCTACGGTATTTGTGTCATAAAATCATTTACACAGAGCCAGACTGCAACAACAATTTTTTTTTAATCATGCAAGTGCGCGTGTGTGTGTTGGTGGTATTGATTTTTCGCTGTCACAAACCATCTCACTTGTGGGATTAGAGCAACATTATTTTACACCCAGGATCTCGTGAATAAAACCTTCTCCTCTGTAGTCATTTACCAGAGTTTCTATTCCTGTCGTTGGATGCCTATGAATGATTTCTGATCCAAACTAGGGCTTCCATTTTGAAGTTGACCCTATATTTGACTTGACCCTGATGCTCCCTTGTTGCCCCATCGCTCCCCACATTTTGCAGCAGGGAGAGAGCTGTATTTGTGGTGGTTCCCTGCATGATTTAGGGGGATCCTCCAGAACTACAAGCTCCCATCTGCTGACATTTGCCCTTCTGTGTGTGGAGGGCAATGGGGGATATGATGGGATGGAGGAGCTAGTAAGCACATCCTGCTCTTCCTTAAGCAGTTTTTATAGGTGGGGGTTTACAGGCCACTTAATAGCCCTGTGTTAAGAGCAAGTTAGGGATGCGGGTGGCGCTGTGGGTTAAACCACAGAGCCTAGGACTTGCCAATCAGAAGGTCAGTGGTTCGAATCCCCGCGACGGGGTGAGCTCCCGTTGCTCAGTCCCTGCTCCTGCCAACCTAGCAGTTCGAAAGCCCGTCAAAGTGCAAGTAGATAAATAGGTACCGCTCCGTCGGGAAGGTAAACGGCATTTCCGTGCGCTGCTCCGGTTCACCAGAATTGGCTTAGTCATGCTGGCCACATGACCCGGAAGCTGTACGCCAGCTCCCTCGGCCAATAAAGCAAGATGAGCACCGCAACCCCAGAGTCGGCCGCGACTGGACCTAATGGTCAGGGGTCCCTTTACCTTTTTAAGAGCACGTTGGCTGAATCACATTCCATTAGCATAGTAAGAAATTGGAGGTGAAGTAATAACAATTTTACAATAATTATTTGCAACCTGTCCATCTGGCTCAGTTGCCCCAGCCACTCTGGCCAGCTTCCAGCATATACAGAAACACAATAAAACATCAAACATTAAAACATCCCTGCCTTCAGATGTCTTCTAAAGGTTGTATAGCTACTTATCTCCTTGACATCCGATGGGAGGGCATTCCCACAGGGTGGGCGCCACCACTGGAAAGGCCTTCTGCCTGGTTCCCTATAACCTCACTTCTCGCAGTGAGGGAACTGCCAGAATGCCATCGGAGCTAGACCTCAGTGTCCGGGCTGAACGATGGGGGTGGAGAAGGTCCTTCAGGTATACAGGGCCAAAGCCATTTAGGGCGATCAGCACCAACATGTGGAAACGTACTGGGAGCCAATGTGGATCCTTTAGGACCGGTGTTGCATGGTCCCGGCAGCCGCTCCCAGTCACCACTCTAGCTGCTGCATTCTGGATTAGTCGTAGTAATTAGTTGTAATAGGGTCTATAGCTTATAGTTTAAAGGTGGTTCAGCTAGGGCTGTCCCACCCATGAGGCAAGGTGCAGCAATTGGCAGCAGGATCCACAGGGCCATCAAATCCCAGTGTAGATCTTTATTCTCTGCTTGTTCCTGACGTAGAGCTTCACTCACTCCTTCCCTGGTGGGGGGAGAGGTGCCATTTTGTGGTTTGCCTCAGGCGTCGAAATGCCTTGGGCTGGCCCTGGGTTCAGCAGAGTACCTTGAAACTTGTCCCACCCTTGTTTCTTGTGTTGGAAGGGCCAGGTTTTTTCCTGATGACTGCACAGCAGGGTGAGTGCAATGTATAGAGCAGACAGAGGTATGCAATGCCTTTGCAGAGGTCCCTGCCATGTTCAGACCCTTCATCCACATACACGTATAAGCTAAACAGGATATAGCTTAGGGCCCCACTCTCTTGGGTGCCCCAAAAAAATTAAAGGGGAAAAAACTGGATGTACATTTCCAAAATATAAGATAAAAAACAAATAAAATAAAACCTACATACAGCAACAGTGTTTTGTGTTGTGTAGGCTCCTATGATGTAAGAAATGGACCCCACCTGCTAGCCTGCTTCCTAAAATATCACTGCTTTGCTCATTTCTAATAGTGAAAATTTGTTGTTGACAAAGGACAGAGGGACATATAAAGGGCCCCATTACCTTCAGTAGCTGAGGGCCTCATCAAACCTAAATCTGGCCCTGACCCTAATGGCTATACATATATTGGAACTTCTATATTCACACAGTTCAGCTATACGCTCTTCATAAATATTTTTGATAAAAACAAAAACTTCTGGCCAATCTACAGCTGATGGCCACTGATAGACAAGAAATAGAAGCTGGAGTGTCTAGTAATGTATTCACACAAGTGAAAATCTCAACAACAAAAAGGCCTGATTAGTTTCATAATGAGGCAGAGAAAGATAATTGTACAAACTGAGCGATCTGCTGCAATTAGTTAAAAAAATCTGAAGCAAAAATGTCCGTCTTGCCAGCAAGCACTTGAAAATGATCTCACACACTTGAAAATGAACGCTCATTATTCTCCGAATGAAGTACAGTCGCTATAAAGGGTTGACACACATTCTTGACACTGCTGCAATGAACACGCAGTGCATAAACTGCTAAAATGAAAGGTCACATTCAGAAATGGCATTATTTTATCATGCTTAGATGTCAGAAAAGCTCATGAGACAGGTGCAGTCTGAAGAAGCCAGGAATAATTTATGTGATTTTCAGAGCTGCTAACTAGGATTATGATTACGGATGGCATCAAAATTCAGTATTGGAAGAGAGATTGATGATGAATTTCCCCAGTTCGGAAAATAGCCTTCCCAATAGAAGCGGCAAACCCTCCAACCAATCCGCTATCTCTCTAGCCAGGTTAAGCTTGGGAAAATGAAAGACTGGGAAGAAGATTTTGTGAAGAGATTGGCCAGACTTAGCCTTCTCTCATTTTTTAGATTTCTTGTAGAATTCTCAGAAATCCAATCCTCTGAGCAATTCCTAAGCACTACCGGAGGAAGCTCTGCAAATCCAAGCTAATTGCAAGACAATCCTAGAAAGGTTTTTCTATCAGGAATTCAACGGCCAGTTTGCTTTTACTGTAATATCTAAACCCTGGGAAATGTTCACACTTCTTTATTTTTATTTTTTTTAAAAAAAAAAATTTAAAGCAATTTCAACATAACAAATTATCAAACCATATAATCACATTATTCGCCCCTTTTTTCCACCACCCCCGCCAGAGACTTCCCTCAACCCCTCTCTCTGATTTCTCTGCACATATTATTCTCTACATGTTATAAAATTATACATATCCTTGCATTGTCTATCTATCATGTTATCAACCAATAAATTTGTGTATGTTTATTCAAAACCTGCCAAGGAGTCCAGTTCATTTTGTTGTCTTTTTAGATAATTTGTAAAAAGTTCCCATTCTTCCTTAAAGTCACAGTTGTCCTTGTTTGTATGTCAATTTAGCCAACTCTGCATAGCTCATCAATTTTTCTTGCCACTGTTCTTTCGTTAGAATTTCCTCATTCTTCCATCCTTGTGCTATCAAGACTCTTGCCGCTGTTGTAGCATACATAAATAAATTCTTTGTTTTTCTTGGCGGGTCTTGTCCTACAATCCTTGTATATCACTTCCCAATTTTTTCTAACTTCTCTACATTCCCACCACATATGATAAAAAGTCCCTTCTTTTTCCTTTACATTTCCAACATATGTTTCACACTTCTTTATAGGCCAGGCCTTACGCCAGTAACTCCCGACTAGTGGTACTGGAGAATTGGAAACAGCAGCAAAAAGCACTGAACTTCCCTTGTTTGTCCCATGTCTGGAATGGAAATCTTTCCAATGGATACGATCAGTATTTGTTGCTGTCAGGCTGCAAAATGATGTATCATTGATTACATCCCCCCCATTTGTACTGTGTTTCCTTTGCATTGAAATGAATGGGGTAGAATAACATCATGATATGTAGTTGTGTCTATTTTGTAAGTCACATAATTTTGCTGCTGTGAACAGGACAAATATAGTAGTTCTCGGCGGAAGGTGAACCACAGCAGAATGGAAAGAGCGGTGCCTCTGACAAATAGAGTGGAAAGGAAAATGTTGGCCTCTTACATTTCTACTCCTGGCTTCACCCTTATTATTATTATTATTGTTATTTGAATTTATATACCACCCTACACCCACAGAACAAAATCAAGATATAAAACCACAAAATACATAATCATAATAAAATAGATTAAGTCCAGTGCCATCTAGTGACTGGACTATACACCGACACTACACATAGGGGCTGTGAGGCAGTAGTATGAGAAACTATCGTATTTTTTGCTCTATAAGACTCACTTTTTCCCTCCTAAAAAGTAAGGGGAAATGTGTGTGCGTCTTATGGAGTGAATGCAGGCTGCGCAGCTATTCCAGAAGCCAAAACAGCAAGAGGGATTGCTGCTTTCACTGCACAGCGATCCCTCTTGCTGCTCTGGCTTCTGAGATTCAGAATATTTTTTTTCTTGTTTTCCTCCTCCAAAAACTAGGTGCGTCTTGTGGTCTGGTGCGTCTTGTAGAGTGAAAAATACGGTAATTAATAGATCTGTAAATGGCACTAAATTGCCACACTTAAAACCTGTTTTCCTAAGGCAAATATTATGATTTTTTTTTGGTTTATTGCTTAATAATATAAGGATAATGGAACTCATAAAATATGCATTTCAGCATGTCAGTCATAGAAATCTTTACATCTTCCATTGTGATTTCTTTTACCTAAGACACATGGCAGTATTAAACTCAAAATGAAGGTATATTAGTGCATACGTCCTAAAATGACAAAACAGATAGGACTTGAATGTTCTGTTTCTTCCTGAGGTAAAGATCCCTTGAACTCTGGAGGCCTGCTGTTTGCCAGCATGCTGCAAGGCTAGTTTCAAACAGATTTTAGTGTGAATGATACACTTACTATATATATATATATATAGGGTGTTTGTGTGTGTGTGTGTGTGTGTGTGTGTGTGTGTGTGTGTGTGTGTGTAAGGGTTTTAGTGGGGTTTAAATACCAACCAATAGATTCAGGATAGCACCCACATCTATTTTCTATTTACAGCAGCAGGAAATAATACTAATACAGTGGTACCTCGGGTTAAGTACTTAAATCGTTCCAGAGGTCCGTTCTTAACCTGAAACTGTTCTTAACCTGAAGCACCACTTTAGCTAATGGGGGCCTCCTGCTGCTGCCGCGCCGCTGGAGCACGATTTCTGTTCTTATCCTGAAGCAAAGTTCTTAACCTGAAGCACTATTTCTGGGTTAGTGGAATCTGTAACCTGAAGCGTATGTAACCCGAGGTACCACTGTAAAACCATTCACGAACCATTTGTGGAAGTGTATGAACTAGACAACAATTGGGGAGAGGCAATGGCAGACTTCTGGGAACAATGGCTCTTCTTTTAGTGAAATTACATTGTGCACAAACTTTGAGCACTGGCCTACTTTGATTTTTCTTGAAGTCTGCAGCTTGTAAGTTCCTATATTATTTGCTATTTCCAATACTCGTGTTTGCCTGTTGACTATAAACCACTGAGTAATTCCGATAGAGGACCAATTTAGCACTCTTGTCTGTGTTCAATTACATCCAATTTCTTCCAAAAGTTCTCCAGTAGCTGAGCTGAAAAGCTCTCTAACATAATAACTGCAAAACACTTCACCTATCCAGATTAAAAATGAACACTGAAATATTTCTGTTAAATGAATAGTACTTCATTGTATGTGGGAGAGACGTAACAATTGGTAGTAATTAGAATCTAATTTGTTTAAAGCATAACTGAATAGAAATAATTTTACTGAGCTAAATTGCATATGCTTAATTGGATACCACGAAAACAGCTCTCAGAGATCTCTTGTCAGCTGCATTGTGTGTCTCTCTATGTTCTTAACTGAAGTTTTTTAAGTTATCCTCAGTGTTCAGGGTGGATAAGAGCAGCTAAAATAGGATAAAGACAGCAGAATGGAATACCTTCTGAAAATACAAGATGGGAATATAGTGGACCAATTTATGACCTTACACTGGCCAGGACTAGATTATTTTTAAACGAGGTCTCACTTATAGGACCCAGGCAAAGACTGATGTTGAATTGCATGCTTCTAATATCATCAGCCTACAGAACTCTGGCTGAATTTTTTGGATTGCCTATTTTAAGAGACTGCAAAGCCCCAACCACCCACCCGGAATCTGTCCCCAAATCTACTGGTTTTAGGAATGTGCAAAATTCCTCTGGGAATGTCCCTAATCTTTAGGTTTACCGTTGAAATTCTTCAGCTGTTTATAACCAGAGTAGGAGCCTCCACATTTTCTCTGAATTTTGATTTATGCAGGACCTAGTGCCAAGTCAATCTCCTAACTATTTTGTTGCATGCCACCCCAATCTTTGAGCAGTGCGAGATTGCAGGGGTCCATCCATTTACCTGGGGTTTCCGTTCCCTTTGGAAATAAGGCACAGTGGAGACTGTGGTGTCTTTGTGATATATGGTTGACACACATATATATAACCTGAGCCTACATTGGAGGGGCTTACATCACTGACACCCCAAGAAGTTCTTGCTTCTACCAGCCATGGCTCTGACTCACTGCTCAGCTTGCTGCCTTTTTGCAGCCTGAAACATCACTGCAAAAAAACCATCCTACACTCTGCACCCTGCTTCAGAAAAGTCCCTTTTTGTCTCTACAACCAAAACAGGCACTGTAACTCTCATATGGTTTGACTTTACTTCCAAAGGCCCACCCCTCTATTGTCTCCCGAGACAGACAGATGCCAACAAAAGATGATAAAGCAGTTAAAGACCTCCAAAATAATAATAAAACTGTAAAAAAGAAAAACAATTCCATATATAACAAGACCAAAAATGCAATTCTCTATATGAAAACAATACAGTCGTACCTCATTTTGAGTCTGCCCCGTTTAGGGTCCATTTCGTTGAACGTCCGCGGCCAACCTGGATGTACCAGAACAGGTTACTTTCGGGTTTGCCGCATGTGCAGGAGTGCTAAATCGTGCTTTGCGCATGCGCAGAGCAGCGCTTTGTTGAGCGTCCCTTTCGTCGAGCGTCTGGGGCTCTGGAACGGATCCTGGATGCAAAAGGAGGTATGACTGTACAAAACACTTTGCTTTACATATTGTTTTAACCTACTATGGACTCTTAAGGCAAAGGATGGGTAATAAATTTTAATAAATAAATGAGAACACATGCGTTATTGTTGGAAACAATTAATAAATAAGCATAGCTGATGTGTACAGTGGTACCTTGGGTTAAGTATTTAATTCGTTCCGGAGGTCCGTACTTAACCTGAAACTGTTCTTAACCTGAAGCACCACTTTAACTAATGGGGCCTCCCGCTGCCGCCACGCCGCCGGAGCACGAATTCTGTTCTCATCCTGAAGCAAAGTTCTTAACCTGAAGCAGTATTTCTTGGTTAGCAGAGTCTGTAACCTGAAGCATATGTAATCCGAGGTACCACTGTATGTGGGTTTCTGAGAGTTTTGGATTAGTATTTGCATGGATAGCAAGGTTTTGGGATGACTGCTCGGCATATAAAAAGGAGCCAATCAGTTAGTATATGAATTGTAGGTAAAGAAACTGTTAAAAAATTGGAACCCCAAACTCATTGCTCTCTCTGCAAAAAGAGCAAGGAAGTGATAGAGATGGCACTGGTAGTTGCTAGTTCTTCCATCTGGCGTCGTTACCAAAGTAGCAAGCAAGGGGCAAAGAATCCAGCCCTGGCAGTGTTATGAAATGTGAACATATGGCAGGACCAATATGTAGCTCATATTCATGCTTAGCTCTGCTATCTTCAAGAAATAGTTACCAGAGTTTTGTTTTTCCCCAGTAAAGTGGCGCCCAGCATATTGGTATTCTCCAGCATCCTGGAAATAAAACAAAACCCACACAAAAAGAGCTTCTACAATTAGACCTCAGGGAATAATGCAGATAGAAAGTTAAACAAAGCAAAGCAAAACTTGTACATAACAGCAAACAGCTTAGGAGCAAGGCAGGGGCCAGCAAACGTTTTCAGTAGGGGGCCGGTCCACTGTCCCTCAGACCTTGTTGGGGGCCGGACTATATTTTGAAAAGGAAAGAAAAAAGAACGAATTCCTATGCCCCACAAATAACCCAGAGATGCATTTTATATAAAAGCACACATCCTACTCATGTAAAAACACTAGGCAGGCCCCACAGATAACCCGGAGATGCATTTTAAATAAAAGGACACATTCTACTCATGTAAGAATGTGGGCCGGATTGAGAAGGCGATTTGGCTGGATCCAGCCCCCTAGCCTTAGTTTGCGAACCCATGGAGTAAGGGAACAAGCTTGTTCCCCCACCCCCGCTCCGGAGGGTAGGACTTGAACCAATGGCTTCAAGTTACAAGAAAGGAGATTGTAACACTAAACATCAGGAAAAACTTTCTGACAGTAAGGGCCCTCCCATCAGGTGTCAAGGAGATGGTAGACTTTCCTTCCTTGGAGTTTTTTAAGCAGAGGTAGAGATATCAGCTTGCTAACAAAGGTCCGTATAGTAAAAGCTATGGTTTTCCCAGTAGTGATGTATGGAAGTGAGAGCTAGACCATAAAGAAGGCTGATCGCTGAAGAATTGATGCTTTTGAATTATGGTGCTGGAGGAGACTCCTGAGAGTCCCATGGACTGCAAGAAGATCAAACCTATCCATTCTTCAGGAAATCAGCCCTGAATGCTCACTGGAAGGACAGATCGTGAAGCTGAGGCTCCAATACTTTGGCCACCTCATGAGAAGAGAAGGCTCCCTGGAAAAAACCCTGATGTTGGGAAAGATGGAGGGCACAAGGAGAAGGGGACGACAGAGGACGAGATGGTTGGATAGTGTTCTCGAAGCTACCAGCATGAGTTTGACCAAACTGCGGGAGGCAGTGGATGACAGAAGTGTCTGGCGTGCTCTGGTCCATGGGGTCACGAAGAGTTGGACACGACTAAACGACTAAACAACAACAACATTGTATTGCATGAGAATCCTGCATTGTAGGGGGTTAGAATAGATGACCCTGGATATCCCTTCCAGCTCTACAATTCTATGATTCTACATACACAAACCACATATTTGACATAATATGTACGAAAAGCTTCTTCACGCTGGCTTCATCAAGAGAAGCAATTCCTCATGACTTTCTCTTATGTCTCTTCAGTAACGTCTGTTGAATCAAGGCCACTGCATACTGCAATTTCATGTTAAGGGAAAGGAAAAGACGCAAAACTTCCTCCTTTTAGTAAGATGTTGGTAGTTTTGTTTTGTTTTTTCACAAGATTAATTGATTATATTTGGCTCCAGCCTCCTCTCTAATTTAGTCTGCAGAAATAGTTTGTGTTATTAGAAACAGGCTAATTGGCAGATTGTTTGAGCTAGCACCACATATGTATCATCTTATTTCAAATTAGATATTTCCCCCCTGCAGATAATGATTATTTGCTGAAAAACAGCAAAAAAAACCCTCAACCTCCAGGTTTCTGGCTGATGAATAAATTCGTAATGAAGCACATTAACTCATTAGGAGAGTAATTGTGAAAGCTTATGTGCATCTGAGAACAGTGGTCTAGATAATTGCAGTATATGGTACCTGCAGAGTATTTCTTAAGTGCCTTACCTGCATCCCATGCTACCTGCTGCCTGTGTTTTTCAGAAGACACAGGTATCTGCTCTGCTGTTCTACAATCTATGGAAAATGCATTTGGGTAAAGGCAGAATCACAGTTTGAGGAAGGGACCATACCTTGAATTGCTCCTTTCCTAATTGCATCTTTTTCTCAGAAACAGAGACACGTCAATCACCCTGAACAAATACGCTTACTTCAGAGTTTGTAATAACCTTTCTTTCAGATTCGAGTTTGGTCAGATCGCAACGTTCTCAGCTGCGGTACAAATTGAGCACCATTTCTTGCACTTGGCTTCTCTAGCTCAGAAAGAAACGATCTTATGAGATTGTGCCCACTCACTATAACCCCAAGCTGGCTGTTTTGTAGATGTACACACAAAAGTTCTTTAGTCTTGTTGAAATGCTTGTTGATTGGTGTTAGAGAAGGGCAATGTCTGTGCTCTCTCTTTCACAACCACCCACCCCAGAAATGAGTCAAGCCATTGCCTGTAATTGGAACAAAAAACCACAGAAAATGGCTTCACCAACCAATTCAAATTAGTTAATCCTGTAAATGTCTCCCTTCCACTAACCAACTGACTCAGGCTCCTTTTATCTTACCACTTATTAGACTGCTGCATACACACTAAACATTTAAAGAACATTTGCTGCACCTATTTTATATATATATATATTCTGGGAACTGTAGTTCAAGGGTGCTGGGAGTTCTAGTGTAGCACCCTGCTTGTGGTTAACGCTTAGCTGGAATGAAATATTCAACGCAGCAATAGAGAAATTAAAATAATAATTTATTTGTCAGACAAATAAATGATAGGTACAGTGGTATATGGTTACCAAAGCTCTGCCTGCCCTCCAGCCCTGATGGCCAGCACTTATATTTCCTCAACCCAGCCCCCTTGCTCCTCCTTTGGCTGCCTCTGTCCAATCAGCCTGGTTGAAATTCCTATTGGCTGTTTGCTAGAACCAATCATAAAAGATACACCCATTTCCTATTACCTTTTATGGGAGACAAAGAGCTATATTTCCTTCTATCCATAAATGGCAGACAAGTAGCCATATATCTTACATTTGCCTCGACAAGGCACCTTAATTACCAGATCACCTTTTGCCCCTGTTGCCCCTGCATTCCAAAACAAATGGCTAAAATAGATGGCTCGTGGTATTAAGTTCTATCTAAACAGAGATCTTACTATTTACCAACTCTTAATTAGTGTTTTTGCAGCTTGATTGTATTCTGTAATATGTAGGGTCAGTGTAACCTTTGCTCCCAGCCTGTATTTCCCTTTTACAACTTTGAGAAACCTGTCTCCTGTTACTTGCTATAAATCAGAGGGGCCCTTGTCCAGGAGGATAAACAACTGCCAAAGTCCTTAGCCAGCTGGTTTTCTGCCTGGCATGAAACATTTGCAAATCTTTAAGCTCATTTTAAAATACAGGCCTTGATCAGATGCCTCACTAGTTCTGGGGAGGTTCACCTGGTGCTTTCATTTCATATCTTTAGACATCAGGTGAAACTGTTTCTTTATAACCAGGCCTTTGGCTGGTCAACATTCTGTGGCCTTTTAGACGTGAGGGAAGGGGGTTGCTCGTTTTGGTTTTAGTACGCATTTTGGGTTCCCATTTTGTAAACTACCCTGTGATCTTCAGATGAAGGGCAGAACGCAAATCAAATCAATGAATAAATAAGCAATAGTTCCCAGGATTCTTTGGGGTACATTTGTGTGTGGGGTTTTTATTATTATTATTTTAACGTATGGAGTGAAGGGAAATAACGAGGCTGCCATCTTGAAAATTACTGTGGATATGGGTTGGGGGCCACCCTGAAATAGACCCTTTGGGCTCCACCTGCTATGCACAGATAAAAGATTATGCCAGAAATGGAGAGATCATGATTATACCTACAGCCACTGCTTCCTCAGCATGTCTGATATTCTTGCCTACACAGGAGCATCTGCCCAGAAACTAATGCACAAAGATGATGATGTATGTGTTTTTGTGTCTATGTTTATCTGTGAGCCATCCTCACCTCTTTCTCAGCCCTGTGAACATTGAATCTAGACTGGTTTAATTGAATCAAATCATGAAAGGTGACATCTATTAAAAGTCTGTGAAACTTTAATCAGTAATGCTGTTTGGAGTCCCCCAAATACCAAACAGTTCATGTCTTGCTTGTTCTAAGAAAACAAAATACAGTGGTACCTCGGGTTAAGTACTTAATTTGTTCCAGAGGTCTGTTCTTAACGTGAAACTGTTCTTAACTTGAAGCACCACTTTAGCTAATGGGGCCTCCTGCTGCCACTGTACCACCGCCACATGATTTCTGTTCTCATCCTGAAGCAAAGTTCTTAACCCGAGGTACTATTTCTGGGTTAGTGGAGTCTGTAACCTGAAGCGCATGTAACCTGAAGCGTCTGTAGCCCGAGGTACCTCTGTACCCATAGAAAAATCTAGTGGCGCAGCACCAAAACTGCTAGCACATATGCAAAGCTAAGCAGGATGTGGTATGGTTTCCAGTTGGTTGGGCAAAGATTTCTGCATCACAGGGGGTTGGACTGGATGACCCCCCGGGCACCCCTTGCAACTCTACCATGATACGCTTCCGTTTGCTTGTTCTTTGCATTTATCGGTTGCCAGCTAGCCTAGTCCTCTGGGCGATGCACAGCATACACAGTCAAGTAACACAAGGCGTAGTAATCACATAATTTTTACTATGGACTTGGCTATACAGCTTCAAATAAAACATTTTAAGTGTGTTTAAAGTGCAATATACAATGTGACACGAGTTAGCAATGATGAGCCTTATGGAAAATTCAATGTATTTTAAAAAAAATGCTTTTTAAAGTATTTTCAGAACGGTTTTAATATGCGTGTAGACTCCACCCAGGAGCCTTTTCCCACCCTAGTCAGAGGCATTGACATGCTGTGATCAGGGCTGGACTTAGGTTTGATTATCTTTCTCTGCCTCATTATGAAACTAATGAGGCCTTTTTGTTGTTCAGATTTTCACTTGTGCGAATACATTACTAGACACTCGAGCTTCTATTTCTTGGTTATCAAGGGCCATCAGCTGTAGAATTGGTCAGAAGTTTATGTTTTTATCAAAAATATTTATGAAGAGCATATAGCTGAACTGTGTGAATGTAGAAGTTGTGGTAGATGTATAGCCATTATGATCAGGGCCGGATTTAGGTTTGATGAGGCCCTCAGCTACTGAAGATAATGGGTCCCTTAGCATGTCCTGCTGCCCTTTGTCAACAACAAATTGTTGGGGTCCATTTCTTACATCAGAGGAACCTACACAACACAAAACACTGTTGCTGTATGTAGGTTTTATTTTATTTGTTTTTTATCTTATATTTTGGAAATGTACATCCAGTTTTTCCCCCCTTTAAATTTTTTGCGGGCCCCCAAGAGAGTGGGGCCCTAAGCTATATCCTGTTTAGCTTATACGTGTATGTGGATGAAGGGTCTGAACATGGCAGGGACCTCTGGAAAGAAATTGCATATCTCTGCTCAATGCGTTGACCTGCTGTGCAGTAATCAGGAAAAAAACTGGGCCTTCCAACCCAAGAAACAAGGGTGGGACAAGTTTCCAGGTACTCTGATGAACCCAGGGCCAGCCCAAGGCATTTCGACGCCTGAGGCAAACCACAAAATGGCACCTCTCCCCCCCACCAGGGAAGGAGTAAGTGAAGCTCTACATCAGGAACTAGCAGAGAATAAAGATCTACACTGGGATTTGACGGCCCTGTGGATCCTGCTGCCAATTGCTGCACCTTGCCTCATGGGTGGGTCAGCCCTAGCTGAACCACCTTTAAACTATAACTATTTTGTTAGCTAAAAAGTGGAAAACCCAAGAATTACCAACAATAGAAGAATGGCAGATGATGGATTTTTCGGAGCTAGCCAACCTAACCGGAAGAGTCCGCGACCAGGAGGAGGAGGAGTATCAAGAAGAATGGAATAAATTTAATGATTATTTAGTTAAATTTGTTAAGTTAAATTAACTGGAAATAGCTTACAGATACTTAATGGGCTTAGGATTTTATTTATGTTAAGTGATGAAATAACATGTTTATAAGGTGAAGATTTAAGGATGTTAATGTTTAAGTTAAATTTCATAAAAATTGGGATTTGAAAAACCGTTAAAAGGACATGCAATGTAATTCAACTAAGGGGAAGCGAGGAATTCACTTAACAAAGTTAATAACTGTAATTTTCAATGTTTTATGTTTGTTTTGTTTGTTTGTCTTGTGTGTTTGTTTGTTTTTTTTATAATATTGTGAAAACCAATAAAAAAATTTTGGGGGGGGAATAAACTATAAGCTATAGACCCTATTACAACTGTGATAGATTGGATAATATTTGTTATTATCGAACAAACAAACAAAAATGATAAATGGAATGACAAACTTTGTACAAACACACACTCCCTCCCTCTCCCAAAACTTGCCATATTGCCTTGACGTTCTGACTGCTGTGAGATTCCTGCATTTTAGGGGGTTGGACTAGATGACCCCAGGATCCCTTTTCCAATTCCTATGATTCCCTTGGCCAAAGGGGAGAAAGGGGCGGTTCTCAATTAGAATTGTCCCTCCCTCTTTCATTCTTTCTATGCCGGTGGCATCCAATGAGAAGAGAGATGACTTGTTCTAATTCAGCTGCTGGGAGAGAGAAAAGTTCCCATTGGTCAACCTGGGACGGGCAGAGCAAGGGATGGGCTTTGCAAGCGGGGCAGTTAGGCAAAGGAGGGAAAGGAAAGCAGGTAAGCGGTTGGGGGGCCTAAGTGGGGGGAATGGGAAGAAAATGGAGAGGGAAAGGTGGGAATGGCTGCATGGGGGGCCAGAAAAGAGAGGGAAAGGGGTTAGAAGAGAGGGGCAGGCGGGTAGTTTGCCTTCCCTGAAATGGGGTTTTTAAAATTATTATTATTATATATTATTATTATTATTATTATTATTATTATTATTATTATTATTATTATTTTATTTTCATTCAGTCATATATTTATTTATTCATTCATTCCCCACCCCTCTGGCTGGGTTTCCCATGCAACTTTATTCTTCTTATCATAAATTAAACTTTTTAAGTCTCTTTTATCTTGTAATCCGGAGTGACTCGCAAAACCGGGTGCAAAATCTGGTTGGGGGAGAGAAAAAGGAGGGTATGGCTGCATGTGGGGGCCAGAAAAGAGGGAGAGGGTTTAGAAGAGAATGGGTTAATAATAAAAAATTAATTAATTTTATAAAAAATAAAATTAATAAATAATAACTATATAAATATATAAATACGGTAATAACTATATAAATAAATAATATAGTAAATAAATAAAATAAATAATATATAAATAAATAAATAAAATAATAAATTAAAAATAAAATAAATAAATAATAAATTAAAAATAAAATAAATAATTTTTATTTATTTATTTATACATACCCTGCCCCTCTGGCTGGATTTCCCATGCAACTTTATTCTTCTTACCATTTGTTAAACTTGTTAAGTCGCTTTTTATCTTGCAATCCGGAGTTTGACTCACAAAAGCGGGTGCAAAATCTCCTGCCTGGCATGGGGTTGAGCTAGATGACCTCCGGGTTCCCTTTCCCACAACTCTGCAATCCCACGAAACCCTATGGGGAAAAAAAATGCCCGGTTTTTCTGCTTGGTTGCGTGCAATTAACTCCGAATGGTTATTTTATTCTTGTGAGCCGCCCTGTGATTTTAGGATGAAGGGCGGTATATATAAATCCCAGAAACAAAAAATGATGGCAAACAATTGTTTTGTCCCATAAACCGGCCATAAAAAGCTGGTTTTGCAGTGTTGCTCTTGCCAAACCACCGCAGTTTGCCCTCCCATGTTAAATTGTTATATATTAAATTTGTACACCGCCTTTGAAACCTAAGATCACAAGGCGGATCTCAACATAAAACAGAAAAAGAAACAGGAAATGCATTGAAGAAGGACAACAAACCAATAATTTAACCCCACACCCTCTTCTCCCTTTTCAAATTTAAAAAATAAAATGGCAGTTGCATCTCCCTCCCTGGCAGCCATTTTGGGACAGAACAACACAAAATGGATGCAATGAAGCCATTGTTCTTGCCAGCCCAAAATCCCCAGGAGTGACAATGGTCACCATGCAGGGTGGATAAAAATCAATGATTATTATTTTTTTAAAGGGGGGAAAAATCAGATTTTTTTTTTAAATTCAGTTTTTTTAAAAAAAAAAATTAAATTGGATTTTTAAAATAAAATGCTTTTGGAGGAAAAATCTTTCCAAAGATAGTTTTCTGTTTAAGTCACATTATAGTCCAAAGGCTATAATGAAAAGAAGAGTTAGTTTTTTAAGTTTTTCCTGGGTGCTAAAACTCAGTCTAAGGGTTTGTTTGTTTTTAAAAAAAGTTTAACCACATCAGTTAACAAATGTGGATACATATGCTGTGATGTTATTGTTTTAGTTAAATAAATTGTTCTCCAGGAAATGATGATTTCCCCCCTTCTGATAAAGTGCAGCAGAAAAGTTGTCCAAATATAAACAGTTAACTTGTTAAACCTCACAATAATTTCATAATTATGTCTATGTATTTCTAATAGTATAACCAAATCAGTTTTTTTTTTTTAATTTAACTGTAAAAACTACTCTGAAAGTTTATTATTCCAATAATGAAACGATCATCTGGTTGTAAATATTAAGATTATATCAGCAAGAATGAGCCTTTCTGTGAAAGAATGATTTAAATCAAGTCTTACTGACTAGTGATTTAAATTGTGATTTAAATCGATTTGATTTAAATCAAATCTACCCTGTGGCCCACAATACTTTCTCAAATGGGCCCACGTACCCCACAATTGTTATTTTTTTTTGGGGGGGGGGTGTCCCTGCACTATGCACTTGCCATATGAGTGTTATGTACTGAGTTGAATTTGTTCATTCGTTCCTTAAGCCTTTATGGGCATAATGTAAGACAAAAAAAAATCGCAAAAGGGAAGGAAAACAAGCAAACCATCCATAAAACATTCACAATCCAGACATATTAAACACATAAAATATAAAAGAATTTGTCAGCAGAACAGGGAGGACACTCCGGAGAGCAGGCCTTTTTAAAAAGGGAGTCACAGGAAAATTTATTAGATTTATATAACACCCTTCATCCTAAAATCTCAGGGCGGTTCACAGGATAGAAACAGAAAGATTCATTCTTGCTGGTATAATCATAATATTTACAACCAGATGAAGGTTTCATTCCCCAGAGTGGCTGGGGAAACCCAGCCAGATGGGCGGGGTATAAATAATAACTACTACTATTATTATTATTTTGGAATAATAAATTTTAATGTTACATCAAAAATTACTGATTTGGTTATACTATTAGAAATACAAAGACAGGTAATTATGAAATTATTGCTTATATTTGAACAACTTTTCTGCTGTACTTCATTGGAAGGAGAAAATAAATCATTTCCTTGAGAACAATTTAAACAATTTATTTAACTAAAGCAATAACATTATAGCATATGTATCCATGTTTGTTAACTGATGTGGTTAAATGTTTTTTTAAAAAAACAACTTAGACTGAGTTTTAGCACACATGCAAAACTTAAAACAAATCCTTATTTCCTGATGAATAGACTATAATTTAACGTAAATAGAAAACTATCTTTAGAAAGATTTTTCCTCCAAAAGCGTTTTATTTTAAAAATCCGATTTAAATTTTAAAAATCCGTTGTTGTTTTTGTTTTTTTAAATCATTGATTTTTATCTACCCTGATGGTAAACTTTACATTGTGGAGAACACTTTCTTCTCCCTGATAGCTAGTTTTCTGTGTACAGGGATATTCTTGATAATAATTAATGGGGGAAGGGAAATAAGTCATGTCGACCCAAACCTGGCACAGCCCAGACACAGATTTTGCTGTAAAGTACTTTGCAGAGTTGTGCAGAGGGTTGTTTGACCCGTTTAAATAGTTCTCTTTTTCCCTCCTAGAAAAAACAAACAAACCACACACACTTTGTTTTAAAGTTTAAAAATAACATGATTTTTAAGTTGCTGTACTTGGCTCTGGTCTGACTGAATGCACAAGAGAGGCATGTAATATTTACATTACTGAAACATATTTACATGAAGTTGTATCTGAGACCGACTAATATTTACAGGCTGGCTCTGAGGTAGCAACACTTGCTGCTCTCACAGTTAAAACTCGCTTCGAATATAAAAGACTTTAGTCTGAAAAAAGGAGACATTTTTGTAAACCAAGAAAACCTTTAATAAAAATTATTACTTTTTATTTAAAAAAACCCCACCTCACACAACAGTTGAATGTAAGAGTGCAGCCTGAAAAAAGAGACAACACATGTACTTTTGTAAACCAAGAAAATCTTTAATAAAAAATACTGTTATTATTTTTCTTTTTAAAAAACCCTCACACAACAGTTGAATGTAAATGAGTCTATAGTCTGAAAAAAAAGAGACAATGCATGTGCTTTTGTAAACCAAGATAATCTTTAATAAAAAAATACTGTTATTATTATTATTACTTAATTTTTTGAAAAAAAAACCTCACAACAGTTGAATGTAAAAGACTGCAGACTGGGGGGGGGGGGGAGAAAAAATGTGTACTTTTTTAAACCAAAAAAATCTTTTAAGAAAAATACTATTTTTTATTTTAAAAAAAAACACGCCTCACACAACAGTTGAATGTGAAAGAAGAGCCTGCAGCCTGAAAAAAAAAGACAACACGTGTACTTTTGTAAACCAAGAAAAATCTTTAATAAAAAATACTTATTATTTTAAAAACCCGTCACACAACAGTTGATAACTGAATGATAACGGAAAAAACCTGCCTCAGTTTATGACCCCCCAACATTCAATGCTACAGCATTAACCCTTTCTGTAGTATTTTGAATGCACCATTGGCACAGATTTTGCCACTGCCAGGCATTTGTTGGCTATGGGCAGTGAAGCGCATTGATTGAATTCTCTTAGGGCATATCTAGCAAATACTTTAGAAAATTTTCTGAGCTTCCCAAAGAGTCTTTTGGTGACTTCGGCTTCCTGGTCTCTCTACTTTCCCCATTATTTTAATCTATCCGTCTCCGTCCCGTGGGTGCGAAGCAATCCGTTTTATCGGCTGCGTTTCGTCGGCTGTTGCACCCATTGATTTGTGGGAAATTTGGCCGCGACCTTGACTTTCTGCGTAACGCAAGACAACAATCTGACGTTGCGACAATTATTGGCAAGTCTTCGAAAGGCTCTTAAGACAAGAAATGTGCTTGGCTCCCATTACCACCCCCCGTGATATTACTTAACAGAAGCCACCAGTGGCATTTAAATTACGAGCTATGTGTTAAGGTTAAATAAACGGATGGGCAAGCAATTGTTTTAAAATGAAAGGTGCTGGTTTTAGGGAGACAAGCCATCTGTGAAACATTCAGGTGCTAAATATTTCTTTGTGGCTTACTGACCTTATAGCACTAAGCAAGTGAAAGAGAAGGAAACTTGCTTAATATAGAAAAGGCGCAGGACAGAAGCAATTGTCCTAATGTGCATCTGTTATAGGAGGAAATTAGCAGCTGGCCAGAGGTTAGTCAACCAAGTGCATTCAAAGGACTGTCAACGAAGCAGCAGTGTCAGGTGGGAGATTTTAGTCAATGAAAGGTTGAGCCATCTATAGAGCACCCAAAGGGTGGAAACGAAGTTCTGTAAATTAGACTTGTCTCTCAAAAGTGGCAATCAAAAGCTAGACTTCAACTCCCTTCCTTAAAAATGTTTCAGGACTGAAGCAAATCCCCGTTTGATGTATCTTTTATCATTTCTATGATTTATTTATATATTGGATTATTCCGAGAAGGACTGAAAGGATTTGATCTCTCCTGTTGGCAGGAAAATGAATTAATAAATTATAGCCCACTTAACTGGAAATCATCTGTCTCCTGTCCAATTTCCAACGGAATTAGCCTCCCTGCTTTGACTACTCAAAGTTTTTCTCTCATATATGTGTGTGTGTGTCACGTTACTGGTGTTCTGGTAGAACTTTCCTTTTTACTGACCAAAAGGAACATAGCCAATTAGATAGCTTCTATGTGCTAGATTTTTTTTAAAATGCAAATTTAATTAAGTTTTAAAACGTTTAAACTTAATTGATCACCAAGTGATCAGTGTCACACCATTGGTCCTATTGCTGTTTTGAGTTTTTAACACTGTAATCTAATGTAAGCCTCATTGGGCTTACTTCCAGGTAGGTTTGTATAAAAGTTGGTATGTCACCAGCATACCTCAGTTTGACTTAAAATGAATTACTACAAGACAATATTGAATGGCTGTGGTTGGGCAAAGCATCCTTATCAGGGATAGCTTACGTGGCACCTGCCAGATGCTACAGTTTCCATCGTCTTGCCCAATTCTGGCTGGAGTTAATGGGATTTTTTAGTACCAATAAAAACTGGAGGAAGACACCACATCTACCTCTGAAACCTATTATGTATTTTATTATATTAGACACTGCTGGAATCCACTGGCTGAAACATGATGATATGTCCTCCATTGTGACAACTCCTACTGCTGGTTTTGCCGCCAGGAAAATGTGGTAAGAGCAACTCTTTCAGGTGAGCAAAGGGAGAGGGGACGGGTTATTGTGCAACAGGAAATTGTTGGATTACTTAGAATTTGCACGTACATCATTATATTTAGCTTACACATCAGGAAAGAGTTGAACAGTTTTGATGCTCCAACATTTTTTATTTCAGATTACAGATTTTACAGTAAATAATTGCAGTTTTTAATACCTGTGGCTCTGTGTTCTGTCCCTGTCCAATCTTCAATGGAAATGAGGTAGCCAGTGTTTGTAAGTTAGCCAATTAGAGGAAATCTTGAGACAGGAAAGTTTGACACCCATGCCAGGAATGAGTTGTATGCTTAATTCAGTTGGCCTTGAATTATGAGTAGACTTACTTCTGAGTAGACATGTTTGGAATTGAATCCTGCGTTAGTAAGACTCTTCAGTGCAACTGAACTGGGCCTCTTGATGGGCCACTAAATACTTTATTTACTTTGAAAAGACTTCCCTTGTATCACATAAACACAGCCCAACAAGACAACGACCTATCCCCCAAACAGCATACAAATCAATATGGCTAATCTGATGCAACAACCTGCCCCTGCTGCCCCTCACACACTCATACAAATCACAATGCAACCAACCGAACACAACCAGCTATGGTCTGGACTCTCCAATCTCTCGCAGAGCTAATAAAAGTGAATAAATAAACGAAGTGTGGAAATGACTATGAACTGAAAGAGGAGTCACTATGTACTTTTCCTTGTTTATTTGTTTTGTAACAAGAAAATCTTTAATAAAAAAACTTTTTTTAAAAAAAGAAAGAAAAGACTATTCAAAAAACAAACACCGTGCGAAGCAGCAGGGAACACTTCAGAGTGAAATCACACAGTCAACACAACACAATACTTAACAGCCTGTTGTATTTGTATCTAGACTTTAGCAGAGGGGAGCCAATTCTGCTTCCGCGAATGCATGATGGCCCCAGATATTGCTAACTTCACACCCCCATGTGTTTGCAACGATTTAGAACCCTAGGGGACCATTCCTCCCCAATCAGGGATGGAACTAATCTGTTATTTTGAAATAATCTATTTTTCAAAAGATTGCTCTCAAGGCCGGTTTAAATACATGAAGCGAAACGGCTTCCCTTGAAGGCTCTTTTGACAGGACGCCTTCAGTCGGTCCAGCTCCTTGCTGCCCTCCACAAGATGCTCATGGCAGCAATTTCAGTTGTCATCTGCCCCAAATTCAGTGAAGCAATATAGTGTGTGAAGACAACCCAGTCCAATTTATCTTCTCCCCATTCTGTCCTAGGTTTAAAATCTCTTTTTTGACCTGTTGTCGCAACCCTAAAGTCCATCCCCTCATCTACCAGGAGGAGGAGGCACAGATCCGGGTGCCTCCAGAACAAAGGGACGGATGGTATCTGCTCTGTTTCATCACGTGACAAATGACGTGACCGATGAAAAATTGTTGCGGTGACAGAGAATCGGGGTCTTTGGGAAAGAAGCAGGCAGGTCGCCGATTCAAGAAGACTTGAGTAGCGTCCCTTTTGAAGAAGAAAAATCATCTTGTCTCCTCTCTGATTCATTTAGTCGCTTGATTCTGCCATTAATTTCTCAGTCAAGAAGCCTAACCAGGAAAGGCATCGTGCGTCTCGAAGGATGATGAAAGGTGTCGTTACCGCCTTCCTTGCTGCTACTGAAGTGAAAATGTAGTGCCGAGTCAGTTTGGTGCTGTAGTTAGAGCAGGGCCCACCAATTAGTGTACATGTATTTGCAGAGACTTTCCACTGAAATTAGACTGGAAACAAGCGTTTCTGGGTAGCAAATAGAATAGGTTGCAGGGTGTGGATATCCTTGCCTTGTGATGTAGTGCCCACATCTATAAAAAGAAAACTATTTTAACCACTGGTTTGTGACATTTTGGTTGATCCTAATAAAGGTATTTATAAATTTACTCTGGCTTTATTGAACTCATTCCACAGTTAAAAATAGTTGCATGCCCTTCGTTATATGAAGGCATGCTGACTTGCAGCCGAAACCTATGCATGTCCATTCAAAGGGTAGGTCCTATTGCAATCACTGCTGCTGATCTCAAAGCAAATATGTGCAGGATGATAGCCGTCCTTTTAAGGAACAGCCGCAAAGAGGAAGAAAGTTCTTTTACATCTTTTACTATCATTTCTCAGTCACACTTCAGGCACCTACAAAATCCCATAAGACTCGAGTTTTAGTTACTATTTTAAATTGGGAAAGGATGGGAAAATGAGGGTGTGAGGTACTTTGATACCTCCTCTGATCTTTACCTGCCTTGACCTATGCATCTCCAAGAATAAATTCAGCAGTGTAAAATGCTCTCCCCATTTAATTTATGTAGTACTTTGCAATTAATAGCTTGCCACTAGGATTGCTGCTGCTGCTGATAGCTCTAGGAAAGCAGGCATCCCTCATCCTCCAGGCTTTGACTTGATATAATCCCCTCCTGGTATTTTATAGTAAAATGTAAACAAAAGCCACACCTTGATTAACAGCAGTAGATAGCCCAAACAAATGCAGCTTCACATTTTAAACTCCCTTAAGCCACCATTATTTCTGCTCATTTCCTGATTTGGGCAAGTCATTCCCAACTCAGCCTAAGCTGCCTCACATGGCTATGGAAACGAGGTATAAAAAGACTGCAAAAGGGGAGCTTACTGTTTGTATGGTAGGCATCAAATTTTGGACCCTTTAACCCAGAGAAATGCATATTTTTAATATATATATATATATATATATATATATAATGCAATTTTTCTTTCTGTGGCCCCTTCACCCTGCAAATTAGTACAGCTCCAAGGCTTCAGCCAGTCTTAATTTGGCCTGAGTTCTGCAGGATTTAAATAATTCCACTTGTATTCAATTGAGTATTTTTGCCCCAGTTGCTCACTTAAACAAGCATACTGCTTCCATGGACCACTGGTCTGCCCCAACAACAAAACCACTGAGATAACTTGGAAAACACTTAGAAGTGTCTTGGCTTTCCTTTCAGGTGGCAAGCGACTTTCTATTTTTAATGAAGGCTCTAGAGTTCAGGCTCCCTATCTTAAACAAGAACAGAACTGTTAACAGGAAATTCTTGACTCCAACCAAATACAGTTAAACCAGGCCCCACAAATACCCCAGAGATGCATTTTAAATAAAATGACACATTCTACTCGTGTAAAAGCACACTGATTCCCAGACCGTCTGCGGGCCGGATTTAGAAGGCCATTGGGCTGGATCTGGTTCCCGGGCCTTAGTTTGCCTACCCATGGACTAAACCATATAAGAAGTCATGACACCCTAATCAGCACAGTAAGGATTATACTTGGAGCTACATCTGAAGACAGTTTGGAAGCGTCAACTGGTGCAGAATGAGTGGCCAGGGTGCTCACTGGTAAGACAGTTTCAGAATATTATCCTTCACATCTGCAGTACATGGACCGTTGCTTTGCCTTGGTAATGGACTGGGTGAGGTGGAATTGTGGCAAGGTAAAAAGATTCTGGCAGTTAATCTATAATGAACTTAAAAAGATATTTAAGTATACTTTTCCTAAAAGACCAGAGGCATTTTTGCTAGGTCTGGTGGGAAAAGAAATTAAAATAAACGACCAGAACTTGTTCATGTATGCCACAGCCGTCGCAAGAACTTTACTGGCCCAAAAATGGAAAACACAAGATTTACCAACCATCCAGCAGTGGCAGGTGAAGATGATAGATTTTGCAGAACTTGCCAAATTGACAGGAAGGATCCGGGACCAAGAGGACCAGAGATACAATAACAATTGGAATAAATTTATTGAATATATGAAGGAGAACAACAAAAATATTAAGACACTAGCAGGACTGGAATAACACCGCCAATGTAAAACAGTAGAATATACACACAATATACACAAAAAGTATGTGATGTTTATACTAGCAGTCAGGAGGGAAGGAAGTCAGGACTCGGCAGAGTCAAAGGGATTATACTGTGACAATAAGGATTGTTGGGAAAAGAATTACATGTTGAGAACAATAAAAAAATTATTTACAAAGATAATGGACTGGATGAGAACCAACCAACGGGCTCAGTTCAGATGAAGACAGTGCCTGTTAGTGGGCAGTCCCTTTGACCTGTTGGATGGTAGGTTGCCTGCACTTGATGGGGCTACACTTCCTCTAAAGGAGCGAGGAACCTTGGGGTTGATTCCAGATCCTTTGCTGTCGCTCAAGGCTCAGGTAGCCTTGGTGCGGCTGAGTGCCTTCCATCAGCTTTGTCTGGTAGCCCAGCTTGCACCCCTATCTGGGCAAGGACAGCCTAACTTCTGTTATCTGCGCTCTGGTATCCTCTAGGTTAGATTACTGTAACATGGTATATGTAGGGCTGCCTCTGAAGATGGTTTGGAAACCTGAGCTGGTGCAGAATTTGGCCAGGTTATTCACTGGGGTAAGACGGTTTGAGCATGTTTCACCAATCTTGGCCCAACTGCATTGGCTCAGTTCAAAGAGCTGGTGTTGTCCTATAAAGCCCTAAACAGCCTTGTATGAACCGACCAGGGCCCTGCAATCATCATCTGAGGTCCTTTATGTGCCACTTCCATGATAGGTCAAGTGAGCGGCAACATGAGAAAGAGCCTTTTCTGTGGTGGCTCCCTCCCCTGGCGCCTTCATTACATATCATTAGTGCCAAGTTAAAACGTTTCTCTATAACCAGCCCTTTGGCTGATTAAACAATCAATGGCCTTTTAAATATGTTTGTTGGAGGGAGGGGGTTATTGATTAGTTATGTATTTTGTGTTCTCATTTTGTTTTTTTATGTTGTGCACCCGCCTGCTGTCTTCGAATGGAGGGTGGTATGCAAATTTAATAAATAGTAAAATTTATTAAATACTATGTTTTGTCTTAAAGACTCCTGAGCATGCTGGGGTGCTAATCCCAGTGAAAAAAAGACAGTCACGAACCCAAGAAATTACACAGAACGAAAGAAATTACTGTGAAAATCCCTGAAACGAGAAGTAATCGACTATAGAATAACAAAAATCAAAAAATAAACTAGAATTAAACAAAGACTTAACGAGATGCCGGTTAAGTGATATCAAACAAGCTCAAGAGCAGGGCTGAAAATGTTTCCTTGAGTTTACAAAGAAGGTATGAAAACCTCAATGACAAGTTTTAAACATAGCCCTATTTAAGATAATCCAGCAGCAGTGATAAGAAATTGAGATTTGAAGTTTCAACCAAACTCAAAAACAGGGCTGAGGCACTCCTGGCTGCTGATGTTAAAGACTGATATATGGTGTTCCCAATCACAGGTTTTTATACTGTAAGGTGAAAGAATTTTTAAAGGGACAGACCATCTAGTTCAAACATAGGGCGTGGTTGCCAAAGTTTGTAAAGAATATTGTTTAAATAGAGTTATAAGAGATTACAAGAAGGAACTAAAGTCAATATAAGAGTTGAGACCTGATGGAATTAAGGAACCAAATCTAAAAATCCAACACATTTCCTTCTGTAGTAATTTCTTTCTTAAAATATCCGTATTTATCTCAGGAGTTTATAAATGATGTTTATAAATGATAAACCATCTGAAATCTGTTGCCCTGTTTTAGAGTTTGTTTGAAACTTCAAATCTCAGTTTCTTATTGTTACTGCTTGGTTCTCTTAAATAGGGTTTTGTTTAAAACTTTTTTGAGTTTCTGCCCTGTTTTTTGAGTTTGTTTAAAACTTTAAAACCTCAATTTCTTATCACTACTGCTGGATTCTCTTAAATAGGGCTATATTTAAAACTTGTCATTGAGGTTTTCATACCTTCTTTGTAAACTCGAGGAAGCATTTTCAGTCCTGCTCTGGGGGTGCTAATCCCAGGCTGTTTGTACTTGTACAATTCAGATCTATTTAGGAATGCACAGCAATTCCAGGCAGGTATTTGAAATGAATTCCCTTTAATAAAACCCACACAATCCAAGAATAAGTCCAGGTATATATGCAGAGTTTGCCATCAATTCCACTTAAAGTAGAAGCATATCCCATACAGTAAAATATACATGACTGTATAAGCAATTTCTTTGCTAGCAATTGAGATCTAATCAGTATATTTGAAAAGAAAATTATGGTTCTCATTTGAGAAAAAGCCATGTAAGCTTGATGGGGCTCGTAGACAAATTTAGCTCCCTGCTGGGGAAGCTTGTAAAAATGTATAGATGCTTGGAAAAGCTTTTGTTTTCATTTTCTACATGTTGTGTTTAATGTATCTAAATAGTGATGTATTCTTCAGTGATGTGGAATCATGAGGCTACTGTACCTGCCTAACAACCTTAGACTTTACAATCGGGCTTACAAGCTATAACCTTTCCCCGGGGGAGATTAAATCAATTATCATATATAAAGGTAGGATTTCTGATGTGCACAGTTTGGAGATTTTTTCCCCTCTTCAAGTTATGGGCAATAAAGCAGAGGAAAGATTTATGCAGTGGAAGAGAATCATGTCTGTACTCTCAGTATGCCTAGAGAGATCTCTGCAAAATCTTTTCTGTAGACTATTTCCAGGCACTCCAGTGTCTCAAAGCAGCATCTTGCTCACTTGTGCTATCTCTGTGTTACACTGAAGATCACTGAGCCAGGCCCAGTCCAAGGCTCCCCCCCCCCCCAGGAAGGACAATGTACCCCCTCAATCTATGATCAATCCCGTATTATTGACTCTGCAGCAATCAGTTCTGTCCTAGCTTCTGACGCTGTGTTTTGGGAAAGTTTGTTTCACTTGGGAGGAGAGGGGTGCTTCTGAGAGTGAAAATGGCAAGACGTTTTCGTCATTTTCTGCTCACTGCCGCCCCTTCTGCCCCGATGGCTGCTTTGGCAGTAAATGACAAACAGATTGACAGTTGGCGGCGCGGCAGCAGCAGGAGGCCCCATTAGCTAAAGTGGTGCTTCAGGTTAAGAACAGTTTCAGGTTAAGAACGGACCTCCGGAACGAATTAAGGTACCACTGTATAAGAGAGCAAAAGGAGGCATTCATGGTGAGTTCTGGCACCCCTTTTTCTAGAAAAGTAACACTGGCAATGTCTGAACCATGGGTGGTGTGTTTCATTTTGCCAGACCACCTGGGCATCTCTTGCCTAGGTTGTGTGGCATTAGTCTGAAGTGGCAGTGGTGGCAGGTTCTGGTGAGATCTCGCTGGAAATCGCCATGGATGCTAGTGCCACATCTCTCCCCAGTGACAGAGGTGGCGAGGAAGGCAGGGTGCCACCAAGGGTACCATCTTGGACACACCCAGAATGGCAGCTTCACCCTGCCACATGGCCCTGGTCTGAACTTTCAGTGGATTTGCAAAACTAATAATGAGTAGCTGAGACTGGTTCTGCGATCAGCTGCTGGCCCAGGACCTTCTCTAGAACAAAGTGTGCATCTGCAGGCAAAATAGGACTTGTCATTTGAGGGAGAGATGTCTACCATCAGCTGCGGGCGCGGGTGGCACTGTGGGTTAAACCACAGAGCCTAGGACTTGCTGATTAGAAGGTTGGCGGTTCGAATCCCTGCGATGGGGTGAGCTCCCGTTGCTCGGTCCCTGCTCCTGCCAACCTAGCAGTTCGAAAGCACGTCAAAGTTCAAGTAGATAAATAGGTACCACTCTGGCGGGAAGGTAAACGACATTTCCGTGCGCTGCTCTGGTTCGCCAGAAGCGGCTTAGTCATGCTGGCCACATGACCGGCTCCCTCTGCCAATAAAGTGAGATGAGCGCCACAACCCCAGAGTCGGCCACGACTGGTCCTAATGGTCAGGGGTCCCTTTACCTTTACCGTCAGCTGCATATCCTCCTGGAAATTCCCAACTTGTGAAGAAGCTCACCATAGTGGGCAAAGTTGACAATGTCAAGGAGGATTAGAATTGCCATTGAATTCTCTCCTAAAACAAATTTTAAAACAAACAAACATTTATTTCATTTTTCCAATTAAAGTTTTACAGAGATATATCAAACATAAATAATAAAAACAAGATTCCAGGGAATTTATTGGACTTCCATCCTCCCCTTTGTGGGTCCTATTATTAATCATTTCCTCCCCCATCCTTTATGATGACCCAAATCTTTTACATTTCCACTGTGCCCAGAATTCACCCTTAAACTACAAGTGATATTCCAATCCTACTAACAATTTTAACTGTTTACAATGGTCTTTAAGATAAGTTACAAATTTTCCCCACTCTTTATTAAAATTTTGGACTTCGTGATTTCTCATTCCGGTCGTTTTAGCCATTTCATCAACTTCATCTGCCATTCTTCTCTGGTAGGAACTTTATCTTCTTTCTGTCTCTGAGCCTCTTTCCTAAAAAAACAAATTTCTGATACAAATTGAGAGGGGCTAACTTAAAGAGAAACCCACAAGGACGAAGAGGTGTTTACTGGGTCTCCTGGGACATTTCTCAGATTCTGCACATCTTGACCATAGGAACAGATGCAGTGCTGTAACATTCCTGCCAAATATTATTTCCAGATCTTTGGAGGAAACAGCTCGTTGATACAGAAGAAGAAGATCAGCAGCCAAACAGGTTTCAGCTGGCAACAGCGTTATCCAAGATCTGGCCTGCAAGGTGAAAATTCTATTCTCCACTTTTGCTTAAAGCAAGGTGCTAAAGCAATGTGAAGCCATTTTGTAGGTGCATGTGAATTAGCCGAATTGTGTGTATGTATTAGAAGTGTGTACCAACACATGAGTAATAAAAGCACTTAAAAAGAGCCCACGTTCTATTTCTTCTGTCTAAAATCTTTATTCTTTGTATGAATACCTGTGGTAGCTTCCTTGGCAGACTGCGTGCTGTTCAGTGTTTAGTATTTGCACATTATTGTGTGAAAAATGCAGAGAGAGAAATCTGTGCAAAGAGAACGGATTCATTTTTAAAAGAATTGCTATTGCAGGAACTCGACATATTCATGAATATTCCACACGCATGCCTATATTATGCTCCTACAAACTGTTGCTTAATCTGAGCATTCCTATCGCTCCGATCCTCCCCTGAAAATGAAATGAGGTTTTCAAAGTAAGCAAACCAGATAAACTTAAAACAAAAATCTCAATTCTTTTTAATCAGACCTGCCACCTGAATAATAAAATAAATGAAAGTAAACGAGTGTACAGAAAGAAAGATACTTCCAGTACTTCATTTATTTTCTTGGCCCTCTAAATCGTGCCACCGTGAGGGTGTTTCCTGCCCCCTTTATTTATTACAAATTATTTATAAATCATCTTTCAGGATACAGCTCCTTCCAAGGCAGCTAACATCAATGTACATAAAAAAAATAAGCAATATCAACACATAGCACAAACTTTCTCTCTGCAGGGCTTAGTTGAGATGGGTGAAAATAATTGAGGCCTACCAGTCTCAAAATATTGGCCAGGGGGTAAAACCAGTCACAAAATGGTGGAAGAGGCTGGCATAAGCAGTTGGGAAGTGCTGCCATATTTTTATACCGATGGAAATTGCAAAATTCTTTACCACAGTGTTTTGCCTTGTGGCAAAGAGTTCCATAGTGAACTCTCCCTCAAGCTACGTACAGACATTTTCTCTGGAGCTATTGTGGCACAGCCTCCCCACTTGAAGCAGAATTTGCTGATCCGGAGGCTCAGGTGGAGCTTTTGTCATTTATATTTTCCCCTTCCCACTCCCACATACATCTCAAAATATCTTCACCCTTCTCCTGTCTCTGCCGAGCCCAGTGTTGGATTTACATACAGTGGTAGCTCTAGTTAAGTACTTAATTCGTTCCGGAGGTCTGTTCTTAACCTGAAGCACCACTTTAGCTAATGGGGCCTCCTGCTGCCGCTGTGCTGCCACTGCAGGATTTCTGTTCTCATCCTGAAGCAAAGTTCTTAACCCGAGGTAATATTTCTGGGTTAGCGGAGTCTGTAACCTGAAGTATATGTAACCTGAAGCATATTTAACCTGAGGTACCACTGTATAAGCTGAACAAGCTATAGCTTAGGGCCCCATTCTCTTGGGGGGGCCCAAAAAAATAAAAGGGAAAAAACTGGATGTACATTTCCAAAATATAAGATAAAAAACAAATGAAATAAAACCTAAATACAGCAACAGTGTTTTGTGTTGTGTAGGCTCCTATGATGTAAGTAATGGGCCCCGCCTGCTAGCCTGCTCCCTAAAATATCACTGGTTTGCTCATTTCTGTTTATAGGGTGCCTACATTCTGCATGGACTGGTTGCATGGCCACATGTGCAAATGGCTTTAGATACCAATTAGGTCCATAAATTACCATATAGCATATATTCGACACGCAAAAAAGCAGCAATTTGTTGTTGACAAAGGACAGCTGGACATATAAAGGGCCCCATTACCTTCAGTAGCTTAGGGCCTCATCAAACCTAAATCTGGCCCTGCCCCTGCTCTCTTTTCACATTCGACCTGCTACTTATTCCTTCTCCATACCCTGCTTGAACTGCCACGCTTTTTCACTTCTCCTCCACAGAGCACTGTGGTTCAAGGAGTTGCTGGTGCTGTCATTGGTTCAACCAAAAGGCTATCACACGGCTAGGGCATGAGGCAAGCACGTGAAGAGGCACTGGGCAGGCTGTGCCACTGAGGAGTCACAGAATCATAGAATTGTAGGGTTGAGAGGGACCACAAGTAACATCTAGTCCAACCCCCTGCAATGCAGGAATCTTTTGGCCCGAGATGGGGTTGAACCCACGACCTTGAGGTTAAGAGTCTCATGCTCTACCAACTGAGCTCTCCTCAGATTGAGAGGTGTTTCCCACAGGGCAGCTGGTGGTAGATCAAGGGTCGGCAACATGCAGCCCATGGGCCGGATGTGGCCCACGAAGACCGTTTTACCAGCCCACGAGCCACCCGCAAACCGAGCCACCTGCTTGGCAAGTCCCTCGCACGCTGTGCTAAAGCAGTGTGGTGTGGCTCAGGGACTTGGCGAGTGGCGCTGGAAATGGCGCCGCGCACTAGCAGATACCAGAAATCGCGTCTGCACAGGTCCAGACGCCAAAAATCGCTTCTGCGCAGGTGCGATTTTCGGCATCTGGGCATGCGCAGAAGCGATTTTTGGTGTCTGGACATGCGCAGACGCAATTTCCGGCATCGCGCTGCGCCAGTCCGGCCCACGGAAAATCTCCATGGGAGTGATCCGGCCAATGGATGGTAAAGCTTGTGACCCCTGTGGTAGATGATCATGTGGTCAGAGGAGACAGTCCAGCTGAAACAGGAGCAGGTTCCTGATGTCTTATTTAACTTTCCTGGAATCCTACCTAATCCCTCCCAAGGGGAGCTAAGACTAGCAGGACAGCTTACTCTATGGCTTTAACCCCTTCATGCATTAATTAGACATAAGGCAGGTTACCCCACATTAAGTGCCCGTCAGTTTACTTCCCTACTTCCTTTCCAGCATGCATTGAAAGTTATGCTGGGACTGGACTCATCCTGTATAGAAATATGTACATTGCATAGGATTTAATATTTCTGTGTCAATAATTTCCATTGAATCCCCCCCACCCCAGAACCCCCGTATCCATGCTGCACAGTAAATAGTCAGGGGAGGGGGTTAATATTTTCTAAAACGATTTACAGAGCAGGAATAAAATATCCACAGACGGAAGTACTACAAGGGTCATCTAGTCCAACCCTGTTCAACACAAGAAACTTTTGTCCAATATGCAGCTCAAACCTTTGACCCTGAGGTTGAGTCTCATGCTTGACCGATTGAGCTATCCCAGCAGACTTGCATAATATCCATCTATTTACAGTATCTCCCATTATCCAAAAACACTATCTACAGTTCATGCATTTCATCACAAATCCTCCAGCAATATTTTATCTCAAGACAATAGAGCCATCTCAGGGGAGTGGGTCTGGGGAATCAGGAAAACAAAATAACCCTACTACCTCATGGGATATTGCAAGAGAAGCAAATAAATATTCAAAATATAAGATAGAGCTTGTGATGGAAAATATTTTCTCCTATACTAGACAGTAAAATATCATGCATAAGTATAGCAAGTTTAGAGGTTTTATTACATAACATTAGCTAAAAAGTTTTAGGAGGGTTCCTTCTGATATATTAAGCATTGTATTTTATGAACTCCTGAAACTTGAATTGCTTTGGAAGTCATAGAGAAAAGAAGCAGATTGCTCTGATTCCTGCTTGGTAACAGTAAGGGCCATACCATAGGAGTTGCAAATATAAAACTCTCATTATCTCTTTCCTTGTTATCCACAATGCCTTTCTGCCCAAATTCACCGATGGCTGCTTCTTAAGTTACACGTAGTGGTGGTAAAATGAGTCTTCGCTCCACGAAGTGAAAATTACATATTCACAGGTATATATAAGTGTCCTGACTAAAGCAACAGGTTTTTGAATGGTGATTATTAATCTTGCAAAAGCAAGACAAAGAAGGCAAGAAACTGGTAAAAGATGTTGTGACACTTGCAAAAAAAAAAAAAAATGCTGGGGGAGGGCTTGCTGTAGTCCTATCTCTTGAGTAAACAGGTCAACACAGTAACAAGCCAGTTTGCACATTTGTAGGAAGCAAAGATAAACAGCCCCAAGCCAGTTAACACTTAGATGGTGAACAATCATAAGCAACAGTCACCAATTTGAACAGGGAACAAACCTGTGAGACTAAATATAAAAATATATGTTGCTCATACACTTTTGTGGCTCAATAGCTCAAATCTCATATGTTGCTTTGTGAAGATGCTGTTCCAAAACCTGTGCTCCAATTTCTCAGAAGACTTTATTCCACTGTGAAAGTCTTCTATTTTTCTCCATCACTCTCGCAGTACTTTAAAATTTATTTTAAGCTTCTTCAGAACTTTGCTGAGTGCAGGGTTGAGCTTACTATATCATCGCAAGGTGGTTGCAGGTAGTGTGTGTGTTTCCCCCCTTTCTACTGAACATTTCTCTACCACTGCAGCCTCCCTGGCTGCCTATGTTTCTTGATCTGGAAAATCCCATAAAACAAATTATTTGATGCCATCTTCCCTTGAGTCCAGGAAACCAGGAGGCTGGCAAAAGAATGCCCCATTTTGCTTGCTGAGTTTGTTTTTAAGGGAAGTGCTTCCTTTTACTAAAAAAAACCAAACAAAACAAAACCCACACTGAGTTCTTGTGATGGCCTGAGACTCGGGCTCGGACTCAGAACCAGCGGAGTCTTAGTCCGCACTGGATCCTTTGCCTCAGGTGGCATCTGAACCAGGTCTGGGGTGTGATTCTGAAGAGCCCCAGTCTGCACAGGTTCCCCTGCGACAAGCACCAGCTGGGCCGAGTCAGGGACCTGAGCCTGCCCTGGCTCCAGATGCCGGGATTACCTCATTGCTTTCAGCTGGACAATCACTTACAGCTGCTCCACTACCGGTTGGGTCAGGAGAGGCTGAGGCGGCCTCTGGGTCCAGTAACCCACCGACATCTCCCAAGCTGCAGAGACGAAGGTCTGAGAGGAGGAGAGACCTGAGTACTCACAGGAGGAGTGCTCACCTTCGGGCGAGACAGGGAGGTGAGTCACCGGGGGATCAGGACTGGCTGTTACCCAGCCAAAGATAAAAGGCTGTCGGACCCCGCCCCAGGTTGCGGGAGCAACGTTGCTGTTTGCCAGACCTGCCTGAGATCCTGTGCCTGACCTTGCCTAGTTTCCTGCCTCGTGTCTTGCCTAGGCCCTGCTGGATCAACTCCTCGCGGAACCCTTGGATTTGGGACTGGACCTGGACTGCGTTACTCGGGTTACCCCCGGGCCCAGCACAGTTCTGTTAAAAATAAAATCTCACTTGAAAAATAGCAATGAACTGTTGTCAGGTGCAGATCACACAGCTTTCCTGCTTTCCCGTGTTTAAGAGGAAAGTCCAGCTGAAGATGTTCTGAAATTTTCAGGAAAGGCGAGCACCCAGGAAGGCTGTGCAATGCAGATTTGTGCAATAAAAAAGGATACTAGCAAACACCCTTCAGTTACCACCTCAGAAGGAAAGAATGTTCATGAAAACATCTGTGCCCTACCCATAAAAACTCCACACACACACACATTCCCTCCCCTTTGATAATTTTTGAATGCAATTTATTTTTTCATTGACTGATGGGCTATGGTCCATAAATGTGGGAGAAATTTTTGGCACAGCACTACTCTGGAGTGACCCGGAAATATCCACAGAAATACCTGTAGATGTTTCACCCATCCCCATGTATGAGTGGAAAGAAAGAGAGTCTAGGAATGAAAATTGAAAGAATATGCACAGCACTTTGTATCATTGCCGTGCCGACTTTGTTCTTATCAGAAGCGAGTTCCCGCCAAATTGGGGAAGGGGCTGTGGGGTGCCTCCAAATGGAGATATATTTTAGAGCAGGTGCTACAGAAAGAATGAAGAGAAGGGATTGATGTCTCTTGGGTAGGATCGTGGCAATCAATATTGATAGCTTGGCAGTGAGATATACAGGAGGAGGCCTTCCTGTCTGGGATGCTGCAGAGAAGATGGATGGATGACGCTTCCTGCAGAGAGAAGCTTTATCATTGCAAGGATTCCTGTTGTGAGGCACAAGGGAAGTTACATGACAAGGCATTGTTTGACTGCAGGGGAAGTAATCCCACTCAAATGACGAAGGAAGGAATACTTCAGTGGCTCCCACTATTGTAGGACAATGCTTGGAAAGTGCTTTGGGGGGGGCAGTTGTATTCACATGCTGATAAGGATGCAGAATGAGAACGAAGAATGAGAACGGGTCTAGGCAAAGGGTCATACACAGGTGTGTGCTTCACAGTGTGGTGTAGTGGTTAAGAGCGGTAGACTCGTAATTTGGTGAACCGGGTTCGCATCTCCGCTCCTCCACATGCAGTTGCTGGGTGACCTTGGGCTAGTCACACTTCTTTGAAGTCTCTCAGCCCCACTCTCCTCACAGAGTGTTTGTTGTGGGGGAGGAAGGGAAAAGAGAATGTTAGCCGCTTTGAGACTCCTTCAGGTAGTGATAAAGCGGGATATCAAATCCAAAGTTGTTGTCCTCCTCCTCCTCCTCCTTCTCCTCCTCCTCCTCCTCCTCCTCTTCTTCTACTACAGAGCTTGTACGTGAGAAAAGTACACTCATGAACTCACTCATGCTGTTGAAGCTTGCTAATAAGACAGGATTGGTGTGCTGAAATGAAGAGCTCAGCCTTCTCCAGTGATCTCCTACTGTAATGGAGCAGGAAACAGAGGTGTAGCGGGGCAGAGTGATGAGGAGGGGTTTGCCCTGGACATATTTTCTTTGAGTGCATTTTGTTTCTCATGCGGTCGCTGCCAGCACCGTGTTGCTTTGTGAGCCCAATCACACATCCCAGGCTCGCAAAGCTCTTCTTTCTTCTTCCTCTTTGGTGATAACTTGTAGCCGATTAAGATTGTCTTCCATGAACACAGTCTTAACAGTGAGTCTGTAAGTGACTGTGGAGGCCAATTCTGGATCCACACGACTTTCCATAGTGGGGACATTGGTTTCTGGGTGGGAGCTGATCATGGTGTGGATTTGCCAAGTGTGCCTTCCTCTTAGCCTGTTTCTCCCTTTTGTCCTGAGTTCAAGCATCTTCAAAGTCCATGACACCTTTGGTAAAGGCTGTTCTCCAACTGGAGCGCTCGCAGGCCAGTGTTTCCCAGTTGTCAGTGTTTATACTACATTTATTTTAGATTTGCCTTGAGAGAGTCTTTAAACCTCTTTTGTTGACCCACCAGCATTACGTTTTCCATTTTTAAGTTTGGAATAGAGTAGTTGTGTTGGAAGACGATAATCGGGCAAAGCAGCAGGGGGTTGTCAGGGCATCAGGAGGATGCAAAAGGCACTTGCCCTTCTAATCAGCTGAATCTGGACTGATGGGAAGGGCAAGTACCTGCCTTGCTGCATCCTTCTCATGTCGCTGGAAGGATGGTGTCAGGAGGATGCAACAGGCATGCGCCCTTCCAATTAGTCTGATCCAGACTGATTGGAATAGCCTGCCCTTCTCCGTACTCCTCATGTCACCCTCTGTGCCCCACCCCACCCCTGCACACCTGGGCGTGCCTGCTCTGGGTCCCATGAAGACACATTCTGCCACTGGCAGGGGATCCTCAGGTCTTCCTGGATCTGCTGCAGTGGAATTCTCCAAGCTGCAGAATGGTAATATCCTTAGGTAGGATGGCAGGGCAGCAATCCTGCAGGTTCACCAGGGCATGCTTCTAGACTTACTAAGCCTAACCCTACCTCACAGGGTTGTTGTGGGGATTAAATGAGGAAGGGGAGAACCATATACACCGCCATGAGCTCCTTGGAGGAACAGGGGAGTTATAAATGCAAACCAATCCACAAAATAGAAAATTGCATTCATACGTTCCAATTGCACGTTGTCAAATGCACACGTCCCTTTCAATAATAATAATAATAATAATAATAATAATAATAATAATAATAATAATAATAATGTATTCTTAATATCCCACCCATCTGGCTGGGTTTCCCCAACCACTCTGGGCGGCTTCCAACAAAATATTAAAATACAATAGTCTATTAAACATTAAAAGCTTCCCTAAACAGGGCTGCCTTCAGATGTCTTCTAAAAGTCTGGTGGTTGTTTTTCTTTTTGACATCTGGTGGGAGGGATTTCCACAGGGCCACTATCGAGAAGGCCCTCTGCCTGGTTCCCTGTAACAGTGAGGGAACTGACAGAAGGCCCTCAGCGCTGGACCTCAGTGTCCAGACAAAACGATTGGGGTGGAGACGCTCCTTCAAGTACACTGGACCGAGGCCATTTAGAGCTTTAAAGGTCAGCACCAACACTTTGAATTGTGCTCGGAAACGTACTGGGAGCAAATGTAGGTGTTTCAAGACTGGTGTTATGTGGTCTTGATGGCCGCTCCCAGTCACCAGTCTAGCTGCCACATTCTGGATTAGTTGCAGTTTCCGGGTCACCTTCAAAGGTAGCCCCACATAGAGCGCATTGCAGTAGTCTAAGCGAGAGCTAACTAGAGCATGCACCACTTCAGTGAGACAGTCTGCGGGCAGGTAGGGTCTCATCCTGCGTACCAGATGGAGCTGGCAGACAGCTGCCCTGGACACAGAATTGACCTGTGCCTCCATGGACAGCTGTGAGTCCAAAATGACTCCCAGGCTGCACATCTGGTCCTTCAGGGGGCACAGTTACCCCATTCAGAACCAGGGAGTCCTCCACACCTGCCTGCCTCCTGTCCCCCCATGACAGTACTTCTGTCTTGTCAGAATTCAACCTCAACCTGTTAGCCATCCATCCTCCAACAGAATGTACAGAATGAGGCTGGAGCTCCTGCAGGAAATAAATACCACGACGAACAAGTGCTAAAGTCTTTATGGAAAACCCTGAGCTTTGGAAGAACGACAAGATTTGTGGTGCTACAGAGACTTTGGTCTCATTTGTGTTTAGCGGCGTTTACAACCCAAATCTATCTCGTTACCAACAGAGCTGCAAATTCCAAGGCGGATGTAAATTATGGCATTTGCTGCCAGTCACCTGCAAAGAGGTAAGGGAGCTGGCTCAGGACCACAGAAGGGAAAGGGGGAGGAGGGCGGGGGAGCTGCTCTCCCAACAGCTACTCAGAGAGAAAGGATCGCCCTCTGGGGGATCGTAAAAATGGTCCCGTTGACAGCGGCGCTGAAAAGGTGGGTGCAAAATAAGCAGGGCCGTTAACAGCAGCTGTCACCGTGATTAATGCTGATGAGCAGTAATGAATGTGGATGCTTTCAAGCAAGGCTCCTGGCTTCAGACTCAGTGACCAAACATTCATAGCGGGGGGGGGGGGGGGGAAAGAGAAAGAATGGGAGATTATCTTATTAGAAATAGTGTGCATTGAAGGTCATAAAAGCTCTTTTTTTAGGGGAGGGGAGAGCAGGGGTCCAGCAGTCAAAACCACCACCCAAACACCCCACAATGGGCTTTTATGAAAAACAGATTTGTTTTTTTTGGGAAATGGCCATGCCTTGCTGTTAAAGGTTTGGGTTTAATCCCAGACATCTTGCTAAAATTCCTTCTGCAGTAAATTCAAAATTCAGCAGCCAGGATTTTATCAGGAAGTGTGCCCGGAACCAAATCTCACTAGTTAGGGGAGATCTACACCAGTTAGTGGTTTGTTAACGTTGATGACAATACATAATTTATTCCTCATGAACAGCCTAAAAAGCATCGTCATTCTGCCCGTCATTTTAGAGTTTACTTCACATGCTTTGGAGTTTCTGGTATAATTCCTGCTCCCTGTGTGTTACAGGGGACGGATAAGTACTCCCCTTTTGTTCCTTGATATCAGGGCCCGGTTGGATAAGGAGGAGAGCTGGGAGCCCCCAGCCCAAGAGCCCCCCAAGGAGGGCTCTGAAGATGACACCTTAGGGCCCGGACCATGGTGGTGGGACACTGAGGAGCAGTCAGCAGAAGGGATGAGCTGGTCATGTGGCCAGCATGACTAAGCTGCTTCTGGTGAACCAGAGCAGCACACGGAAACACTGTTTACCTTCCCACCAGAGCGGTACCTATTTATCTACTTGCACTTTGATGTGCTTTCAAACTGCTAGGTTGGCAGGAGCAGGGACCGAGCAACGGGAGCTCACCCCGTCGCAGGGATTTGAACCGCCGACCTTCCGACCGGCAAGCCCTAGGCTCAGTGGTTTAGACCACAGCACCACCCGCATCCCCAGTCTCCTCTTACCCAGGCTAAACATACCCAACTCCCTGAGTCATTCCCCATAAGGCTTGGTCTCCAGACTCTTTATCACCTTGGTCACCCTCCTCTGTACACAATCCAGCTCGTTATTATCCTTCTTAATTTGTGGTACCCCTGCTATAGAGTGCTATAGACTCCAAACCAGACAATGTCTCCTCTCTTGCCCTAAGTGGCCATAGCTGTCTGGTAAGATGGATGGACAGAAGAGGAATACATAGGAACTGCTAGGCACTTTTGTATGCAGTGACATTGTGTCTTTGTTTAATCTCAATTCCGTTGCCGTACATATCTCTTCCAGGACACAGGGGCGAGCACAAGAGTTGCTTCTTGTTACAACTGCCAAGGACAAAAATCCTAATGTGTATGCAAAATGTGTGCACAAGCCTGGTTATTTGGTGAAACAAATCAGAGCTCCCATAAGATAAAAGGCACTGGTGTATGTAAAAAGCAAATACTGATTTGTGGTTTGGGAAGATGTGTGAGTTACCATATGTGGCTAATACGTCTGTATGAAGTTCTGAACGGGGATTTTAAAAACAAGATTTACAACCTCTTTTGAGCTAATGCAGTGCTATTGGGGAAAGTGCAATATATGTGCCACTACTTTATGGAATAAATAATAAATGCAGAGGGCACCTCGGATGAAAAATCAATACAGAATGCTCTACCTACATGAGACTCCACACATTAGGCATTTAACTGCTGATTTAACTGGAAAATCCAATTACAAAGCCATAAGCCAAGAGCGGTGTCATGTCGGTCCGCCTAACAACCCTATGGGTGCTTTTAATGAGTGATGCTATGAGCACTTATTTCGTTTGGAATGTTTCACCTGCGGATGTTGTAAGTGCTGAACGGAGAGCAACTTTTAAATCCGGTATATACTCCGGCCAATCCAGCTTGTTTGTATAATTTACAGGTGTGAGAAATGCAAAAAGACTCCATTGAGGTTTCACTAGGGGCCAGTTGGTACTGTAAGCAGAAGTAAGTAGGGAAGTTTTTCCTGGACTGAACCATTTTCAGAATGCAAGTGGTTATTTGTTTGTATGCCCTTCTACAGGGAAGGGGAGATTCCTGCACATAGAAAGCTAGCACATAGAATCACAGACTTGTTGGAAGGGAACATGATGTCCATTTAGTCCAGCCCCCTGCAATGCAGTAATCTTTTGCCAAGGGTTCATCCTTAGCTTCCATTCTTTTTGGGGTGTTAGGTTATAGCAGTTTAGAGCACAGGTCAGGGTCCACGTGATGAAATGTTCTTACATTGTGTGCACACAGACACAGTGGAACCTCAATTTTCGAAGGTAATCCAGTTCGACTTCCACAACGTTCAAAAACCGAAGATCAATGGGCAGTCGACAAAACCCATTGAAAAATAGAGGCATGTTTGAAAATGGAAGCAATAACATCCAGGTTTTTGGCGTTCGGGTTCTGAATCGTTCGGCTTCCAAGACGCTCAAAAACCGAGGTTCCACTGTACATACTTATATTAAATCCCTCCACATAGAAAACTAGATGGCAAAGAGGAGGGTTCTAGTCTAGACGTCACCTGGACAGGTTAGTTTTCAATGTGCAATGATGTGTTTGGGAGATTTCCTTTTCCTAGTACTTTCTTACCCAGTGGATTTGGAACCAAAACATTCATTTAGTCAAGTGAACAAAGCAGCTATACTTTCTTCTTAGATTCATCTCATCTTCAGTTAAATCTGTGTGTGATTTGGGAGGCTTAAGAATTCTGAACTGTGCTGCATAATTCTTAAGCGTCTGTGTAATATTGTGACTAGGTTATCACGACACCCTGTTTATCGCACTGAATGCCACTTGTATTGTTTATTAATTTTTGAAATGCATATAATGTTGTGGTTTAATTATTCTGTTTAGCCTTGGTTTTGGCCTCTCTTGAACGAATTCAGAGTTTTTTGGGGGTGGGGGCGGTATTTTGTCACACTGAGTTCACCTTTCTCTCATCTCTGTTTGTTTTACCAAGAACAACAAAATCAAACCCCAGCCAAGCATCTCAAAGCACTCACGGCGGATTAGCAATGGTAATAAGCATTTGTCGTGAAGTGGCTCTTGCCAACTGTAAAGTGGAACTTCTCACTCTCTCAGTTTAATGAGTTTAATAAAACTTAATGAAACATTTTTAAACTTAATGAAGTACTTGGGAAATGTATGGGGAAAGGATGTCTGCTCCACTTAAAAGAGGAAAGAGGCCATCTCACTGGAAGCAACGCAGGTCCTGTTAAGCTTTTAATGTTCCTCCGAGGTTAATTTGCGTGTTTTCAATGTCTTGCGCAGATAAGTGTACCCTAGAAAAATCTTGTTAGAATAATTCGGAAAAATAAAAACATTCTCCTTTCATTACGTTGGCTTCACTGGGTGCTCAAGGGCCTTTTAAAATGATTTGTTAATTATTTACAGCACTATCGTACTAATATAAAAGGGGGTGACATCACAGGGAAGCTAAAGAAATGTAGGGCTAATTTGTTCTTATGGCCACTGGCTCAAAGAATGGAAGAATTAAGGAACAAAAGCTCCCTTCTGCATCCTAACAAAGAAAGCGTGATGCTTAGCTGTGGCATGGACCAAGTATAGTGGCAGCTTTGGACCATATCCCATTTGCAGGCTTCCCATAGGTATTTATTATTTATTCATTCATTAAATTTGTTAGTCACTTTATCTTGCCTAAGGCAACCCATAAAAAGGTAAAGGGACCCCTGACCATTAGGTCCAGTCATGACCGACTCTGGGGTTGCAGCGCTCATCTTGCTTTATTGGCCGAGGGAGCTGGTCATGTGGCCAGCATGACTAAGCCGCTTCTGGTGAATCAGAGCAGTGCATGGAAACGCCGTTTACATTCCCGCCGGAGCGGCACCTATTTATCTACTTGCACTTTGATGTGCTTTTGAACTGCTAGGTGGGCAGGAGCTGGGACCGAGCAATGGGAGCTCACCCCGTTGCTGGGATTCGAACCGCTGACCTTCTGATCGGCAAGTCCTTGGCTCTGTGGTTTAACCCACAATGCCACCCGCGTCCCTAGGCAACCCATAGCGACTTGCAAAAACAAGCAAACCAATGAAAATGCCCCCTTGCTTTCCCCCCTCTTTTTTGTCTTCACAACAACCCCACAAAGGTTGGTAAGACAGTGACTACCCAACTTCACCCAGCAAGTCCCTTGGATGCATAAGGATTTGAACTCAGGTCTGGTTACTATTCCACACTGGCTTTCTCCCCTGCTTCCCTTGTGGAGATGCTTCTGTTTAACTTCCTTCTAATAGTAACTTGATGCCGCTGTTTGCCTGAGTTTCTGGTTACACCTGAATATCTCTGTTATCGCTGCCAGCCTCAAATATGAGGAAATTACTAAGCAGGTATGTACAGAGGTCTGTTGCATTTTAGCACAATGAAGGAGCTGCTGCAAGGAACCCAACTAAGTTATTCAGGTCCATTAATTTCAAAGGACCAACTCAAAGGTTAGCTACAGCTCACTGTTTTTTAGAGTAATCAAATAAGGCGCTGACAGAGAACAGTTGTGAACCACCACCTCTAGGTAACCACAGACCCTCAGCTTACAAATTCTCCCTGTAGCATGAATGACTGCTGTAGGCAGAAAATGTCTGCAATCCTGGTCACCTGGGGTGCGCAGGAATGGCTTCCAGGTGACCAGGCTGGCAAGGTTTGTTCTCTTCTCCCTCTCCTTTTATGCCGTTCGTCTCCAATGTTGTTGTTGTTGTTGTTGTTGTTTAGTCATTTAGTCGTGTCCGACGCTTCGCGACCCCATGGACCAGAGCACCCCAGGCACTCCTGTCTTCCACTGCCTCCCACAGTTTGGTCAGACTCGTGTTTGTAGCTTCAAGAACACTGTCTAACCATCTCATCCTCTGTTGTCCCCTTCTTCTTGTGCCCTCAATCTTTCCCAACATCAGGGTCTTTTCCAGGGAGTCTTCTCTTCTCATGAGGTGGCCAAAGTATTGGAGCCTCAACTTCACGATCTGTCCTTCCAGTGAGCACTCAGGGCTGATTTCCTTAAGAATAGATACGTTTGATCTTCTTGCAGTCCATGGGACTCTCAAGAGTCTCCTCCAGCACCATAATTCAAAAGCATCAATTCTTCGGCGATCAGCCTTCTTTATGGTCCAGCTCTCATCTCCAATAGGTTATGTGGTTGCAGGAAGGCTCTAAATCTCTCTGCAAGCCAGCAAGCTTTGCGGTAAAAGGTTGCTGGCCTTTGGTTTAATTCAGCCGCACTCTTCTTACATTTTTAGGATTTGAACTTGAAAAAGAACACCACTCAACACCCAACTACACAGGGAGAAGAATCAAGCGTTATTCATTTACTCCCTTTCTGTGCTCTTTCAACATAGCTTTAATGAGCTCCCCAGCCCCTCAGTTAGTGATTTCTGATCATGCGTGAGCCTTTATTTGGCCCTCAGATTTCCAAATAATGCCCTCAGAATATTTAGAGGGTTGTTATTGAAGAACCTTAGTGGCAATGGAATGATTCCTAGTTTGATACTGGCATCTCCCAGGTTTATTTGCAATACACAATACCTCCCTCTACACACGTGTCATAATATCTTATATTTTGCTAGCCTTTAAGGCTTTAGAGCTTGCCTTCAATTATTTGAGAAACATGAATACTGAGTGACAATTGAGCTCCATCTCTTTTCATACACCCGAGTGTAAATGTTCACCACTCACCTGTCTGTTCTGGTCTTCAGCCCCCCCACCCCCACTAGAACATCGCCATTTGATTTCTGGGACTGTCAAACTTGCATCTTTGAGCAACGCTGGCTTTTGTTTCAAAATCTTCAATCCCAAAGAGAAATGAATGAACTCGCTGAACTTCTGCAGAACAAAGAACTGTAACTGCTCTAAAGAAACAAGCTTGCCTTCGCAACTGCAGTTGACAACATAGCTGCGGAATTGTGTGTGTACGGAGAGAAAGAGAGGCATGTCGGAGACTTCCTTGTAAGAGCAGACCTGTTAAGTGACTCCAGTCAAAGGCAAAATCTCCCAAAGTCCCATTGTCTTACATGGAGCCCCAGGCAGAGCTTTTGACTCACTTTTGAAAAGTACACACACATATTCACCTTTGACTTCCAATAAAAATATATTGGACAACCAAAGCTTGTTTCTTTAAAAAAAGAAGTTCGTGGTTGAGATTGGATCATGACAAAAGCTGCCATTGTGAGTTCTCTTAAGAATCTTTGCAACCAATATCTTGTCTGTTGGTTGCAAAGATTCTTAAGACAGTCAAGATATTAGTACAGTGGTACCTTGGTTTATAGGGACGTGGGTGGCGCTGTGGGTTAAACCACAGAGCCTAGGACTTGCCGATCAGAAGGTCGGCGGGTCGAATCCCTGTGACGGGGTGAGCTCCCGTTGCTCTGTCCCTGCTCCTGCCAACCTAGCAGTTTGAAAGCACATCAAAGTGCAAGTACATAAATAGGTACCGCTCCGGCGGGAAGGTAAATGGCGTTTCCATGCGCTGCTCTGGTTCGCCAGAAGCGGATTAGTCATGCTGGCCACATGACCCGGAAGCTGTACGCCGGCTCCCTCGGCCAATAAAGCGAGATGAGCGCCGCAATCCCAAAGTCAGCCACGACTGGACCTAATGGTCAGGGATCCCTTTACCTTTACCTTGGTTTATGAACTTAATTCGTTCCAGAAGTCCGTTCCTAAACCAAAGCGTTCTTAAGCCAAGGCTTACTTTCCCATAGCAGCGGGGGACTCAATTTACAAATGGAACACACTCAATAGGAAGTGAAACATATTCTTATTCCAAGGCAAAGTTCACAAACCTACTTCAGGGTTTGCAGCATTCTTAATCCAAGTTGTTCATAAACTAAGCTGTTCTTAAACCAAGGTATCACTGTATTTTAAATCAGGGGCTGTTAAAGTGTGTCTCTCCAGATATTCTTGAAAGCCATCTGAAGGCAGCCTGTATAGGGACGTTTTTGTAATGTTTAATGTTTTATTATGCTTGTACAGTGGTACCTCGGGTTACATATGCTTCAGGTTACAGACTCCGCTAACCCAGAAATAATACCTCGGGTTAAGAACTTTGCTTCAGGATGAGAACAGAAATCAAGCGGTGGCGGCGCAGCAGCAGCGGGAGGCCCCATTAGCTAAAGTGGTGCTTCAGGTTAAGAACAGTTTCAGGTTAAGAACGGACCTCCGGAACGAATTAAGTACGTAACCAGAGGTATCACTGTATATATGTTGGAAGCCACCTAGAGTGGCTGGGGCAACCCAGTCAAATAGGTGGGGTATAAATATTATTATTATTATTATTATTATTATTATTATTATTATTATTGAATAGGACGTCCCTGTTTTCATCAGAGAAATGTTAAATGAATAAATCAAACCATGCATTATGAATCTAGGGTTGCATCCCTATTAGTTCATCATTTCATCAGACGGGTCCTATTTCAAAACAGTGGTCTTCAGGAAAAAAGCCAAGGGGCAGACAAGGGAGTAAAGATCTGTTGTTAAATGAAATTTAAAGTGGATTTGGCACTACTTCCTCAGGCACAGCTAGTGAAGAATTTTGAGAGTGGCAGATATGTTACAATTGTTTGTACGTCTCCTGAGTGGTGGGGGGAGAGGGAGGGACACACATTGTTGAGGTTGTGACTGTAAAATCTGAAGCATTTTTTTAGATGTCCCCTCAGGCAAATCTTCTGAGGGTTTTTGGAGGGAAATGGAAAGAATTCTATTGAACCCTAGATATTTTCCCACTCATTTTCTCCACATGAACACTAGCATGGACACCAAGTTGCATATTGACAGATTCCTGATTGAAACCACTGGGAAAAGTTCATCTGTGATCGAGGAAAAATGTGATGGGCATTCTGTCTAGTGCTTCTTCATGTCATAGTAGATACATATAAATGATTTAACTGTATGAATAAACTGAGCACAAGCTTCGGGTTGCAAGCTTGGCATTCACTTTTGCAACCAACTGCCTTTGCACACTGCATAAAAAGATTTCCAGGCTGATCCCTTACTTTTCTGGTCATGTTTTTGACCGACTTCCTCTCCAACAATGGAGAGGAATTGCCTGACTTGGTCTGGATGGATGAAGGAGGCAGAGTGCTTGGCTTCCTTCAGATGATGTGACGTTGCACGTGTGACATCACATGCGCTCGACACATGATTGGCTCCCTCAATCTTGGGGGCAACTTGGTGCCTCTGTTGACTGCACATCCAAACGGTCCCATATGCACTGTACTTTTCAAGCAGTATAATACCACTTTAAGCAGACATGGTTTTCCCCAAAGAATTCTGGGGACTACATGAATGAATGTTTAAAATCTGGGGATTGCAGTTTTTTAAGGGTGCTGAGAGTTATTGAGAGATCCCTAATCCACTCACAGAGTTACACTTCTCAGAGAGAATTCATTGTAACGATCAATCTTGCTTTCTAGCTATCTCTGGAAATTGTATTTCTGTGAGGGGAGCACCTAACTATTCTCAGCACTGTTAGCCAACTAATAATAATAATAATAATAATTTATATCCCGCCCTCCCCAGCTGAAGACAGGCTCAGAGCAGCTAACAACAATAAAAGTAACACAGCATTCTAAAATTTATTCATTTTAAAATCAATTCAAAATCAAATTAATGGCGATGGGACTTCCGGGTTGGCGCCATCGCCGAATGGCGGACTCCCTCCGAGCTCCGGAGGGAGCCTGCTCGGCAGGGGCTGGGTCCTACCGCACCGGTGATGCGGGGACCCTTAAAAACCACGGCCACGGAGGCCGTGGACATGGAGACTCGGCTGGCACCGCTAGCGCCCTCCCGACTCGTGAAGGAGCCTTTTTAAAGGCTACGAATCGGGTGCCGGGGAGAAGCGTGGTGCTTTGAGTCCTCTGCTATCCCTGCCGAGCGAAGCCGCATGCCATCCGGCGGAGAGCGCTGACTTCTTCCATTGAGAATTCGGACTTTTAACAACAACCCGTGAGTAAATTTGGAAACCGGGTTTAAAAGGAGAAAAAAAGAATTTTTTTTCGGATTTGATACGAGCGGGGGGGGGGATCCAAAAAGGAAGTCAGTCCCCCTCCCTATTGTAAACCTTCCAAAACAAGGACTGGGAAACCAAGGTCCAAAAAGAATTGTATTAAACTAAGAATTCCACGATGGGAAACTACAAGAACTGTGCTGGAGGAAGAATTGAGGGAGAAGGAAAATGTAACCCCCCCCCCTGGGAACCGGGGTGATTGAGGAGAGAGCCTGGCGAAAAGCGAAGGAGATTTTGACAGCTGTCAAAGTAGCTGTCAAAGTCGGAAATACAAAGAGGACTTTATTATGAGGACTTTGCTGGTTAATTTTGTTACAATTTTTTAACAATCTGTTAAAACTTGGATACAAAATGGCGAAAACATGGATAACAATCGGACTTTTGGACTAGAGAAAACAAAGTTATAACAATCCCCCTAGAGGAGTTTCGGGACATTACAAAGAAGGTCGTAAGTGGAAAAATACCATCGGAATTTTACAGGACTGGTTATCTCCTGGGAAAGCTGCAAAACGGAAACAATATTGTGTCTACAGGGTGCTCAGCTAAAGGATTGAAGAAAGGAAGGGACTGAACGCAAGTTTTTGTTCCTGAATAACAATAATCCCTGCAGACTTACTAAATTTCTGAACAAGAACGTTTTAGCAGCAGAACAAGAGGAAACTGAACTACAACTTGGAAAGAACAATGGGGGGAGTTCTATTAAAGATTTGAAGCTAAATGGTCTAAAAATAACTTTAAAAATAATTATAAAAAGAAAAGCCAGCAAGGAGTTGGGGGAAAATGTGATTTATGGATTTTAAGAATTCCAGGCAGACAACATGGATTGGTGATCAGGGGGAAATTAAACCGGGGACAGGGGGGGGGGGAGAACTAGAATCCAAAGGCTTGTCAACTTTTTGCTGAATTGGTTTCTTTTCATTTACTACACTTTTTATTTTTTATTTCTTATATTTCTATTGTGGGGTGTTTTTATCATTAAAAAAAAGGGAAATTGTGGAATGGAAATGGGGTGGGCCCTGGGGAGAGAACTTTTGTCTTTTAATATGAGGATTGTATAAATTTAAATTCAAATTTGAACAATGGGTGAAACAAACTAAGTTTTAATCAGAACTGAGAACTTGTGGAGCCAACAATATGAAAGGGGAATATGGTAGGGGTGGGGGAAGGGGGGAGTCCCGGAAAGTAGATGTATGAAAATAAGGCTTTGAACGTACTTTAATCTTTACTTTCTGTATTTTTGAAAATTTTAATAAATATTATTAAAAAAACAAAAAAACAAAATCAAATTAATGGCAACCATTGGGCTAGAGTTCTGTGAGGATTACCAAAGGAGGGAGTCAGACTTTGCCTTGGTCAAAGGCCTGGTGGAACAGCTCTGAGTTTGGGACAATAGAGTTTGGGAGAATATACCATATCCCACAAGTATCCTGTTTCTCCCCGCAAGAGCACTGTGGCCATTTTGGGCACTGTGATATTGTGCAATTTTGCACTGAGAGCTCTCCCCCCTCCCCCCAAAAAACCACATTTGTTCTGGGCTGTGAATTCATGCAGCACCCCAAAATGCACAGCCTCAAAAAAGCACCTCTTTTGGACTCTGTGTTCTCACATGGGAACACAGACTCAACAAGTTGGAGGGTATGAATTCACAATTGTTTAAAGTGGTATGAGATTGCTTTAAAGTGGTATGGGAGCTCATGTTCTGGTACAATTTGAACAGGGGTTTTTTGACCCATGACAATACTCAAAAGTCATGTATTTCTCTGATATAGCCATGGTATTCTCAACCATACTACAGTGTGTATGGCGTCCTAAGGGAAGGGTTGCACCTCTGGTGGGGGAAATGTTGTACTCCTGGCATAATTTCTCCACCTTGGTCCCCACTCTGCTCTCACCTGTGGCTCCTAGAAGCTGCCATCATGTGACAGTGGCTACACCTTGGGAAAAGGCTTCAACTGACTGGCTAAACCAGGAAAAGGTAGCCTATGGGTGTATATCAGAGCCTCTTTGTGTTCACCAGAGCCCTGGACTACCCTGTTTCATTCTGGGAGGAAACTGCCCTACTGCCATTCTGATTGTATCCCATGTGAGATTAGCACAAGTGCTCTAGTCTTCCCCACAATGGAAAATATAGCCACTTGAGCCATACGTACAACTCAGCACAGCATACTGAAAAAGACAAGGCCCTTTTCAAGTTTCTTAGGCAAGCAATCCATCATTGTATACTGCCTTGCCCCATAAATGCCCACCTGACCACTCCTGTCTGCAGAAACGGCACTTTCACAAGCACTGCATAATTTTGCTTTTACACATGCAAGCACTGGAACCTTTAGTGTGGCAGCCTCTACACTTTGGAACTCCCTCCCATTGATATTAGCACCTGATTTTATTTTGCCATTTTTGAGGCTGACTTGTTTTTAACATCTGAATTTATCTATCATTTTAATGTATATATATTTTGTAAACTACTTAGAGGTTTTGGTGATTAAATGGTGCCTAAATCCTGTTAAATAAAACGGGAACAGTCAGATGGCTCAAGTGCTACAGAATAATTTTATGTTATAACTTTTTAGCTTTGTCTTGGCTGGCTTCTGTATCAAAACCAAAAACCTCTATCTTGTCCACCACCCCTGTCTGGTCAGAAATGCAATATCAAGGATGCTATTCCATTTTTTTTTCAAGAGGGGAAAATAATGAATCCCACAGCATTTCTTTTTAATAACTGTTCAGCTACAAAATTTTATTGGTATCCTTTTATGTTCCCTCTAGAGGATGTAATGCACAAAAGCATTGCCACGGAACATATAAAATTACAAATGAAATTTATTGTAAAAAGTAGAATGTCTCCTAGACTGGTGTCAGTATTTATTTTCATTCATAAAACAAAGCCAAAAAAAATTTGCAGGTATAATATATTCATTTGTCAGCGAGTTCATGGGTGTAAATTGCCATCCAACGTTATTGACTGATATAAGACAGATATTGAAAAGACAATTTAAATGTACTCTTCCAAACATAAACTGTTCCACAAAAGCACTGTAAAAACTCCGTCATGGTTTTTATTTTTTCTGTTGTGCTTCACACTTATGGTTAACTACATAATTTGGTTGTGTCATAATCCACTGTGTTTGGCAATTTGGCATTGAAGGCCTGCAAAGCAGATTGAATTCTCACCACCTCGCTGGTAGACAGCTTGAGTCTATGACGCAGCAGGCATGAGAAAAGGTCTAGACGACGTTGGCCGGGTGGAGAGAGTTTATTTACACGGTCCCTTATCTCTAGAAGTTGCAAGAGAGCAGAATCCTGGGATCCCTGAGTATAAGGGTAGTCCAACTGCAAAATCAGGTCCCGGATTGCTTCCGGGTCAAAGTGCATGCTGTAGCCGAACACTTGGATGTTGTTGATTTTCATGTAGCCCAGGTTCCGGGAGGGATCAATAAACTCCAGCGGTTCATAATAGATGCTCTCATTGCCATTGGGACCATTCGACTTAATTCGACTCCTCAAGTAGATGTGGACCGTTTCAAAAAAGGTCTTCCACTTGTTGCCTAGAGTCAGCGTCCAGTTATAACACTGAAGCGGTAAGTCCAGTTTAGTCCGCTCCCAGTCTGGGAAACTGTTTTCATTGACAGGCATAAACCAACTCTCGGAGTGGCTGCCTCCAAAAGGGTTGACGTAAACGGCCAGGACAGGCTCCAAGGTGCTGTTCTTTGTTAGGCAAATTTGGAGAGAGAGACCCAAGATCATATGGACCAGGCTGGATTTGTACTTGTTGCTCTTCAGAGTAAGGAGCATCCTTTTGCGCCAGGAAGGGTCAAACCAGCTATTGAGACGCATGTCGTTGCTGATGAAGATTGCATGGACCTCAATCCGGCGGTCCGTTTTCTGCAACAAATACTTCATCTCCAGATCTTGGAGGTCTGTCTCAAACCCAATGTAGTGCTCCGTTGAGTCTGCCACCTCAGGCTTGCAAAGGCCTTGGCTCAGCATATACCCGGTGTTACAGGTCCCACAGCGGGTACGGTTGTCAGGGGCGCAGGATAAGCAGGCAGAACCATCTCCCACAGCACAGGGCAAGGAGCCAAGGCAGGCGACCTGGTCATTTGGGCATGTGCATGAGTGAGTCTCTTCAGAAAAGCTGCCCAGGAGGCCATTCTCATTGCAGTAAAGAAAGGACTGGATGCGGTTCAGCCAGTAGGTAGAAGACCTGTGAAGCAAAAAAAAGCAAAATGCACAGTGAGATGGAACCATAATAATAATAATAATAATAATAATAATAATAATAATAATAATAAATATCCCACCCATCTGGCTGGGTTTCCCCAGCCACTCTGGACAGCTCCCAACAGAATATTAGGAATAATAAGAATAAAGCAATGAAACATCAAACATTAAAAACTTCCCTAAACAGGGCTAAACAGATGTCTTCTAAAAGTCAGATAGTTGTTTATTTCCTTGACATGATGGGAAGGCATTCCACAGGGTGGGCGCCACTACCAAGAAGGCCCTCTGCCTGGTTCCCTGTAACTTCGCTTCTTGCTGTGAGGGAACCGCCAGAAGGCCCTTGCAGCTGGACCTCCATGTCCGGGCAGAACAATGGGGATGGAGATGCTCCTTCAGGTATACTGGGACAAGGCCATTTAGGGCTTTAAAGGTCAGCACCAACACTTTGAATTGTGCTCAAAGGTAGCCCCACGTGGAGCGCATTGTAGTCCAAGCAGGAGATAACCAGAGCATGCACCACTCCGGCGAGACAGTCTGCGGGCAGGTAGGGTCTCAACCTGCGTACCAGATGGAGCTGGTAGACAGCTGCCCTGGACACAGAATTGACCTGCGCCTCCATGGACAGCTGTGAGTCCAAAATGACTCCCAGGATGCTCACCTGGTCCTTCAGGGGCACAGTTACCCCATTCAGGACTAGGGAGTCCTCCACATCTGCTCTCCCCCTGTCCCCCCAAAACATTACCAAGATTCTAATCACTTTTGTTCTACAAAGAAAAAGACATATACCACCATAGGGTGGGCACTGGTGGTGTTATTACTCTGAAGGAGCAAGATCTACGCTTTGGGTGGAGCTGCGACATAAACTTAACTGTAACTCTTGGAACATGTTAAGGAACAAATTGTTGCTTGGAATATGTGTGCTTCCCTCCCCAGGCACCCTCAAGAAGTCGAAGTCCAGGTCATCCTGAGCTCTGCTCAGTGGCCAACCAGGTTCTTCAGGAAGCCAACAAGCAGAACATGAGCCCTCTCCTGGTGGGGTTCCCCAACTATTGATATTCAGGGGTGTATTTACACTGTTGGTAAATATATAGCCATCTTTACTAGCAGTCTTATAGGGACGCGGGTGGCGCTGTGGGTAAAAGCCTCAGCGCCTAGGGCTTGCCGATCGAAAGGTCGGCGGTTCGAATCCCCGCGGCGGGGTGCGCTCCCGTTGCTCGGTCCCAGCGCCTGCCAACCTAGCAGTTCGAAAGCACCCCCAGGTGCAAGTAGATAAATAGGGACCGCTTTCTAGCGGGAAGGTAAACGGCGTTTCCGTGTGTGGCTCTGGCTCGCCAGAGCAGCGATGTCACGCTGGCCACGTGACCCGGAAGTGTCTCCGGACAGCGCTGGCCCCCGGCCTATAGAGTGAGATGGGCGCACCAACCCCAGAGTCTGTCAAGACTGGCCCGTACAGGCAGGGGTACCTTTACCTTTACTTACTAGCAGTCTTTGATAGCTTTATTCTCCACAAATTGACTAATCCCCCTCGAAAGCTGTCCAAATTGGCAGCCATCACAACATCTTGTGGTAGTGAATTTCATAGTGTTCGCTGAAAGATTTCCATATTGTTTATTGTAGTAGTCCCAGGAATAATTTCCTGAATGAATCATAGCACAATGATCCTATTGATGGGTAGATGAGCATTGTCTGTGCATTTTCCCCTCCATGTGCAAAACAGATGTAGATACTCCTTTATGTTTCTGCCATCTCATTTCCTCCCTTCCAAGTCCAAAATTAAATAACAATGGGAACTAACAATGGAATCCTGAGACTAGATTGGAAAGGGAGAGTTTCCAGGAAAACAGACCATGTGGAATGACAATGGTTGAGAGAAACAGTGATCTTCATTGTAGTTTTCCAGGATGCTTGTCCCAGTCCAAGAACTGCATGGATTGAAGAGCATATTTTGGCAGTGGCTGTGTCGATTCTGTTTAATATTGATGAAGGTTTCTGCATACTCTTTTGCTGTTCAAAACATGCTGTGGTGCAGAAAATACAAGAGGCCAAATGCACTGTTGATTTAAGAGGTGAGTAAGTCAGCATGGAACTGCTCCAGTAATTGACATTAGGGAATTGTAGTTTTTCTTCTGTACCATAAATGAGATGTTAACAAGAACATAACATAGGAAAGCTAAAAATGACACCTGAGATGAAATAGACCAGCTCAGGTATTTACTTGAATTATAGCAGTTTGTTTTGTATGATGAATTGATGATTGTCACTTCCATTCTACATAAATCTAAATTACTATGCACTGAAAGCATTCCACCAGGCCACATAAAGTTCCATGCACATAATATCCCTTTTCCTTTATGAGGGAGGGGGAAGAATCAGGGTGCTATTTTTATGAGGTTTCACGTCACACATGTGATTATGTACATGGTAGCAGGAGTCACACTATGCTTGGCCTCCACTATTTGAAGACTGCCACAGCCTGGCTAACTGAACTGGGTCATAATCAGGTCAGGTATCTTATATAAATTAGAAAGAATTGGTTTCTTTGTGCAATAGCTTCAAAAACACTTGTGTCATTGGCACAGTGAATACTCAGCGGGTACAAGGTATCCCTGGGAAAACAGGTACAAAAAGAGACATATCAAAGTTGTCTTCCAAGGTCAGAGATGCCACTTAGGAGGTTACAGGTTAGCTGTCACTGTGAGCCGTAACCTCATGTCTCTTTCTCTTCTGTAATTTCTAGTACAGTAGTACCCCTGGTTGCGAACGGGATCTGTTTCAGAGGCCCGTTCGCAACATGAAAAGCCCGCAACCTGAAGCGCTGTATCTGCGCAGGTGCACAGTGCGATTTGGTGCTTGTGCGCATGCGCGGGCGGCGAAACCCAGAAGTAACCCTTTCTAGTACTTCCGGGTCGCTGCGGGACGCAACCTGAAAAAACGTAACGTGAAGCAAATGTAACATGAGGTATGACTGTAAATAAAAATATGTGACACGAGGCATGAGGTTCATTGCATTCATTTTCTTAGTTATAATGTTAGCGCTTCTATCCTGATTATCTAATATTCCTTTTACACCACATTACATGTTGCATTATTGCTTTTTGACCGATATGCTGCCAAGTCACACTCAATTTCAAATAGCAGGAAAGAACTATACACTGTCCCCTTTTTCGTCTTGTGAAATTACAGATACAAAACTGCAATTTTCCAAGTTAACGGGGTTGCAAAAGATTTTCTTCATCCCCTGGAAGCAATGAACATGGTAATGAGCTCTCCTAAACTTCTACTAGATTCTCAGAATTGGCTTTTATGTCATGTGACAAATCATATAAAAGATGGAAGTTATCAGGTAAGGAAACATCAGAAAAACGTAAAGCGCTGTCTGAAATACCTTAAAGCACAAAAACGTCCCGGCACATGTTTTATTTACATGTCTCTTGTTCATTGTGCAGTCTGTGTGAGTTTATGTGGATACCTTGAGCAATCCCATTTGTCATATGCTCTCCATTTTCATCCTCTGTGACAAGAGAAGTGTGCCAATATTCTTCAAGCCCATTCTACTAGTGAAAATCTCTTAAGACGAATCAAAAGATTGAGAGTGGCCTGCAGGTTTATGTACTCCATCCCAGAACCTCCTCCAATGTGTTTTTCTGCTCTCTTCTATTGCCATTCCTATTCATGGTTTCATGTTACATGTGCTTCTATGCCAATTATGGTTAACTTGTAGCCAATGCTTGCAAATCCACTCCTACACTGATTTCAGTCCATGGTTCATAAAGGAAGCACAATTTGTATCAGCCATGGTTTGTGTCAGTACACTCGTATAATGAAAGAGTTTTAACTAAAAGAAAGGAGATTCTATTCAAGCAAACCCTTTAAAGCTACTCTGTGAACTAAATAGCTAATAACCAATGTGTTAACACATAACATTATTAAACCATGATTATTTGATCACTTTATGGTTTGTTCTTGGTTTAAAAACCTTGGTTTGTTTTAACTATGGTGTGGCATTATGTGTGAACCCATCGTGCTTCCTTAACCATGGTTTGGTTGGCTATCCTACCCTAGTAAAGGTAAAGGGACCCCTGACCATTAGGTCCAGTCGTGGCCGACTCTGGGGTTGTGGTGCTCATCTCGCTTTATTGGCCGAGGGAGCCGGTGTACAGCTTTCGGGTCATGTGGCCAGCATGACTAAGCCGCTTCTGGCAAACCAGAGCAGTGCGCGGAAACGCCGTTTACCTCCCCACCGGAGCGGTACCTATTTATCTACTTGCACTTTGACATGCTTTTGAACTGCTAGGTTGGCAGGAGGAGGCACCAAGCAATGGGAATTCACCCCGTCGTGGGGATTCGAACCGCCAACCTTCTGATCGGCAAGTCCTAGGCTCTGTGGTTTAACCCACAGCGCCACCCATGTCCCCTATCCTACCCTAGGTGATCACAAAGATTGCTACAAAGACACGAGGTGCTACAAGCTGATAAACAAAGCACAAATTTGGAGAAACAAGCCATGGTTTGTTTGATTGCTTCTGTGGTGATCTGTCGTTATCTCCTAGTTTTTTAAACCATGGCATAATGTTATGTGTGTATCAAGTCAATGTGTTAACCATCATCATTGATGTGGGTATGTTTAGAATCTGAAAAGTCTAGGGCCCTATCCAATTGGTTGCTTGCTTCTTTCCAATGCAGGTCTCTCTTCCTACAAATCTAAAAGAAATAGCTTTGTATGTGTCTTTTGGCTCCCTCTTCATTGGCCTGGGGAAACTTTGCCTGGTTCCTAGCAGTACAGAAACCATGGAATGCTACACTCGCCTGTTACTGAAAATAATGTGATGGTCTCTATTAAATGTAAGGATTATTTAGACAACAGGGACTTTTATTTCAACACTACCTAATATTTCTCTCCTTTGTACTGCTCTTGAATCATTTAATAAATATCTCAAATTAGTAGCCTGGAGTTGAGTAACAGACCTTTCCCTGAAGGATCACACCCACACTGACTAGCACTACTTAATTGCTAGGAGAAGAGCAGACACCATCTTTCCCCCCTTTAAAATACTTTCATTTTCTATGGGGATTGGGATCAAGAGCTACCTTTGAAAAAAATGAAGATTCTGTATTTATGCACTGTATTTCAGATACCCTACTGCTGCTGATTCCCCCTCCCTTTTTAATGCTTTTTGCTGTTGTGTGATCCGTATTTTATTATGCATTTATTATTATTACAATTGAATTTATATAACTATTTTAAGATATTATGCTATGCATTGACTTTTATCTTCTATTTTATAAACCACTCTGTGGTCTTTTGATGTAGCGTGTTATATAAATTTAAATAACAAATAAAACAATTTTCACGTGTTCAGATAAGCTCTTAAATCATAGAGGTGGTGGCACTGCTAGTAAGTACATTTATACAAATGGCATAACTGAGTAGTCCTACCTCCCAGGGGAGGCAAAAACAAGACAACCTGTTTGCAGCAAAATGTAACACAAATCCATGGTTAATAAAGAGAAGGGAAAGGCCAATCAATCAAATAAAAAATGGAATGGAATGGGTGGGTGGGTAAAAGTCTTTGCACGCCCTGTTTACAAAGCATGGTTTCTATAGAGTTGTGCTACCTCTGTTGGGGCGTTCCAAACCAGGCAGTTCCATTTGTGGGGTTTGTGGAATGGTGAACTAAAGAATGTGGGTTTGAGAGTCTAGGATACATTAATGTGTTAATCTCAGGGTTGTGAGTTCAAGTTGGGCGAAAGATTCTTGCATCGCTGGGGGCTGAATTAGACGACCCTCACGGTCCCTTCCAACTCTACAATTCTATGATTATTACTGTAACAAGGAATCAGAAAGAAAACAGTAAAAATGTCTTTTCTTCATTAAATTGGCAATACAGAAATGTAATTGTAATTTTGTTGATTCATTTATGAAAATGCAAGTTAAATTCTTTAGATGGAAGGCAGTCTTCCAGGCTAAAGTAATAACCTTTCTTGCTAATGAATTCTACCTATACTCAGTGGAAAATGCCCCCGATCTGCACACTTGAAGACCTTGGACTCTCCCAGACCATAGCAAAACACCTGCCTTAATTAGCCTGTGACCTTCACATTATTATCTTGCGCTGATCTTCTGCCGGTTATCTAAGGTCTGGCAGAGCGATAATGCCTTAGACTTCTCCAAGATGTCAGAGCAAAAAGGAAAAAGAGAGAGGAGACAATTTAACCTTTAAAAAGGTAGTTTTCATTATTTTTAATTAAGCTCATCAAACTTAAGTACTATATCAGACAGATAAGGAGCAGCTGTTTGTGAAGCTATCATGGTGTACTCTTATCTTCTTAACAACAGATTTGCCCTCCTGGTTGCTTATTGATTGAACAAAGTCACATACAATTTGCAAACCTCCTAGAAAGTTCATAACTTCTTACTCCGGGGGGAACGTGGCATTTAATATCAAATTTCTCCATTTGTATGTTTTAGATGCAAATGCTCTTTCGTTAAAATGCACCGTGAAATGACATACATCAATACACAGCAGGGGGGGGAATGCACCTTCCAGAATTGTATGTGTGCTTACTTATATACTCTGGGGCCATAAGGCTCCCACAGCGTATTTTCAGCAGGATGCAAGATGTTCTACTATTAGCAAAGAGGCTTACAAAATGAGACCTACCCAAATCTTCCCCAGGATGCTTGGATTCCGAATGACGGAATATAATTTTTGCAACGGCGCAGACAGTTAAAGGGAAATACTCCATTTGCAATTGTCAGCTGTGGTTGCAAAATAAGAATTCTAAACCACTTCCAGTGAATTCGGTGTGAAAAGCAAGCCTTGTTTGTGGTAAGGATAAACTGTACTTGGGAACTCAGAATGGAGAGTTTTACTGCAGGTGATTCCATAGGCAAACTTGCATTCCATGCAGAATTTGAACTCAGTGCTAAAAGGAAGCCCATTTGCAGCAGGGATCGGCTGTCCTTGAGAGTTCCTGAGTGGAAATAGTCTAGGTAGGTCTTGTATTTGATGTGAATTATAAAAAGGGCTGAAAGCAAGGCCACGCCATACCTCTTGTTAGACTTTGACAAACAAGATGGCGTGTGACGCAGTGAAAAATACAGGCTTTGAGAGCAGAGAAGAGAGCGCGAAAAGTGGAAGCAGAGATGCTGTATATGTTGGATTACAACAGGAAGAATGAAGAAACAAATGGAAAATAAACATCTCACACAGAAATTTACAGGACATAAACTCCTCTTGCAGAATTAAAATTTATAAAATATGCTATTACGAATGAAAGTCATGAAATCAGTGGCTGTTAAATAAAGGATCAAGACCAGAACTGTTGTAATTGAACTAATCAAGATTATGGAAGCAGAAAGAAACAAGAACTTTGTGCCCTGAAATCCAGCACACGGGAAGTCACCCAAAATTGTTTAATTTGGTATTTGAATAATTGGCTTTTTTAATTGTATTGTAGTTTGGTATTGTGATAACGTGGCTCTTATTGGATTATTGTAATTGAAAATTAATAAAAAATATTGTACAAGAAAGAAAGAAAGAAAGAAAGAAAGAAAGAAAGAAAGAAAGAAAGGCCTGCTTCCAGAGGAAAAAATGGGAGTGTTCTGTAATGTTGCTAATAGTTCATTTACAGCTGCAACTATACCTCTCCCACACCTGATATCCTGTGATGTCAGGTGTGGGTGAGGCTTGGGGAAAATGGCCTTGTGGGCCAAACTGGAACCCCATGTGAGTTAAATGCATAGAGGTTCCCCATGCATTGTCAATAGGGAGAAAGGTGAAATAGGAATGATATTGTATTAGAAAGGGCACTTAACCTTTTAATGTACAGGTGAAACTCGAAAAATTAGAATATTGTGGAAAAGTTCATTTATTTCAGTAATTCAACTTAAAAGGTGAAACTAATATATGAGATAGACTCATGACATGCAAAGCGAGATATGTCAAGCCTTTATTTGTTACAATTGTGATGTTTATGGTGTACATCAACACCAGCTGATGACATGGCTCCCCAAATCAACACAGACTGTGGAAACTTCACATTGGACTTCAGGCATCTGGCATTGTGTGCCTCCCCATTCTTCCTCCAGACTCTGGGTCCTTCGTTTCCAAGTGAGATGCAAAAGCCGCTCTCATCAGAAAAGAGATTTGGGGAGCCATGTCACCAGCTGGTGTTGGTCCACTGTGCTTCATTAAGTCCAGGGTCAACGTAGCCGTCTACCAGGAGATTTTGGAGCACTTCATGCTTCCTTCCGCAGATGAGCTTTATGCGGATGCTGATTTCATTTTCCAATAGGACTTTGTCACCTGCCTACACTGCCAAAAGTATTAAAACCTGGTTCAGTGCCCATGGGATTACTGTGCTTGATTGGCCAGCAAACCCACCTGACCTGAACATCATAGAGAATCTCTGGGGCATTGCCAAGAGAAAGATGAGAGACATGAGACCGAGCAATGTAGAAGAGCTGAAGGTTGCTATTGAAGCTTCCTGGTCTTCCATAACACCTCAGCAGTGCCACAAGCTGATAGCATCCATGTCACGCCGCATTGAGGCAGTAATTGATGCAAAAGGGGCCCAAACCAAGTACTGAGTACATATGCATGCTTCTACTTCTCAGAGGTCCAATATTGCTCTATTTGCAGTCCTTGTTTTGCTGATTTTATTTAATATTCTAATTTTCTGGGATTGTTAATTTGGGGTTTTCATCAGCTGTACACCATAAACATCACAATTGTAACAAATAAAGGCTTGACATATCTCGCTTTGCATGTCATGAGTCTATCTCATATATTAGTTTCACCTTTTAAGTTGCATTACTGAAATAAATGAACTTTTCCACAATATTCTAATTTTCCGAGTTTCACCTGTATTGATGACTCCAGTGTTAACAATGGCAGCTTTTGTTGTTGGAAAAGGAATAGATGGCATTTGACAGCATTTTTTCAAAATAACAATTCCTAGATTCCATGGCCCCAACCCCTCAGAAAGATATTTTCTGTTTATTATCAGTTGTTTATGTTGACGAATACTACAGGGACTAAGTCTTAACTCGTCCTGCAAAGCAGTGTTAATAAGATTTTACTTTTACTTAGTGCAATTTATTGACAGGAATGTGTAATCTTCAAAAAGGCAGTGCACTCAGGCACCCTTTAAATTTCTCCTTAGTGGGAAGCAACCCTTGAAAGGATTAATTGAATGTATCTGCTTTTCATAGCGCTTTCTTAAAAGCTACCATTAATAATAGGGTAATGGATTGGAGAAGTCAACATTTGCTGCTTTGAAAAAAAGGATTCCATTAAAGAATATGTTGCAGTGACAAGTGAAAATATGGTGACTACATTCTCAAGCCTGCTGTGGCATATACTTATGTGTTATGTTGCGGGCTGAAATCCTTCCTAACATTTGTATGAGCCTCAACAAAGTTGTTTTTAATGGTTCTTGAGTACTTTAGATGACAAACTGCGGCACCTTGGGAAAAAATCAGCGCGGAAGATGATCTTTTTGCATCTTTGACTTTTAGAGGAAAACTACGCTTATGATTTATTATTTGTGTTTGCAGCATCTGTGAAATAAGGCACCCTCGGCTACAGAGATAACAGGCTGTGGAATCCAGCCTGCCAACACGTCCAGCTCCCATCCATGCAAGTGAATGCAGGATCACACCTACAAATATTCTTCTTCTTCTTCTTCTTTTTTTAAAAAGAAGTCCACAAGGCTCCTCTTGGTTCATGATACATTAGGGTAGTTGAAGCGGTTTTATACAAAATTGGCCCACTGGTACATCCAGCTGGAGGAGACTCTTGAGAGTCCCGTGGACTACAAGAAGATCAAACGTATCCATTCTGAAGGAAATCAGCCCTGAGTGCTCACTGGAAGGACAGATCCTGAAGCTGAGGCTCCAATACTTTGGCCACCTCATGAGAAGAGAAGACTCCCTGGAAAAGACCCTGAAGTTGGGAAAGATGGAGGGCACAAGAAGAAGGGGACGACAGAGGATGAGATGGTTGGACAGTGTTCTCGAAGCTACAAACATGAGTCTGACCAAACTGTGGGAGGCAGTGGAAGACAGGAGTGCCTGGCGTGCTCTGGTCCATGGGGTCACGAAGAGTCGGACACAACTAAACGACTAAACAACAACAACAACTTCCATGAGTTCTAACCTGCATAGCCAATGGTGAGGGATGTGTAAGTTTGCATTTCTTAGTGCAGAAAGTATTGATCTGATGTGTAGAGATCTTTTCTATTCTAATTAATTCAAGAGGGTTCTGGAAGCTTCTCTGTGTGTAAGAAACAAGGAAAATGTTTATGATGTTTGGGTTATTCAGAGAAGCTGAGTACAGCTGGGTTAATCTGGTTCTCATCTCTTTCTGTCAAGGTCATGCTGACTATAATAGTAGGGCCAGAAGGAGCCTGAGTTTCTCACTTTCTCTTTCTATCTCTTTTCCGTCTGGTGTGGTATTCTGTATATAGTGTTAAGATTTAGTCTTATTATAAGTTGCTGTAAGTTTAAAAGAAGTCTATTGCAACTGGATTTCTTATGGACAGGGCCAGTCCTGAATGTATTGGGTTTGTGACCGTTATGCTTATTTGCCTTCAGTAGCAGTAAAGCTCTGTTGGATGAAATGCAATTGGCCTATTTTTTAGAGAATCCTGCAACATGTTTAAGTTTTTGCTCTGCTAACTATACGTTGAAGTTCTACGTTGGGTCAATATTGAGTAGAATTTTCAAAGACAGGATGATGGGAGTTGTAGGCTAATGCCATCTGGAGGTCACAACGTTAGCTAGCCCTGATATAGCACTTTATGACAGTCCATGTCTTTCTAGGGTCTTTGTCTACTCGTGCTCTCTGAGGCCCTTTACCTGGAGATGCTTGGACCTGAAGCAGCAACTTTGCACTCACTCATGGAGATGCTACTCTTCCCAGTTAAGGTTGGCTCATCCACACAGGAACACTACTCTTAACTTGGCTTGGTGCTACAATTTGTATGTTGGAGGAGTAAGACCACATCTCATCCCTTCATCATTTACATGATGTGAAACGTGTGCTCCACTCAGAGCGCTGGACCTGATTCCCACAATCTAGAGCTGTTTTGGTCATTTTGGCAGATCCCTCCCCCTTTTATGACCATTTGTGGGTTGCAAATATATATATACAGTGGTACCTCGGGGTATATACGCTTCAGGTTACAGATTCCGCTAACCCAGAAATAGTACCTCCGGTTAAGAACTTTGCTTCAGGATGAGAACAGAAATTGCACGGCAGCGGCATGGCGGCAGTGGGAGGCCCCATTAGCTAAAGTGGTACCTCAGGTTAAGAACAGTTTCAGGTTAAGAACGGACCTCCAGAACGAATTATGTTCTTAACCCGAGGTACCACTGTATTCTAAAACCAGGGCTATTTTTTCCAGCCAGAACTTGCTGGAACTCAGTTCTGGCACCTCTCAGGTGGGCGCCATTGCCATTATAAGAGAAAAAAGGAGGTGTTAATGGTGAGTTCCAGCACCTCTTTTTCTAGAAAAAAAACACTGGCTCAAACCATGTGTATAGAACTCTCCTGTGTTGGCACTTGAATTACGGAGAATTTTTTTTTTAAAGGTTTGCAGAAGTGACCAGGTACATGCAAGGCGAATCAGTTGAATGCAACATGCAGACTGCATTACCATCTGAGAATGGTGGGATACAGCCCACTGAGGCCCCAATAAATAGGCTAGCCTTTAAGGTGCCAGAGGACTTAGCTGTTGTTTTTTTATATATAAAAACTCAGCTCCAATTTACTGGGGATTTTCTGCAATTCACTCATTGGCAGGGTGGCTGTGATAAGGACGCCCAACTGGCAGAAAGGTTAGGAAGGCAATGATGTGGACTGGAGGTGGATAATTGCAGTCTATTATTGAAGAGCCACTAGCTAAAACTACAATCCCCGAGCTTCAATACTCCCCTTGCCCTGTTGAGGATTTCCTGCTAGGCAGAGTGAATTTCATTGAATAGCAATGAATCCCTGCATAAAGGTTATGTTCTCAGGCACAAATCTCGTGCCCATTAGCTTGCCAATCAGAAATCCAATTTATCCAGCTGCTTTTGATGTCCTGCTTACCCTCTCTTTGGTGAAGAGCATTTCTGTTTAATGAACATTTAAAGCTGCACAAAAGATTTCATTTGGAATCTTTCCTGCCAGTTCCTGCCTATGATATTTTCCTGCAAGGCTGTAATCTCTTCTCTCCAATGCCCAGCAGTTAGCATGTTGGGCTGCTAGGATTGCTGAGAAGCTGAGAAGCTTTGCTGGTGGATAATAAAACAGACCAGTGTTGATGGCTGCACACACTCTCTTGCTTTGAGGGGTCATCACATTTTCTCTGCTGCCAAATCTTTCTCCACTGGCTACAGGATAGCAAGACCAGTTCCATTTCGAGCCTAACGTTTTCCACAAGTCAACCTTAAAGTCGGAGAGCTAGAATTGATTTTTATGACAAATTTGAAGAAATGCCGATGCTTCTGAAACGCTGCATGTTTGGATGAGCTGAAGAAATCTGTTCATGCCTTGCAAGGCTTCTAGAGCAGCTGCTAGAGTTGCAACTACAAAACTCTAATAAAAGTCTGCAACCAAGAAATTGCCTTGATTCCCATTGCGGGTTTCAATCTTCACCCTCCCTTCAGCTATCCTTCATCTCTGTCACAGACCACTTAGCTTTTCTACTTCCTCAAGGCTTCTTTCCACTCCACAGAATGCACCACACAAAGCTACCCCTGTCAAAAGAGTTTATGTAAGATTTTAATTTCAGTCATACTGACAATTTTCTCTTCCTCAGAAAAGTTGGACTACAGACATTCTATGAACTGTTGAAATGTTCATGAATACTCAATGCCATCACACCTGGTCAGCTGACTGAGGCCTGTGATGTGAAAATCATCATGTTATGTGTTTTCCTTCCCTCACATAGGGAAGCAGGGGCAGGAACAACACATAATTTTCTAGCTGTTACAGAGAAAAGATGGCAGGGAGACATTGCATCAAAGTTTTCAGCAGTGGCAATCAGCTTGCCACAACCTCTGGCTTCAGTCTGCAGCAATCAGAAATTGCTGCATGGCTAATTCCACGACCTTTTAAAGTCAATTTATATACAGTGTTGACTTAAACCATGGGCACATTGCAAATTATAACTGAAGAGTTGACTTGCTGAGAATTTCATCTTCCCTTGTACTCTTTCATTTTCTTTTCAGATTCAGATGACAATGTAACAATGTGTATGTAATGTTGCCTCTAAATATAATATCTGCACAGGAATGAAATGGATTTTCCCCCTCTGCAGTGGACATCTACACTGAATGAAAAGAAAGGGATAGTATATCATTAAGATAAAAAAAGCAGCACCATAAAGCCTTGCATATAATAGGAAAGACAGAGAGGGGGGCATTCAAAGACACAGGGAAGTATACATTTTCTTCTTTTCACTATTCTGATCAAATACGGGGGGGGGGGATGGAAATAAAAGATGACTAGTCAAAGGAAATGCTAGTTTGCACACAATGAGCCCCCCCCCCCCAAGCCTGCTGTGATCTATCTTTCCGTCCAACACAAATATCTGATCAATGTTGCCTTTGCATTTACAATGGCCAGGATTCCTGCTCTACTCGAGTTCAAATTAGTTAAAAACTAGAGCAACAAATCCAGAGACCTGCAGGCATTCCAACTGATATGTATTTGTATGTTCTAGAAAGCATGAGGGTGAGAGAGCAGAGCCATTCCTTTTATCAAAATAAGTGGAGACCTGTGTGAACAATCTCCTTATGGGCATCTAAGTGTACTTCTAGGGACAGTCTTCTGGCAACACAGCCATAAAGGGTGTCTTGTAGCCAACATGTTGCTCTCTCCATATGCTGTGGACTACAACTCCTATCAGCCCCACCCAGCAAGGTCCATGGACAGGGGTGATGGATGCTGCAGTCCACACCATCTGAAGAGCACCATATTTGCTACCCATCCTGTAGAGAGTGTTGCCTGCCATTAGCAGCTCTCTCTCTCTGTGTTTCAACTGTTGAAAAGGGTGGGGGAATCCTTGGTGAACCCATATAGTATGCCAACATCATTTTAAAGAAAATAAAAATTGAAGAATTTTGCTAGCCCAATCTTTGGGACATTTCTTCCTACCCCCATCCTCAATGCTAAATAAGAGATGTGTTGAAAGGTTTATCACAACCCTATCTAGGACACTTCTGAAAATTTACACATCAGAAAAATAATTAGAGGCGGTGATGGTTGAAAATAGGATATTTTCTCCATGAAGTTGTCACCCGCAGTTATTATGGGAGAGTCGTTTCTCAAAACAATGTCACCAGAAGTTCCTGTATGAGATCCATAGAAGATTCCATGGAAGGTAAGTTGCCCACTGCTACCGACCTTGTGATGTAAAGGCATTGTAATGTAAACCTGCAATGTAAAGGCATTTGGAACATGATGTTGAATGCACTCAATTAATGTGCAGTGACACACACAACCTATGGACCTCATGAACCCAGCAGGCAGACTGCCACACCTTCCAAAATCATTCAAATCACACCAGGGTTTTATGGCAGATGATGGAGAGGTTCTTTAGGAGAAACTTTGGTGTGTACAAAGTTAAGGTAAAGGGACCCCTGACCATTAGGTCCAGTCATGACCGACTTTGGGGTTGCGGCGCTCATCTCGCTTTATTGGCCAAGGGAGCCGGCGTACAACTTCCGGGTCATGTGGCCAGCATGACTAAGCCGCTTCTGGCGAACCAGAGCAGCACACGGAAATGCTGTTTAGCTTCCCGCCAGAGCGGTACCTATTTATCTACTTGCACTTTGACGTGCTTTCGAACTGCTAGGCTGGCAGGAGCAGGGACCGAGCAACGGGAGCTCACCCCGTCTTGGGGATTTGAACCGCTGACCTTCTGATCGGCAAGCCCTAGGCTCTGTGATTTAACCCACAGCGCCACCCGCGTCCCGTGTACAAATTTACCTGGAACCAAAAAAAGGTTTGAAATCCACAAAAGACACTACAAAACCAGGGAGGGGGAATGTATTCAAACTGAGGTGGGAAGCTCAAAACAGAAGTTTTCCCCTTGAATATGGCAGCCTCAGTCCTTGTTGGGTGTACAACACTCTTCAAGCACTCTACCTCTTTCACTGCAAGGAACCTCCCTTTCGTAAGTAAAAACCCCCACAAAACTTCCTTTGCTGTCAGGTCCTAAGATCCCTGGCCAAAACCAACATTCTGTTACATCATTTGTTACTGAGGGAAACCTCCATTGCTTGTTACTCCCCACCCTTCCCTAAATATGATTTATTATTTATTATTATTACTTTAGGAAAGGGAGATTGATAAAGAAGGGGAAAGTGGTGGCTAAGGAGCACTTTCTGAGCGTTCCGACTGAACTCTAGAAAATCGCCCTTGGGATGCATGCTGAATCGTGATGACTCATGTCTAGCTGATGTATATTTGGCTTCATCGATCAATAGTATAACTTGCTACACATAACTGTGCATGATTAATGATCCCTTGCCATAGGAACGCTGCAGGACTTTTGCAAAGTAGATCAAAAGCTCCAGCAGTGAACCGTTGGAAAAATCCCCTACGTACAGATCTAAAAAAACAATGTGTGGTTGATATCACAGAAAAGACTTCCCCCCTGTGTCACCATCAAATGAATCTCTGTAAATGACAAGTCTGCTATGAAAGCCTCCCTAGCCGATTGTTATATACAAGCTGGTCAATGGGGAAGATGGCATTTTAGCAGGTAACCAGGTCCCAAGTTGTTCAGGTCATTGTATACAAGTACCAAAACCTTGAAATGGGACTGGTAGCATCTGGGCTGTCAGCACAGTTCCCTCAGAAGTGATGCCATGTGCTTGGGATAGGCCAAACCCTGATAGCAGTCCAGTCTCAGCATTCTGCACTGACTGTAGACTCTGAACCAACCCGGATCCAGTTTTGAAGTTACCAGTGCATATTTTCACTATTGCCAGGCTCTCCCTGTCCAGGAATGGCTGCAGTGCTTATCACATCCTAATCAATGCAGAAAGACTAAGTCCTTGCCAGAAGTCTCGCTATCCAAATAACTGCATGGCAAATCAATACTACAAGGAAGTTTGGAGAATTGCGGATAAGAATGTGCAATGACAAATAATGTGTTTTGGCTTGGTAGGAGTGGAAAATCCACAGCTGGTGGAAGACGCAGTTGGGTGTTTGGTTTGCTGAGGAATAAAAACAAGGGAGAAGAAAAGGAACAGGAATGGTGAGTGGGGGGATGGGATGAAATTATATCTCAAAGTAGTTTTGGAACATAGGGACTTCCTGATACCAAATGTGACCATTAGCTCATCTACGTCAGTACTCTGACTAACTGCCACTCTCTAGGGTGTTGGGTAACAGTCATTCTAAGCCCTGACAGGAGTCTCTTGAGATTGAATCTGGGACATTTTGCATGTAAAGCAAAATCACTAGAGATGGGGAGGAAATTCAATTCCGTTCAAATTTAAAGCTGAACTGACCTAATTCTCATTTTCCAAAGCAGTGTGGGAACCAGAACACAACCTTTGTTCAAAGTTCGCACTTCTCCAAATTTGGCAAGGCAGTTCTCTAGTCAAGTGACGTGTACAAAAATGCACATGTAAAGAATACATAAAATTGCATGTTTCAGTGAAAATAACGTACAAAAAGTCAATTGCGTCAGGGGAAAATGCCTTGCAGGTATATGTACATTATGCAAAAGTTTATGCAAAGATGTTTATATCAGATGAAATTCCCATTTTGAAATAAGAATCCACAAATTGGTGTGGAACTAAACTGGAGAAATGCGAAACCGAGAGAAAGCGAAACTGACAGATTAGTTCATCCCCATTTAGCACTGAGACACAACACTTCACCAAGTGTGAAATGAGGCATTGAGACCTGCTCTTCTAATCATGGGAGGGACATTTCCCTGGAGGCACCTGCAGTGCTCTTTTGGTCTCCTGCAACAATCCATATATTTTTAGCCAGAACAGGGTATCATTCCATGCAAGAGAAAATACTTGACTTTGTGCATCATCTTGCTTGAGGTGCTTTACACATTTCTGGAGATTTATGTGAACTGCAGTGTCATCAGCTTTTTCAAATCATATGACATCGTTTATCTGAAATATCTGTAGGCCTCTCTATTCAAACAACTAAGCTATTCAGCAAAACAAAAAATAAAAAAGAGGCTGGATATGAAATCCTCCTCCTCCCCCCCCACCGCCTAGCCAAGATTCACAGGAGTTTCTTGTAGAGAGATTCTTTATTTTACTTCACTCCTCCCCTCCATAGACTAATCTCTATTCACCAGAGATTTAAAACAAGAAGGGGAAAAAGAAACCCTTTGCCTTCTGCAGGCAGAGAATCTGTTTTTATGTCTGAGGTTAATCATATCATTAAGTACAAGAAGCAATTAGCCATTTTTCAAACCTAGGATGTAGAGGGTTTTTGCAGATTTCTTTTTCACTCTGCCTGGATAATGTTTTCTTCTTCCTAACGTACAAAGTTAGGAAAGGCGTTTTCTTCACCTTCCTCCCACCAAACCGGCTTACTGTGTCAACCGGAACAAAACTGTGCATTTGTCCATTTGACTCTCGAAACCATTCAAAAACCAAGGCGTGGCTTCTGATTGGCTGCAGGAGCTTCCTGTACTCAAACGGAAGCCATGTCAGGCATTTGGCTTCCCAAAAACGTTTGCAAACCGGAACACTTACTTCCGGGTTTGCAGCGTTTGGGAGCCGATTTGTTTGACAACTAAGCTGTTCGGGAACCAAGGTTACCACTGTATTTTCTTTCTTCCTTTCCTTGAAAATTCCTTTAACACATTTCTGTGCCAGCTGATATCTGAAACCTTAAAGGCCATTGACAAAATCTATTACTGCAAAATGAAATACTACTACTACTACCAGTACTACTACTAATAATAATTTATTTATTCCCTGCCCATCTGGCTGGGTTTCCCCAGCCACTCTGGTTGACTTCCAACAAAATATTAAAATACAGTAATGCATCAAACATTAAAAGCTTCCCTAATAATAACAATAACAAAAATAACAACAATAGTTGCCTCTGTTGCCAATGTTGAGGCTGGGAGGGCCATTTGGTAGGCAGCCAAAATGGAACCACCCATTTGCAAGAGGGTGGAACTAACATATTGAACGGTTGTGGAAAGTGGCTGATTGTTGACAACACTCAGGGCAGGGCAGGGGCAGCGGAACAGGAAGAGGAATGGAGTCAAGTGACTGAAAGTGTCAAGAGGTGCAATCCACAAGACAACATTTTGTTGTAGGCCCTGCTTTCAAAAGCATGAAGCATATACGGGACGGATCCAAACCCAGTTTCTAATTATTCCTAGTTACAGCACATCCAGAACTTTCTATCTCCTGTGTTGAGCCACCACATCAACAGAACAATCCTATACATGTTTATTCAGAAGAAAGGCCCCATTGAACACAATCAGGTTCCCTCCCCAGGTAACTGCAGCCTATGTAGCTTTGCCAGCTATTTGGTTCTATCATTTATTCCACTTTAACAATCACTCTAGGAATTATCTTTAAAAAAAAAGTGTAGCTGCTTTTTGAAGACAATATGCTGATGAGAGCAATCCAAGCTCAAACAGATGGCAATCTTTCATCTTAAATTTAGAAAATCATCAGTTCTTTCCTCGTTTTTTTTTTTTAAAAAAAACTACAAAGTCACAGATGCCAGAATTATGTTCCCCCATTCTTCAAGCTGATGTTATTTGTGTTACTTTTTGTGGTGGTGAAATGCACAGGTATTTAATTCTGTATGATACACTGAATAGTCCTTCTAAATCTGAGGGTGGATAAAAGTAAAGTTTTGATACTTAAAACAATACAAGTGAGCCCTGCAGCAAAATGTTGCAGTGTGTTCACACCTCCTAACTAACAGGACTGCTAATCCCTTTAGGATTTTGGGCAGCCATCTTCTCTTCCAGAAGACAGTGGAACCTCTACTTATGGACATAATCCATTCCGGAGGTCCATCCGCTGGACGCTAGCAGAGGCATCTTGTGCGCATTCGCATTTGACAGTAGCACACTTCTGCGCATGCGCAGATGGTGGCAGCCGCTTCTGCGCATGCGCAGATGGCAGAAGCCACTTCCGTGCATGCACGAATCCCGCCAAATCGGGTGTTTACTGCAGACAAAACTTGGAACGTCTGTGAGACGAGGCGTATGTAAGTTGAGGTTCCACTGTACTAAGAAGGAGAAAACACTACCCTTTACCCCACACCCCTCAGCTGGTAAGAGCACGAGGCTCTTAATATCAGGGTCATGGGTTTTAACCCCAAGTTAGGCAAAATATTCTTGCATTGGAGGGGGTTGGACTAGATGCTAGATGACTCTTAGAATCCCAAGACTCTACAATTCTATGAACCTTCAGTTTCCTTTTTTCCATATTTTTTCCACCTGGCACTCAACATTATATGCCTCCTGGAGGCCACTGAGTATCTTCTGTTATCATTGAGCTACGTTTTTTTTTTTTTAATGCCTCCTTATATGCTGATGCAACCTTGATGGCAGAAAGTGAGGAGGAATTGAAGAACCTTTGATTGAGGGTGAAAAAGGAGAGTGCAAAATATGGTCTGAAGCTCAACATCAAAAAAACTAAGATCATGGTCCCATCACCTCCTAGCAAATAGAAGGAGAAGAAATGAAGGCAGTGAGAGATTTTACTTTCTTGGGCTCCATGATCACTGCAGATGGTGACAGCAGTCACGAAATTAAAAGACGCCTGCTTCTTGGAAGAAAAGCAATGACAAACCTAGACAGCATCTCAAAAAGCAGAGACATCACCTTGCCGACAAAGGTCCGTATAGTTAAAGCTATGGTTTTCCCAGTAGTGATGTATGGAAGTGGGAGCTGGACCATAAAGAATGCTGATGGCCAAATAATCAATGCTTTTGAATTATGGTGCTGGAGGAGACTCTTGAGAGTCCCATGGACTGCAAGAAGATCAAACCTACCCATTCTAAAGGAAATCAGCCCTGAGTGCTCACTGGAAGGACAGATCTTGAAGCTGAAGCTCCAATACTTTGGCCACTTCATGAGAAGACTCCCTGGAAAAGACCCTAATGTTGGGAAAGATTGAGGGCACAAGGAGAAGGGGACGACAGAGGACGAGATGGTTGGACAGTGTTCTTGAAGCTACCAACATGAGTTTGATCAAACTGCGGGAGGCAGTGGAATGCAGGAGTGCCTGGCGTGCTCTGGTCCATGGGGTCACAAAGAGTCAGACATGACTAAACAACAACAACATATGTTGATGCTCAGTTGAGCATGCTAATACTATTCTCTTTCTTCTGAGCACCCCTTTCTGCTTCTAATCCTGTCAGTACACAACCACCTGAGTTCGCTGTTTAGAGGGAGTGGTAATTCGAAGGCCGTGCAACTGTGTTTTATGTTTGTTGCATGAAATGTGTGTAGGGAAATCAAGGCAATGGGGACAAAACTAGACATTGGAGAAGCTTCCCCTTCAACCCTCTGATTGTCAAGTAATACAAAATAATATGTGAGCAAGCAAGCAATACACTTTATTTGCGTAGCCGACAGGCCATAGCATCAAAGGACAAACACCAACAAAAATACACTACAAATAAATATGCTAGGGAAAAAGCATCTCAAAGCGCCAAAATACTGTCTCGCTTTTACTTTATGAAGGGGGGCAGACATATCCCAGCAGCTCTGGAGGTCTTTCAAGCAAAACCCTTGGCGCAATTACTCTACGGGGCCCAAATCTGGACGGGAAATCATTGCCGCACACTTGAAACGGTCCAGTCTAAATTCTTAAGACAGATTCTAGCCGTTCCACCATGCGCACCAAATGCGGCCCTACGGCTGGAGACTGGCCTCCTCTCCGTCGAAACCCGGACCTGGTTAAGAACATTCAACTATTTAAACCCATTTAAATATTTAACAATTTAAACCCATCCGGACTACTACCTCTAGTAGTACGAGATGCTCATAGAAGTCGGTGGTCCAAAGTAGTGCATCAAAAACTACTTACATGTGGCCTCCAAGCACAGCATCTCCTGAAAATGGGTCTCCCCAAGGCAAAAACCATTACTGACCAGCACATGAAGGATATTGAGCAAAATAATATGTGCCATGGCATCAACATATTAAGCATTTCCAAATTACAGTTCCAGGTCATTGGCTGCCACTTACAGGGGTGGGAAAACTCTTAATGCAAATGGTGATGTCATGCCAAATGTTTTATTTTGTCAGATGGGAAAGAGGAAATGCTGGGCTGCTGTTTTCGGAAGCGTTTATGCAGCTCCAATAGCACCTAGCTCCAGCTTGATACGCTTTTGTGAATTGCTGCATGATAAGATAGCTGGAAGGCTGCAATTCACTCAGATTTTATGCGGCTGCTGAAAGGATTAGGAACTTGGGAGGATGTTGACAGCTGGATGGTGCTTTGATTGGCAGAACAAAAGGGGAAAAAATGAGATTTGAAAACTCAGAGTGTAAAAATTGGGTGCCACTTTTACCATGCAAGAGTGGAAAATCATGTCTGTGTAGTTGTACTTGCTCAGACAACTACTGGGGCCGATAAAGGCAGTTTCTTTGTAAAAATCAATGCTGCAGACAGTTAGTGGAAATCAATGGGATATAATAATAATAATGGAAAAAGATTTATTTGGTCTGACATTAAGTGAACATTATGATCCACACTTTCATTTCTCGACATACTTTATAAAAATGTATGCATTAAAATGCCTAAATGCATCGTAAAATTTCTCAGGGGTATCGTCGGCATCTTCACGGGACGGCAAAACTCTCCAGGATAATATATTGCCTGCTGTAATATAGTGTTAGCAGCTGCAAAGGTGCAGTAAGAGAGATATTTTTTTGGAGATCACACTTCTCTGAAATATACCATATTTTTTGCTCTATAAGACTCATTTTTCCCTCCTAAAAAATAAGGGGAAATGTGTGTGCGTCTTATGGAGCAAATGCAGGCTGTGCAGCTATCCCAGAAGCCAGAACAGGAAGAGGGATCGCTGCTTTCGCTGTGCAGCGATCCCTCTTGTTGTTCTGGCTTCTGAGATTCAGAATATTTTTTTTCTTGTTTTCCTCCTCAAAAAACTAGGTGCGTCTTATGGTCTGATGCATCTTATAGAGTGAAAAATACGGTAATTATAGAGTGAAAAATACGGTAAGGGTGGCCAAATTCACTTTGGGGACATTTGCAATGGTGGAGAGAGGAAAATATTCCCTTTCCCCCAAAAGAACGGAATGGATTTCAATGACATTTTGGTTGGAGCTGGTGCATATGTGTTGGTGCTGACCTTAATGAAGTTATGAGGGGTCTGAGAGGAGTTTGGTTTTCTTTCTTGGACTTTTAAAATTTCCCATTTTTGTTTGGAGTTATTCTGGCTTCATGCATTTCCTGGAATTTCCCTATTGGAAGATGTGACACACCCACGGACATTCCAGGAAGTGTGTCAGCCTGGGAAAGATGCCTATGGCACCCCTGAGAGATGGGCAATTATTGTGGAGTGGTTGTTTTTTTGCTTGTTTTTAGAAATAAATGATGCCAGCTCTCAGACGATCTGCAGGTAACTTCTTGTGGCCAGTGAGTTTCCTAAAATGCTCATGGGGGGGGGACAACTCCACTCATAGGAATGCTGGGAATTATAGGAAACAATGGTGTGTGTGTGTTGAGTAGAAGCAAAAACACCACTATCCTATGCAAAACGTGTAAGTTTATTCAGAAAGCACCAAGAACACCCCTAATTGGGACAACACAAAAACGCAATACAAGTCCTGTGAAAATTCTCAAAGTGTGCAAAAAGATACATGCGTATGGGTGGTTAGGATCATGCCCATCAACCCTGTCTCCTACCAACCTCATATGTTTGAAGTCATGTCTGCATGGAACCTGCATGAAGCCTCACTCCAATACATGTAGGTTCTGAACATGCAACATACCTTGCAAAATCAAGGACATAGATACTCATGCAGAGGCTGTGCATGTTCGCTGCATATATAGTTCGCTGCATATATAGACACAAGGCAATGATCTAAGGTTCATGGGTGTGATGCCAGCACCGCCATTCATTCATTTCTATACACTCTGATTCTTTCTAGAGGTCTTGGTTAATTTATAATTGGATCATAATTTAAATATATTTCCCACACCTGCCTGTCGTCTGAACTGTTTCATCATTATGTGAAAGGTGATGAGGAGAGGGAACGAAAAGTATGTATTCAGGGAATGTGCAACAACGAAGGAGTCCCCCAAAATCGTTGCAGTAATAGCTACGGCATCAGTGTAGCTTGCACACATCATAGATGGCAGGAGTGAAAATGAGCTGCATTTATTCACATTACTATATGTACCACATGAATAAATCATGTGCATTAATCTAGATGTAAAATCTTCACTGACTCTGTGAACTTACCAAGAAAGGATGTGGGGCTGCAGTCCATTTCACACTTACTTGGAATTAGACCCCACTGAACTTAATGGCACATAAAGGTAAAGGGACCCCTGACCGTTAGGTCCAGTCGTGACCGACTCTGGGGTTGTGGCGGTCATCTCGCTTTACAGGCCAAGGGAGCCGGCGTACAGCTTCCAGGTCATGTGGCCAGCATGACTAAGCCACTTCTGGTGAACCAGAGCAGCGCACAGAAACGCCGTTTACCTTCCCGCCACAACGATACCTATTTATCTACTTGCACTTTGATGTGCTTTCGAACTTCTAGGTTGGCAAGAGCAGGGACCGAGCAATGGGAGCTCACCCCGTCACGGGGATTCAAACCGCTGACCTTCTGATCGGCAAGTCCTAGGCTCTGTGGTTTAACCCACAGCACCACCCGTGTCCCTTAATGGCACATACTTATGGGTTAATACAGTGGGTTGCATGGCTCATTGAAAGTACTGGACTGGGACTTACTCAGCAAACTGGACTGAATGCAATGGGATTCACTTGCACTACCTGTTGGGGTTGTGGCTATCAGGATTTAAATAGTTTAACTGTGCAGGATTAGACTACAACCAACCCACTCCGCTATAAACCCAAAAAGTTGCATGCCATTGACAGCTGTATTAATAAGATGCTCAACCTTCTTTTACTGCACATCATCTCATGAAAAGACTTAATTCTGGCGAATATATATTAGTGTCAAAACAAATCGATACTAAAAAAAAGGTTATAGATATTTCAGTCTTTAAGCAGGGCAAAAGACCTGTACTTCTCCAGATATTGACAGACTACAACTCCCACCCCCCTTGACCATTGGGCATGCTGACTAGAGATGATGGGTGTTGGTGTCCGACAACATCTGGGGGTTCTGCACCCCTCCTTTAAAATGTTGAGATCTAGGCAATAATGCATGTATTTTTCTGTTTTCTGTTGCCTTTAACTAAAAATGTACCCTGTTAAAAACCTCTCTCTAGTTTAATTAGCGGCATAGCATCAAAGTTCAATACCATCCTCCTCATCACCAACATCTTCTTTGATTTGATGTACAAAATCTACATGGAGACTCCTTTTGGTCTTAAAAGAGCAATCACAGTGGAACTGACCTTTACCTTTCATTCTTTCATCTTATCAACATTCATTTGGGTTGGAATTGGCTTTCTGATGTGCACCTGGTCTGTGAGGTAGAAGCCTTTGATTTACCCTGGGGGAGCTCCTTTGCATTCAAACCTGTAAATCCATGTTTAACTCCCACATGCAACAATGTAATGAAACAGATCAAAAAGTGTTATCGCATGTGATTCAAAGCACCGCACATCTGAGGAGCACTTGGCTTTGTTCGGTCCTGAGGCAATTTGTATTTTGCACCTAGTTTGTGTTCTGTCAAAGAGGGAGACATCCCAAATGAAACACCGGTAAGTTTTGTTATGACCATTTCTAGTTTAATATCTTTCATGCAGTGGTGCTAAATGGAGTTCAATCTAACTGCATCGTGATCCCAAGCTGCAAATTGTCTGCTTTAGGGAGAACACCAAGACAGTCACCCTGTCCATGTGATTCTTCGCTAGCACAGCTGGTGGTCAACTCAGTAGCTTCACTTAGTGACTATCATTATAAACAACTCTTGGTGCAGATAAGTTAGGTCACAACCTAACTTTGAAATAACCATATGCAGATTATAAGGCAATGAATTCCAAGAACCTAGCGGTCAAATCAGGAATAGTGTATGTGCAAGTCTGCAAGGATTCTGCAAGGTGGAAAGCCAATGGCTTTGTATCTCTCCCATTTGACCAACCCGAATCAGCACAGGGCTGATATGCTGGCGAGACTGAATGTGCTACAGGGGAGTATATGGGAAATGCATCCGGAAGACAAAAAAGTATTGAGGAGTTAGTGATCTGGCACGGTTACCCTTCCTGCCTCTGTTCCTTGCCCCTCCCTCGCTCTTGTTAAGTTTTTTGATGGTGTGAGAACAGTCTTTAACATCCTGAGAACATTGGGAGGAGGTGAAACCCCACAACAGCTGCCTTATTCAGTTGTGGAGGATAATGCTGGGTACTTTCTTTGATGTTGGACATTGTTTTGAGAAAGTGAGACTCTGGATGACCTGCACGTAGCCAGTCTGGCAAGCAACACAGGCTATCTATAAAATTGGACGGTTTGGGCAGAGTTTCTTTGAAGCTCATGCATGAACTGAATGACCGCAGGGCCGTGCAAACTGAGGCTACCTGGGGGAGTCACTTTGCCACTTCTTGAGGGCTTCCAAGTGGCAGATTGAAGTGCTTGCTTGGTATGTATACATTGCTTGCTGTTTTAGAATAATATCTTTAATCTTCTCACTCACTTGTGTATTTTGTATTGCTTCTGAATCTCATTTTAAAAGAACCACCTGGCATTTGGCAAGACAGGGAGATTCCACAAAGCATCACTCGCAGAGAGACTATGCCCCTGAGGACAGAGGCCAATAGAATCAGGCCATGACCCATACCTAACCTGCCTGCAAAATCTGGACTCAAGGGTCTAAGTGATGACAGAGTCCTTACAGCGGAATCCTAGAAGCAGATGAAGAGAGATATGACTTCTTAAGAGTTGAGGTGTCAAGGAAAAACTGATCCTGCAGATTTTTGGAATGGTGACATCACCAGACACCTTCACTACAAACCCCAGAACAGATATGCAGCTGTATTTTAATTATAATGTGAAAGCTGAATATAAATGGGGAAAATATGTGCACGCTTTGATTTCTAGAGATAGACTGCTCACCAGATGCATGGAGGGAAGACTTAAGAGGTCACCCACGGTTTGACTTGCAGGTATGCAAGTTGCTATGTTAGACCTGCTCCCAGCTATGAAGACTCTGGCTAGTTTACTTGAACTTTCAGCCTCATCCTGAGCAAACTTTCAAAGGAGGATCACCTGGAGAAAACCATCTAGTTGACCTCACTTTTCTTATGCCCTCTAGGGAGCTCCCCCACATTATCCCCTAAAACCGGGGAGCACTTTGCAAGCTGCTCTCCTAGCACGGAGCCTGGGCACTTCAAATGAGCTTCCTTTTATGGAGAGACAAATGAAGTGCTCTCAGAAATTCAAACACTGGCACTTGCTGAATCAAACATGGTTTGTCTGTGAACTTTGTTTACCAGGCATTATCCCTTTTTATTCAGTTGTTTTGGATTTTATTCCCTTGTTTTGAATTATTTGTAGATTTGCCATTGTTTGCCAAGATGCTTCCATTTCGCAAATGTGCCAGGGAAAATACCATTTGCTCCAGTATTTTATTATAATGTTGAGCATTGTTTCCTTTCAAAATATATTTTGTTTGCTTTTACTTTATTCACCCACAAATTGTATTGCTTAGACTTGGCACCAGCTGATGTCTCTTATTACCAATGGATTTCCATAGCATACTAATTAGGTTTATAAGGATAGCCACCAACTATTATCTATGTGAAGTATTTTGGACAGTCAAAAAGTGCTATATAGCTTGCAGAGCAAGAGCTTAAGGATGGTTTGACTGTAACACCATTTCCCCCAAAGAACTTAATGGATTTCCAGTTCATTTCATTTTAAGGTGCTCATGTTGCCCTTCAAAGCCCAAATAGTCTGGGCCCAGGGTAACTAGTTCGTATACGAGCTTGCTCACTGAGATCTTTCTCAAAGGCTGCTTCATGTACCATCAACTCCATAATATAACATCGGTGTGGATGTGCAGCAGAATTCTCTCCCAAGGGACGTCCTTTACTGGACGTCTCCTTTACTGCATGGTAGAGGTCACACTATCCATTCTTAAGGAAATAAGCCTTGAGTCCTCACTGGAAGGACAGATCTTGAAGCTGAGGCTCCAATACTTTGGCCACCTCATGAGAAGAGTGAAGACTCATGAGAAGAGAAGACTCCCTGGAAAAGACCCTGATGTTGGGAAAGATGGAGGGCACAAGGAGAAGGGGATGACAGAGGATGAGATGGTTGGACAGTGTTCTCGAAGCTACTAACATGAGTTTGACCAGACGGCGGGAGGCAGTGGAAGACAGGAGGACCTGGCGTGCTCTGGTCCATGGGGTCACGAAGAGTCGGACATGACTATATGTGGTGGGAATGTAAAAAGGTGAAATGTTTTTGGGAGATGATATATAACGAGTTGAAAAAAATGTTGAAATATACATTTACAAAGTAACCAGAAGCATTTCTATTGGGAATGGTGGGAAGTGATATAAATAGAAAAGAATGTAAGCTTTTTTTTATATGCAGTAACAGCAGCTAGAATACTATTAGCCCAGAAATGGAAGCAAGAAGAATTGCCAACGATTGAAGAATGGAGGATGAAGTTGATGGACTATGCAGAATTAGACAAGTTAACAGGAAGGATTCGAAACCGGCGGGACCAGAAATTTACTGAAGACTGGAGTAAATTTATGAACTATATGAAAAGTATTTGTGATGATCAGATGACTTTTGTAGATTTGCAAGAAGTTCTGTGAGGAGTATTGTTGGAAATATTGTAAAAATGGAAAAGGGGAGATGATAAGTTAAGAGAGGTAAAGACAATATAAAATTAAGTAATGCATAAAAAGAGGTTAAGACGGAAGATCATCGGAGGTGCTGATGGAAGTCCCAAAAAAGTGTATCTCTAATAATTTGTGTGGTACATTTTATAATTTGTATGTTAAAATTAATAAAAATGTATTAAAAGAAAAGAGTTGGACATGACTAAACAACAAGCAACAGAGGTCACACTAAGGTGGTCATCTTCCAAAAGGCTATTGGGTTGCCCTGTGTAGCTCTTTCCCCCTTGTTTATGCTGCTTTTTACAATGCTTCTGCCGATTAGTTCTGACTTCCCTGCAGTTTTAAGTAAGAGGTGTATGTCTCTTTGTGTTGGTTATCAGTGAACACCCTTAAAGGAATGAACACACAACATGCACATGACTCATGCCTCCTATGAAGCATAAAGGTAAAGGTAAAGGGACCCCTGACCATTAGGTCCAGTTGCGGACGACTCTGGGGTTGCGGCACTCATCTCGCTTTATTGGCTGAGGGAGCCGGCATACAGCTTCTGGGTCGTGTGGCCAGCATGACTAAGCCGCTTCTGAGGAACCAGAGCAGTGCACGGAAACGCCGTTTACCTTCCCGCCGGAGCGGTACCTATTTATCTATTTGCACTTTGACGTGCTTTTGAACTGCTAGGTTGGCAGGAGCAGGGACCGAGCATCGGGAGCTCACTCCGTCGCGGGGATTCGAACCGCCGACCTTCTGATCGGCAAGTCCTAGGCTCTGTGGTTTAACCCACAGTGCCACCTCCTTATGAATGTATTTGTTGGTGTCTGAGATTTGGACGGCAGTCTAGAAACAGTTAGGTGTGCTCATGTCCTGCTCAGCTCAATGCAACCTGAAGCTCTGCATTTTGAGACCTGGTGTAATGTGATGGCAAAGGTGAGCCAGGATGTCTCTGACACAAATCTCACCTCAACTGCAACTCACTGTGTGGCCTTAGACAAAGCCATTGTTTTTCCTCTCTCCAAATCTCATCACCTGCTAAGTGCCATTTCCCCCCAATATGTGTTAATGAAACTATGGTACTACTGTAAGTATTATGGAGATGGATTGAAATCTTTTGAAAAACTGAAAGCACAACATCAGTGCTAATGATGAATGTTTTTATTAGACTTCACTTCAGTGACACTTGATCACCTCTAGCGTTTGCTTGTCTGTACTTCTTTGTTTGCGATCCATGTCTTTATTTCAATAAGGGGCAGTTAGCTAACACACACAGAGCCTCCGTTGATTAAAACTCCACGCAAACTGACAAATCTCAAGCCAACTTAAACCATTTCCTTTCTTGACTTACTATGTCATTGTGTTTTAAATAGATTAAAAAGCCTTTTTGTAAATACGCATTCACGAGATGAGGGTGATAGAAGAGACCCAAATGCCTTTACAAATGTATTTTCTTCATGGGGAAATATTTGCAGTTCTTTCCAAAGGGAATTAGCCAAGGCACTTGCAGATATACGAAAGCAAAAGATTATAAAGAATGCATTCAGCAAATGTCTTTTTTAAAAAAGTAATGTAGACATTAGTTTGCTCAGCATTCTAATAATTCAATATGTATATTTAATAAGTCTATGAGACATTATTCAGATCTAGCAAAATAACCCACCAAATGCTTGGAATATGGATGGAGAAACTGTGTGGGTGACTGTTTACCTCTGTGTGGCCATCTAGGAAAGAACCTTTGCTTCCATATCTGAGAAGGGTAGACCATGCCTTTGCCCTTAGTGTCACCAAGCAAGGATGGGGGAGAAATTAGCTTTGGTTCGTATTTTAATGAGGAAGTCTAATGCTCATTTGCAGCTCTAAACAATACGTCAGCTGAAATGTCGCCATCCTTTTGAAATTTGCATTTCTCTGAATTTTGTGATGCTGGTCTTTCAGGTAATCGGTACAATGTATATTTTAAGTATGCATTAAAATAAGGGTCTATGGGGAAAATAATAAAATGCATTTCCTAGGAGGAAAATAATTTCCCCATAGGAAATACATTTTATTGGAGAAAATTGCTTGCAGAAATGTGCATCTTAAGAAAAACTGCACAAAGTAATGTGTATGCTAGGATAAATTCATGCTAAAGTGCTGGTGAATCTTCATAAGGACTTTTTAAAGAGTGGCTGGGAAAACCAAGCCAGATGAGAATTGGACTTAAGACTAGAAAAATTAGAAACTGAAATTGACAGTCTTTCATCCCTACGACTAAGTTACTAGCCAAGCAAATCGGTCTGAGGTGAGTATCCTTCTCCCATTTTGCTTCCTCCTTCACAGTGGAGGGGACATTTTAGAGGTTTACAGGGGGGTGGACAAAATATGGGGTGGGGAAAGCTCATTCCCAGCAGCAGTCAGTGCTCCTCTCCACAGCAACAACTCTGAAGGACCACCTTCGTTTTTCAAATAATGCACCTAGCATGACAGTATGCACTTTACTTAGAGTAGATTCATTAAAATTAATGGACCTAGGTTAGGCTGCACCCTGCCTGCCACTGTTGCCCAGTGTTACTGAGTGGAGTGGTGAAATTACTGCCCGGGGGAAATGGGAGGTGGTTGGCAAGCAGATCACTGAGTCAGCCTGGACTTGGTCCGATGCAACTGCATGATGGTAGTGGGGCTGACTCAGGGCTTTCTGCTGACTGTTGCTGCTTCCCCAACAATTGGCACGGTGGAAGGGGAAAGCCGTGCTTGTGGAGAGAAAGAAGGCAGCAGCTGGAGGAGCCTGGCAGAGGCTGGCATGGTGGGACATCTCCAGCCAATCCAACCCTAAGACATCCCTACTCACGAAGGCTCTTTCTGGCTTCCCTCCCCAAACTTGTGCACAGAGTGCAAGCACTTCAACTTCTATTCTAGAATCTCCCCTTCATTCCTTCCCATAAAACCTATAGCAGGGGTCAGCAAACTTTTTCAGCAGGGGGCTGGTCCACTGTCCCTCAGACCCTGTGGGGGCCCGTACTATATTTTGGAAAAAATAATGAACAAATTCCTATGCCCCACAAATAACCCAGAGATGCATTTTAAATAAAAGCACACACTCTACTCATGTAAAAACATCAGGCAGGCCCCACAAATAACCCAGAGATGCATTTTAAATAAAAGGACACATTCTATTCATGTAAAAACACACTGATTCCTGCACCGTCCGCGGGGTGGATTTAGAAGGCGATTGGGCGGGATCTGGCCCCCAGGCCTTAGTTTCCCTACCCATGACCTATAGTGTCAAACACAAGCCAGAATCAAACCGACAGGTAGCTTGCAGTGTACTAATAAAGACAGCGGAGACCTACAGGTCAAGATTTGTCTGGTTATTTCAAACCAATATATCAAATAAATTTCACTCTTCCTTATTTCTACATTCCTGGCCATATAGCCTCTTCTCAGTTTTGTCTTTCCCTACCTCAATGCCCACTTCTCTTGCCACCCTTTGGGCTCAGGAGTCTTTTTCTACTACCATACCAGTTTGCCAGCCATCCACTTCTCTGGGAGGATAAACACAACTTACTCAATAGTTGCCCTTCTGCACTCTTTGCACCTCTGTGACATCACAGCAGGTCGACTAATCACTGCTTGAGATTTCAGCAGAACTACCACTGCAACATTCTTATAATACTCAATACAGAGGGACATTGAAGGGATGGGGCGTGCTCAATAGAGGTGCAATGGGAGCTTATTCCTCTGCATATGAATATTAAAATAACAAAACTAGTACATACAGAAGATACTTTATTTTGCTTCTTCTTCCCTCCCATTAAAGCGCCATATGGAATTTTAGACTTGCACGATCACTGTCAGATACAGAAAACTGCATTTGATTGCAAATCTTCCTCCAGATCTGACAGCCCACAAATGTTACTTTGGCTTCTACATTGTAAAATGAAAATGAAAAGCCAGATGATTGAATGAATATAAATTGTGTGCTGCTCGGATGCTATAAAAGACTGCAAAACTTTCCAGTTAATTCAAGACGATGATTATTTCTTTCAATGCAGGCTGATTTTTGAAGTATAAAGTGACCATATAAATTCTATGTGCGATACAAAGACAAAAGGAGGCTAAGAAGTTTATTTACATGGAACAAAATGCACCTGTCTGCATACTGGGATTAATTCTAAGCCACTGGAAATTGAAAAAAATAAAATCATTTCTATTGAAGGGAGATAATTTAGTGCAGGAGCTTAGTGAACAAATAGTTGCATTTCCATTTACCAGTCACATATTTCAGGTGTAAGTTGTATGTGGATCCAAGTTTGTAAATCAGCTGGGAGGTGCTCTCACACACTTGATTCAATGGGACTTCTTACGAGTTCATTTGTATAATTAAATACCTTTAAAGTGAAAACTTGGGAAATGCCTAAAACATATCTTTCCAATTAAAACGCAGACACACACCATCACTTTATAGGCTAGACAAATCTTATGACTGATGGTATTATTTCCATCAGTATTATGTCTGATGTTCTGGATATACCCATCATATATAGAAATCACCTCTGTGCCAAATTGATCCTTATGATGATGCAGGCAAGAAGATGATGGCATTTTGGAGTCTAGCCCAGGGGTCGGCAAGGCTTACCAGCCATGGGCCGGATCACTCCCACGGAGATCATCTGTGGGCCGGGCCGGCACAGGGCAATGTTGGAAATCGCTTCTGCGCATGCTCAGATGCTGAAAATCGTGCCTGTGCAAAAGCGATTTTTGGCATCTAGGCATGTGCAGAAGCGATTTTTGGTATCTGTGCGTGTGCAGACGCAATTCTGGTGCCACTCGGTGAGTCCCCGCCTTGAGACAGTCTTTAAACCTCTTTTGTTGTCCACCAGCATTGTGCTTCCCATTCCTAAATGGGGAATAGAGTAGTTGCTTTGGAAGATGATAATCAGGCATCCGCACAACATGACTAGACCAACAAAGTTGATGTTGAAGACTAGCCCTAGTAAGAGCTGTTTGACAGTGGGATGGACTCCCTTGGAAAGTGATGGGTTCTCCTTCCTTGGAGGTTTTTATGCAGAGGTTGGATGATCATCTGTCATGGATGCTTTAGTTGAAATTGGACTAGATAACCCTCAGAGGTTCTTCCCAACTTTGCAACTCTTTGCCAGTTTAGCACAGCACGCAGGTGACTCGCTGAGCGGGCAGCTCGGTTCAGGGGCGGCTTGGGGGCTGGTAAAATGGTCTTCGTGGGCCAGATCTGGCCCATGGGCCGCACATTGCCGACCCCTGGTCTAGCCACATTAGGAGGGCCATTGGTCCCATACTTCTCTTGGGGTGAGCTCTATTTAAAGCACTGTCTGGCCTATACCTGATTTTAAAATAAAGAACATCAAGGAGAGGGAACCAAGTCCTTGAAGTTGCCCATCATCAGTTAGGCATGTGGAGAGCAGATTGAGCAGACATACAAGGTCACTTGGCCATAGTCTACTCCACCATGATTTCCATTGTATTTCTGGTATGCAAAAAGCAGTCTCCTTTCCCCCCTGTTCTCTCAGCTCAAAGGTTACATCATTACAAAAAAAGGTCAATTCTCTAAATGAATCCGAGAGTAGAAAATCCCTTAACAAATAGAAGACTTAGACGTGTTTACATTGCAAATTTAAAGCAGTTTAAAGCCTGTTTAATGTTAATAGCCACAAACCAAAGAGCCCTGGGAATTGGAGCTCTCTGAAGTGACAAGAAACTTCACACAAAGAGTCCTTGGTGCCCTTTCAAGAGCTGGATTCCAAGCCTTCTTCAGGATTTCAAACAAATGGTAGCAGAAATGGATCGGGGTGAGTGCTGTTGACCCATTTAATCCACAATCACATGGTGCACATGTATTTCTATCCAGGAACATTTGTACCACAGCTGACTCTTGTTGTGGCTTTCTAGATGATTATGCACAACTGTGCCTAGATGGGAGCCAGAATACCCTACACCAGGCATCCTCAAACTATGTTTTGGCACTACAACTCCCATCATCCCTAGCTAACAGGACCAGTGGTCAGGGATGATGGGAACTGTAGTCCCCAAACATCTGGAGGGCCAAGTTTCGGGATGCCTGCAATACACAATAGAATAATCACTTCCTTGTTTCGCTTCTTTGAGTACGGGGTTTCCCAAACTTGGGTCTCTAGCTGTTTTTGGACTACAACTCTGATAATCCCTAGCATCTAGCAGGACCAGTGGTCAGGGATGAGGGAAATCATAGTCCAAAAGCAGGTGGAGACCCAAGTTTGGGAAAACGTGTATCCTGTTTTAGTGGAACCACACCTCCTTTCCTTCAGATGTTTTTAATGATGCTTTTTAAGGATGTTTCCTGCTCATTTAATCCTTTTATATCCTCCTTGATATATCTGTTATATCAAGAGCCAGTGTGGTGTAGTGGTTAAGAGCGGTAGTCTCGTAATCTGGGGAACCGGGTTCGCGTCTCCGCTCCTCCACATGCAGCTGCTGGGTGACCTTGGGCCAGTCACACTTCTTTGAAGTCTCTCAGCCCCACTCACCTCACAGAGTGTTTGTTGTGGGGGAGGAAGGGAAAGGAGAATGTTAGCCGCTTTGAGACTCCTTAAAGGGAGTGAAAGGCGGGATATCAAATCCAAACTCTTCTTCTTCCTCTTCTTCTGTTATGGAAGTGCATATTATGAAGGAGGAGGAGGAGGAGACAACAACAACAACAACCAACAACAACAACAACAACAACAGCGTCTCCTGGGATCACAGTCATACCTTGGTTTTCAAACAGAATGCGTTCCGGAAGTCCGTTCGACTTCCAAAATGTTCAGAAACCAAGGCAAGACTTCTGATTGGCTTCTGATTGTGCAGGCAAGCCAGAAACAATAGTGGAACACTCACTTCTGGGTTTCAATCGTTTGGGAGCTGAAAGGTAAGAATCATAGAATCATAGAGTTGGAAGAGACCACAAGGGCCATCGAGTCCAACCCCCCTGCCAAGCAGGAAACAGCATCAGAGCACTCCTGACATATGGTTGTCAAGCCTCTGCTTAAAGACCTCCAAAGAAGGAGACTCCACCACACTCCTTGGCAGCAAATTCCACTGTCGAACAGCTCTTACTGTCAGGAAGTTCTTCCTAATGTTTAGGTGGAATCTTCTTTCCTGCAGTTTGGATCCATCGCTCCGTGTCCGCTTCTCTGGAGCAGCAGAAAACAACCTTTCCAAGGTTGTTCCAAGTACCAAGGCATTCAACCACCAAGGTATGACTGTACCAGTCACATGGAAACTACACTTATTACATGAGTCACGAAAGCTAACCACATTATTTATGGGAAGGGGATGGGGAAGAGAAAAGCAGCAGAGGGGTTTGCAAAAGGACCACTACTCAATGGGATGTGCACAATGCCTTGCATGTAGAAGGTTCCAGGTTCAATCCCTGGGATGACGTCTCACATTAAAAGATCTCAGGTAGCAGGGCTGGTCAGGACTCCTTTATGATATACTGGAGATCCACATTCCACAAGGCTAGAAAGAGGTAGAGCAGGAGGACAAGTGACTTAACCATAAGGTTTTCTTTGTGACCCGGAAACTGCAATTAATCCAGAATGCGGCAGCTAGACTGGTGACTGGGAGTGGCCGCCGGGACCACATAACACCGGTTCTGAGAGATCTGCATTGGCTCCCAGTACGTATCCGAGCACAATTCAAAGTGTTGGTGCTGACCTTTAAAGTCCTAAACGGCCTCGGTCCTGTATACCTGAAGGAGCATCTCCACCCCCATCGTTCAGCCCGGACACTGAGATCCAGCACCGAGGGCCTTCTGGCGGTTCCCTCATTGTGAGAAGTGAGGTTACAGGGAACCAGACAGAGGGCCTTCTCGGTAGTGGCGCCCGCCCTGTGGAACACCCTCCCATCAGATGTCAAAGAGATAAACAACTACCTGACATTCAGAAGACATCTTAAGGCAGCCCTGTTCAGGGAAGTTTTTAATATGTAACGCTGTACTGTTTTTAACACTTGACTGGGAGCCGCCCAGAGTGGCTGGGGAAACTCAGCCAGATGGGCGTGGTATAAATAATAAATTATTATTATTATTATTATTACTGCTGGAGTAATCTGACCCTGTACGGCCCAGTCTCATGCAGTTGAAATCGGGAGACTCAGGCTGTGTAATTCTGCATAGGATCAGCCTGATAATGACTTGGCAGGGAGGCAGAAGAGGTGGCTAAGGTGCCCATAACATACTGCAAGATTCTCATAAAACCTATATGATTTATTCTAAGGCATTTCAAGCATTCTCCATTTTCTATAAGAAAAATTATGCTCTTGATTTGAATTTATGGTTGCCAGAAGACAGCAATCTGTCCCTCTAGTGAATAACTGTTGGTATAGTGAATCATATTTTGCCTTGGCATAGTTTCAGCGAATATTCTATTTACTATGGCTCCCCTCAGCTTCAATGGATGCTGGATGGAATCCTAATGACAGCATGGTTGTAAAAGAAGAGAACAGTCTAGGCTGTTGGCTTCTTCTTCTTTTAATACCTTTGGAAAATGACCAACTGAATCTGGGAAATCGGCACTACAGATAATTTAGGAGAAGTGTCGTGTCAATGATTTATGGACCTTCTATCAATGAGTAAAACACTTCTGGAGGGCGGAGGATCTGTCACTTCATCATAATGCATTTTTAAAGTCACCCTTCATAACTTAAAAGCCATCATTGTTCTTCTCTTCGGGGATATACTATAATTAGAGAAATCCATCTGGAAGGTATTACAGCCTGAAATTATATAGTAAGGAAGCCTTGGTTCCCAAGCAGACTTCACATCTTGGACCAAAGGAAACGCTGACAAGCTAATCTAGGGAGATGGCAGACGAGACACCGAAATGAATTGTAGCATATGCCCCAAGCCCAACTTGTTCAATTCAAATCAGATTTTGGAGCAACGTGGAATGTGGGCCTGGAAGGAAGCAATTTAGTGATAAGCACATGGAGCAGAGAGCTTCATTTATTTATTATTTACATATTTATATATTTCTGGGTGGAACAGCAGCAAGATGAAAATATGGCTGGGACTACCAGACTAAGTTCAGGGTGCCTGTCCTGGTGTCCATAGTGTTATGTACTGAAGTTCTCACCCTGGGCCAGCAGGGGGATACTGTAGATAGATATGCAAATGAAGGATTGAAAGTGACGTTCAGTGATTGGATAGTTTTAGAAAGTTGTTACAGTAACGTTGTACTGGAGCTCTATATAACCAGGCTGACTGAGCCCTTCAGTTCTGTTCTGTCCTGGCCTGAGAATAAACAAGAGCTGTTTGAAGAATCGCTGTGTCGTCTGATATGTTCACCCACAACTTAACACATAGCTCTAGAGAGCTTGGGACCAGGATGTCTGAAATATATTTCCCCATCCTCTGCAGGTGATGGCGCCTTGCAGATACCATCTAATTAGGAAGTCCATTCTGTATGATGAAGGAGTTGGGACTTCTAGTGTGGCAGCACCCAACCTTTGGATCTCCCTGTTAAATATCAGACAGACACTGTCTCTGTTGTCTTTCCAGCACCTATTTAATACCTTCTGTCTTCAACAAGGCTTGCTAAATTGGGAGTTTTATCCTATTCTGTAACTTCACTGGAACTGAATTGTTTTACATGAAATGGTTCTACATGTGGGATTGCTTAATTGTTTTTTATATTTGAAATTGCTTTAGGTTTTTTTTATTGTTGATTGTTATCATTGCTAATGGCTTCAAGTTGTTTCATAGGAAACTGTTTATAAATGGAAATAGATAAATCAATATTGATAACCAACCATCCCATTTTATATAAGCTTGAATAGGCATAAGTTCTTCTTTGAATTCTTTTTGCTCCCTTTAAGGGTTGGTTTATCCATGCATATTCATTCATTCTAACTGCAATGGCAATGGCAAGTGGTGACCTGTATGTGCGAAGGAGCTGCCATGGATCAAAAAGTAAAGTAAAAAAAAGGTAAAGGACCCCTGGATGGTTAAGTCCAGTCAAAGGTGACTATGGGGTTGTGGTGCTCATCTCGCTTTCAGACTGAGGGGGCCGGCGTTTGTCCATAGACAGCTTTCTGGGTCATGTGGCCAGCATGACTAAACCACTTCTGGCGCAAGGGAAACACCATGACAGAAACCAGAGTGCACAGAAACACCATTTACCTTCCTGGCACAGTGGTAACTATTTATCTACTTGCACTGGTGTGCTTTCAATCTGCTAGGTTGGCAGGAGCTGGGACAGAGCAACAGGAGCTCACCCCATCGCGGGGATTCGAACCGCTGACCTTCTGATCGGCAAGCTCAAGAGGCTCAGTGGTTTAGACCACAGCGCCACTCGCATCCCAAAAAGTACCATCACAGCCAATAGTTAGACCACAAACTATGGTTGCCACAAGGACTGGGATTCCCAGGATTTGTCTTCTACAAGCTAGGAATTGTATTTGGCAGCATAGTCAGATCTCCCAACAAACAAAGACAGTCTCAGCCCTTGTTAGCCTTTCCTCACCCTAGGAAAAGACATCATGCCTGTTCTACAACTGGAAGAGCCAGTGACTGCAGGTTTATGAATGCATAATGCAGGGCTGGTCCAAGACTTGGACCCTCAAATGGTGGACTCCCACTGCCAGGGAAGAAGGGCTGAGTGTAGATCTACATCAGGAACAGGGGCGGGGATACAGATCAACATCATTATCTTGCTGCCTGAAGCGATCATCTCACCTTGCCTCATCGGTGAGCCAGCCTTGGCATAATTTATCACAGTCACTTATGTCTGACTTGCCTGTTCTATATTCAATATATTTGTCTGTGTTTGCAGGCAGGCTTTAGTGCATTCTAACATCCTGCACCAGTGATTTGCCATGGTCCATTCCCTCCTCATCAAGGCCAAGGGATAACGTTTTCTGAATGTGGTAATCCTTCATTGTTAGACTTGAGTTAACATGAGATGTGCTGGCCATACTTTCTGCATGGAGTGTAGGAGCTTTAAATGGTTAAAAGGGAGAGGGTCACATCATCTGGGAGCAACTGAGAGGCAGAAATCAAAGGTTTCCAAACATAATTCCTACATGATGCGTGCCACTGTAACTCCCAAATTCGTATTATTTCTTCTATATTTATAGACTGCTTAAATCAGAAAACTCTTTAGGCAGTGTACATAATAAAATTATCACTCCATAAAACCAGCAAAACTGGTTTTTCTTATTGTTTAAAAAACAAGTATACATAAAATAGTTGTCAACAAAATATGGATAAAAATCAGAAAACATCGAAAACGAATATACATGACTAAATTATATGTCTGGGTAGGCTTGTTAAAACAAAGAAGTTATCAGCAGACATCTAAAGCAATATAGCAAGGGCATCTATATAGAAAATGTATGTGTACAATAAACAGTGTTTTAGGTTGTGGGAGGAAAGATATGTACCTGGAAGAATGTTCTGCTAAAATCAAGGAGGCTGACTTCCAACTAAAGGGTGTTTGGATTGGAGTTTTATCCTAATTGTGATTGCATTTACATCAAACTCGGGGCATGAGTACAAATTACACTAATGTAGCGCTTAGCAATCATGTGGGGCGCTTGTTTGTGTTTGTGTGAGTGTGTTTTAAAGCAGTTCTAGGCTGTGTGTTTGTGTTTATGATCAGCACTGCAGAACATGGGGAGAGGTTTCAACCTTCCCTCCTGAGAGTGATCTTGACAAATATCCCTTGCACCACAGACCAATTAGTATGGGGTGGGGGTGGGGCATTAAAAACTTCTATTGGCAACAAAGGGAGATCCCCACCCAGCATTAATTTCTACACTGGAGGGAGAAAGTGGTTTTTACCAGGAAGCAAGGAAGCGTTTAGGGACGCAGGTGGCGCTGTGAGTTAAACCACAGAGCCAAGGACTTGCTGATCAGAAGGTCGGCGGTTCGAATCCCCTGTGACGGGGTGAGCTCCTGTTGCTCGGTCCCTGCTCCTGCCAACCTAGCAGTTCGAAAGCACATCAAAGTGCAAGTAGATAAATAGGTACCACTCCGGCGGGAAGGTAAACGGCGTTTCCGTGCGCTGCTCTGGTTCGCCAGAAGCGGCTTAGTCATGCTGGCCACATGACCTGGAAGCTGTATGCCAGCTCCCTCGGCCAATAAAGCGAGATGAGCGCCGCAACCCCAGAGTCGGTCACAACTGGACCTAATGGTCAGGGGTCCCTTTACCTTTTTAAGGAAGCCTTAACTTGCCTTGGCCCAGTGGCTACACCCTTGGACAAATGGACTTTAATTCTAAGGAAGTGTGTACCACTGGCGCCATCTCCAGCGGGCTGTGGCTGCTGCAGCCCCCACAATAATAGATTTGTAGGGGTTAAGGCACCACAAAGTCAATGAGAAAAGTTTAAGCGTTTTTCTCTGGCCCTACCTTTTAGCAGGTGGCTAGGATGCAGAACTGCCTCTCTGTGACAGAGAATGATAGAGAAAAGAGAGATAGAGAGGCAGTTCTGCATCCCAGGCTGCTTCAGCCAGGGACAGACGTTCGGGAGAGAGAGAAGAGGGACAGAGACAACCAGTGTCTTTTTCCAGCTGACAGCTGTACTGAATGCTTCAGTATCCCTTGACTTATCACTGTCCTTTCAGACTACACTAGTTAGCTTTCCTCATCTCAGCCTTCTTTGGCTGGGAAAAACCATTGGGATGGCTGAACGTGTGAAACGAGCCCTTTGAAGTGCGTGTGGTTTTATATAATCTGTATTAAATATTTTATTGGGTTACAAAAATACGCGCATTGCCTCTGTTTTCGGGTCGCAGAGTCTTTTTCTGCAAATTGCTTATTTTCGATGTGAGACACTGGTGTATAAGATTGGGGGCGGGAGAGAAGGGATGGTAAACCTAGATTATTTTACCTAGTGTATGTATGAGGTTTTTGTGTTAACATCACTTGGGTTGGAAGGGAAGGGAAGGGAAGGGAGGGAGGGGAGGGAGGGAGGGAGGAAAGAAGGAAGGAAGGAAGGAAGGAAGGAAGGAAGGAAGGAAGGAAGGAAGGAAGGAAGGAAGGAAGGAAGGAAAGGGGGAGAAAGGGAGGGAAGATTGGGAGAGGGTATCACTGTCATGGCAGAGGCAGATCGCTGTGGCAGAGTTGGAGAAGTTGGAGAATAGCTGTACCAGAAAGGAGATCAAGGAGGGAGGATTGGGAGAGAGGGGATCACAGTCACTGCCAGTGAGGCCCCACGGTGGAGGCAAGGGCCCCGGTCCAGTTGCTGCTATGGCGCCGGAGCGCATGACCTGCCGTGACCTGCCCCACACTACACCGTCATGACATTGCAATGTGATATCAGGATGTTGCAGTGCTGGGCAGAGCACACTGGGCACCCCCAGTCAGCGCCCATGGTGTGCAGATTATCATCCTGAGACAGAAAGCTTTCAGCAATAGTGCCATCCACACATTACTCATGCATAGGGCATAACGGTGTAGGGAGGAGAGTAGGGCCAGCTGTGACATAATATCTCTCCCTTCCCTCACTGCTTGCTTAGGATTTGTTTAGGATTGCAGCTTTAGAACGGTAGGCAAATTGTAATCTCTCATCTTGACAATTTACGCAGCTTAGCAGTAGAATAGAGTCACACCCTCTGGCTATACTCTGATAGAAATATCATGATATTGGCAATCCCTTTGTTCAAGAATGGTGTAAAATCACTATCAAAGAGACTCTGACATTTTCCTGCATGCCCATGTTATGCACCCATAGTGCCTGTTGACTTGAGGAATATGCACAAGTAAAAGCATTAGGAAGATTTGTCCCAGTCATTCGTATTACACTTCAGATGGATGATTTACACAACCCCAGCTTTTCAAAAGCTGGTTGGAAACCACTGGGCAGCTCCTAGCTGTTCAAATTCACCAAAGAAACAGGAGAGAATTATATTCCCAAGTCTCATCACCTTACCGTCTCCCAAATGGATGATTGGGAAAGCAGCCTAAAAGTGAGGATGCACAGCTGTAAAATCTACAGAGCCCCCAAATGGTGAATTGGTGAGATTGGAAGAGTGGGATGGCTTATTTTCCAACTTTCTCCCCTGATATCTGTGAGAGAGCTGGGGAACATGTTATGCATCTTATCCCGGTCATGGATATGCCACTAAAAATGGCGTCCACACAATGAATGCTCCCCTCCATGCATCACATGACCAGGTAAGGTATCAGCCACTCCCTCAATATGCCATCAAACTGGAAACTGTTGCCATGTCTATCCATGTGAATAACCCTTCAGTGTCAAAACAGCGTGCTAGGTCAGTGATTCCTAAACATGTAGGGCATTTTGAAGGAATGTAG
>JAXCMG010000169.1:194386-210410 GCA_034642415.1 Podarcis siculus
CCCCTTACTTTCTAGGAGGAAAAAAGTGAGTGTTATGGTGCAAAAAAAACGGTATAAATAAATAAATAAATAAATAAATAAATAGATCCCCCAAATTTGGCCCTGAATGTGCTGCTGGCTTGAATATCCAAATATTTCTCTGTCAAGGGCTGCATTACCTTGGGTGTAATCGGGGGTGGGGGCTTCAAACAAATGGAGGATGTAGCTAGAGCCAAAAGTGGGCAGGACCAGAACAAAAAAATGAGTAGGGTCAGAACCAAAAGTCGGTGGGGTCCACCCCTTTTCTCTCTCTCTTTCTACCACTCTTTCCTGTATGTGGTGCCGTTCACCACTGTCTCGAGAAAACCTTATTCACTCCACCCACAACCTCTTAACTGCTGTCAATTTTGCACTGCAGAATTATTTCATTTTTATAATTGCTAGACACCCTGACAGTTTCCCCTGATTTATCAATGTTTTAGCAATTAAAAAGCTCAGAGTCGTAGAGGTAATTAGACTCGCTTCCTTCACAAGGCTGTTGCAAGGAGCCTGTCTGAGGATTCACACGGAGTCCACCCACCTCGGCCTCCTGGTTGCCACTGCCACTTTTGCCCTCCTCTCCTTCTGGGAGAGGGACAGGCCCATGGGAATTAATTCTCCTTTTCCCCATTCCTCTCACTGCTTGCTTGCTTGGAGAAGGCTGGCAAGAGCAACAACCAGGAGGCTCCAAGGATTCATTGTGGGTCCCCTTCTGGAGCCTGCCTGATGATGCCAAATCCTGGTGCTGGCCCAGATTACCAAGAAGTGTATGTGAAACAAATTGAATATCTGAGTGGACTATTTATATATATGAAGAGTAGACACATTAGGATTAATGGGCCAAAGTTGGTCCTTCTTTTTAATGAGTCTTCTCTGTGTAGGGCAAACTTTGGTCACAACCTGTCGGGTGGCTGTTGTGGTTGCTTGAGAGTAACCAGGCAGGACTCCAACCTGTGTTTTACAGACTTTATTTTTGTGCAGACTATTTACTGTGAAGAGCCCCAAGGCTCAATCGCTAGCAGAATCCAGGAGTGGTCTTTTTTTGGACTTCCCCCACCATAAGAGTTCCGTTACCCCCAAAGTCTCCTCCCCTCTCTGTGCCCCAAACTACTGTGCAGGATGGGCGATGGCAAGGGCGTGTTTCCCTCCTGTCCAGCTTGCTCAGAAGTGGTGTTAAGGCTCCTATCAGCATCTTCTGGTCCTTGCACCTCTTCCCCACTGGAGGTGGGGCATTCCTCCTCCCTGGAAGAGGAACTGCTTCGCAAGATTTTTGGAGGCTCCCTGTAACACAACTGCGCTTCTATTTCTCGCCTCTGAGCCGAAGGCAGTTCCCTGACACAAAATAATAATAATAATAATAATAATAATAATAATAATAATAATAATGTAGTTTTTGAGTTTTTAAAAAAATGCAAGGAAGCTCAACTATGGAATTAACTACCACAAGATCTAGTAACAGCCACCACCAATTTGGATGACTTGAAAAGGGAGTTAGACAAATTCATGAAGGCTAAGCCTAGCCATGATATACAAGTTCCAAGCGCTGCTGTGCTCGTGTCCTACTTTCAGCCATCCCATAATTCCATAATCTTGCAGTGACGCGCCAAAGGAACCTTCACTATCTCCACTTACTTGTTCAAGAACAACATGCGGTGTACAAAGTTGACGTGCTGTTTATATGTGATAAGAAAGGTTTGCATTATATTCTCTTGCAGTACAAAACCGAGGGGGTGGGAGCAGGAGGGAAGGTTGCTAAGAAGAGAACTTGCTAACTCTTAATGAAATCATGTCCTGTATTCTTTTCTAATGAATATCACATTGTATCCAGAGTAATGAGAGATAAGGCTACTGTGAAGTCACAGTGCTTTGCAAGAGAGAGACAGAGAGAAAAGGCGGTGGTGGCGGTGGGGGGGGGAGCGGTATTTGTCTCATATCTTAAACTGACACATTTCATGAGCTGTGAAACTGCAACACGAGTTCTTACTGTTCAAGGATTATTAAATTTATTGTACTCTAATCAGCAAAACGCACAGGTATCCTTTGGAATGTGATTAAGGGCCTAGGCAGGAATGAGGGCAAGAGGAGAAGTTAACTAGAACTACCCTGATATCTGTTGGAACTCAAACTCTGCCAAGAATGCAAGGTCCAACAAATTCCTCAATTGCCTCCTGGACTATTTCATTCCCCAGTAGGTAGAAGAAGCAAGAAGGGGATCATTTATCTTGGCCCTATCACCAACAGGGAAGAACTGATTGACAAAGTGGAAGTACTAGGAACCTTGGGAGGAAGTGATCATGTCCTCTTGGGCTTCATGACACAGAGGCAAGGAAAAGCTGAGTGTAGTCAGACACAAAATCTGGGCTTTAAGAAAGCTGATTTCAAAAATCTAAGGAACTAATGGGTGAGATCCCATGATCAAAAATACTTGAAGGGAAGGGAGTCCAACATGGATGGGAGTTTCTTAAAGGTGAAATATTGAAGGCACAAATGTAGACAATTCCAACAAGAAATAGCTCTATATATCACCAACAGGCAAAAATACAGCAGAAACACAGCAAGCAGCATGGATGCCAGGAAGAAAATTGTAAATGGAAAAGCAAGGCAAAATGTCAGGCACAGACCCCAGAAACTAGGACGTGAGGCAACACACAAAAGGAATGTGGGTAGCTTACATAGTTCATAGCAGCTGGCAATGACCTTGGCCAATCAGACATCTCCCAAGATGTAACTCTACAGAACTGAGTGCACATGCTACTTCACCACAGAGGCCTCCAGACCCAATTAGTGAAGCTCCATCTTGACCTTGGATACCCCGCGTCACTCATGCAAGCCATGAGATCCTGTACAATTAGTGAGAAAGAAACCGCTTTCTCATGAGGTCACTTCTCCACTCAGAAAACACTTTGGAAGAAGGCCAGAACAGAAAAATCTGATTTTCTTGACACTATACTTTCCAAATATTTGGATGGAATGGGAAAGTGCAGTTTGCTACACAACATAAATGGAAACTCCAAATTTTCCTCCACCTATGTTCAGTGGAGAGGGAAAGTGCATGGGCTATACCTTTAAAACACCTTTAAAACACACTATCCTCCTCAATATGTTCTGGGCACTGTAGTTATTTAAGGGCTGCTGGGAAATATAAACTACAGTGCCCATAATTATGTGAGTGGAGTCAACAGTTTGCAACTGATTCCATGATGCACTGCTAATATGCTAACAATTTGACCTATGCATCTAGGGCATTGTTATGTACTGAAGTTCTCACCCTGGGCCAGCAGGGGGATACTGTAGATAGTTCAGGTCCACATATGCAAATAAGGGATCGAAAGTGACATTCAGTGATTGGATAGTTACAGAAAGTTGTTACAATTATGTTGTACTGGAGCTCTATATAAGCAGGCTGGCTGAACCCTTCAGTTCAGTTCTGTTCTGACCTGTGAATAAACAAGAGCTGTTTGGAGAATCGCTGTGTCATCTGATATGTTCACCCACAACTTAACTGGCATCAAGCCCTATTACAGAACGTCCTGGAGTCTTTCCGCCAGTAAGCCTGAGAAGTGGCAAAGAGGACTCCAGCACACACTGGAAAAGCATTTAAGAATTTTCTTTGCACCAGACTCAATCCATAGCATGGATTAATTTGTGAACTTCTACCAGGCGTCTGGACAATTCATCTGTTTGCTCTGGATTCCCCCCCCCCCCCCCCGCAGTGCATAGGGAAGGTCTGCTTATTGCTACAAAGAATTAACATTTGATAATTGACTTGAACTCCAGTCCTACATTGAATAACATCATTTCAGCTAGGAACGCTTGGGAGTGTCTGTGTTTTACCAATTCATCTCGTGAAGACAAAGTGGAAGATGGCTGTTCTTGGATTTAACAATTGGTGGTAAATATAGCTCTGTGTAAAATGTGCTTTGCATTAGCCCTGTCAAAATCAGCATTTTAAAGTGGCTGCCTAGGCAGCAATCCTAAATGGCCTTGTCTGTCACTTTGCACAATGCTCAGAAAACTCCAGCGATATTTCCCTGCCTTATTATTGTAGCCAAAGGATGTAGCCAAAGGCTGCTTACCCAAACTCTGTTTGAATAACAGATGAATAAACACTGACAGAGAATAGAGTGCAAAAGGAGAAAATATTCCATTATGAATTTCAATTTCTTTCAGTGCTGTCAGTCAAGATATCATATGCTTCCCTGGATGTAAAAACATCATAAATACTCTGTAGCTTGTGGGGCCTCCAAAAGAATGCAGCAGTACACCCCCACTGCTGCTCATTCAAGGTTCCAGCCAACCATGCCCTCCCCCAGGAAACTATTTCTTCCTCCCTGGTTCCATTTTCTTTTTCCAAATGACATTTTTCATTTGTTTGGCCAAGTACGTCCGGTCCACATTGGGCTGTTGGGGAGGGGGGAAGTCACCAGTGAAGGCCGTGAAGGTCCTGTGTGAGTGTCTGGAGGCGGTTGGAGGATGGATGGCAGCTAACAGATTGAGGTTGAATCCTGACAAGACAGAAATACTGTTTTGGGGGGACAGGAGGACTCCCTGGTCCTGAATGGGGTAACTGTGCCCCTGAAGGACCAGGTGCGCAGCCTGGGAGTCATTTTGGACTCACAGCTGTCCATAGAGGCACAGGTCAAATCTCTGTCCAGGGCAGCTGTTTACCAGCTCCATCTGGTACGTAGGCTGAGACCCTATCTGCCTGCGGACTGCCTTACCAGAGTGGTGCATGCTCTGGTTATCTCTCACTTGGACTACTGCAATGCACTCTACGTGGGGCTACCTTTGAAGGTGACCTGGAAACTACAACTAATCCAGAACGCGGCAGCTAGACTGGTGACTGGGAGTGGCCGCCGAGACCATATAACACCAGTCTTGAAAGACCTACATTGGCTCCCAGTACGTTTCCGAGCACAATTCAAAGTGTTGGTGCTGACCTTTAAAGCCCTAAACGGCCTCGGTCCAGTATATCTGAAGGAGCGTCTCCATCTCCATCGTTCTGCCCGGACACTGAGGTCCAGCACTGAGGGCCTTCTGGCAGTTCCCTCACTGCGAGAAGCCAAGTTACAGGGAACCAGGCAGAAGGCCTTCTTGGTAGTGGCGCCCTCCCCATGGAACACCCTCCCACCAGATGTCAAAGAGAACAACAACTACCAGACTTTTAGAAGACATCTGAAGGCAGCCCTGTTTAGAGAAGCTTTTAATGTTTGATGTATTACAGTATTTTAATATTTTTTTGGAAGCCGCCCAGAGTGGCTGGGGAAGCCCAGCCAGATGGGCGGTGTATAAATAATAAATTATGATGATGATGATGATGATGATGCCTTTAAAAATTGTGTTGGGTTGGGGTTTCATTTGTTTTACTTCTACAAGCTTAGAAATTTTCCTGATACGCCTCCCTTCTTTCTCAGCGGTCCTGTTCCGACTCCATTTCTGTCACCACTCGCTAGTTCAGTTTGCTATTAAAAGGGAGTGATATATAGAGAGATAGCATATTCTACGGGCTAGCGAAATTTGTACAGGCAGAACTAGAACAAAGGTTAATTCTGCCATAAAGATTTGCACAAATTCAGCATTTTTCAACATCTCCCAGAAACAGACACTGGCTAGGATCCAGAGATATGCTTTGAGTGTGTCCAATTGGAGTATTTTTGGGGGGAGATGGGTAGGTCTCCTCCCATTAAGTTGGATTGACACAAACATACCATCAATATTATAAACTGCTTTTGAAACACCTCTTAATGTCAAGTGGACTGTGCCACAGAGCATGGCAGACAGTCACGTCAATGCAAAGCGGCCTTTGCAGCACAGACAGTGGCGTTGCTAATCTTTGGATATTAGCCACTATTCCTACAAGAGCAAATCCTGATGATGAATGGCAATGGCCGAAGCCACAAGCAAGCTGTACATTAACTTGGAGCGTGTGCTCTCCATTCTAGGATTCATGAGATTAATTGCAGGGAGCAAGAGAGCATGATGTACAGCAGGCACAAGGTGCTGACCTCTTGACCAGGCAAGACCAGAAGTTCAGGCACTTACCAAGACCCACCAACCCAGAGGCTTCATGCTACACACTCCTCTTTCTTTCTCTGAGCGGTGCATGAAGACAAAGTATTAATCAGCTGGGACACGAGGCCCCCGTGCTGAGCAAGGCTTTATTCGTCATGGTATGGTCTTTCTCTCCTGCTAACCTAGCAGTTCAAAAGCACGCCAGTGCAAGTAGATAAATAGGTACCGCTCTGGTGGGAAGGTAAACACCATTTCCGTGCGCTGCTCTGTGTTCACAGAAGCGGCTTAGTCATGCTGTCCACATGACCCGGAAGCTGTACGCCAGCTCCCTCGGCCAGTAAAGCGAGATGAGCGCCGCAACCCCAGAGTTGGTCATGACTGGACCTAATGGTCAGGGGTCCTTTACCTTTCCTATGGTCTTTCTAACATCTATCAGTGACAACTCGTAATGGTGAAGGCTAAGCTCTGTCTTCATGGACCATAGATACAATGCTCTGCATCCATGCTTCTGAATCCCACTTAATGGAAACTGCAGAGGGGAGAGAGATCTTATGCTCAGATCCTGATTTGCAGGTTTCCCACAGCTATCTGGTTAACTCCTGTGAAAACAGGCTGCTGGACCAAACGGGCCATTGGCCTGGTCCAGCAATCGCTTCTCATGTTCTTATGTGATGTGGCTGGTCAGATTTGGTGCAAATCCTCTGCCATATCATATCCAACCATCTTCTTCCACAGGTTTCAGCTCTCACACATGCAGGGATACCTTGGTTGTCAAACAGCTTGGCTCCCGAGCAAATTGGCTCACGAACGCCACACACCCGGAAGTGAGTCTTCCAGTTTGCAAACATTTTTTGGAAGTCGAATGTCCAATGTGGCTTCCACAGCTTCTGACTGAGTGCAGGGAGCTCCTGCAGCCAATCGGAAGCCACACCTTGGTTTTCTAACATTTTCAGAAGTCGAACGGACTCCCAGAATGGATTAAATTCAACAACCGAGGTACCACTGTACTATCAACAAAGTGGGGTGTTACTAAAGTGATGTATAAAACAAGCTTCTCCCTTCAAATGCTGGCTGCTCAAATCATTCACTAAACAGTCCCAGAGATCAGTGGCTAAATCATAAATGGCACCACTATCTTTGCAGGGTCTAGAGAATACAAGATCTGTGTCTTTAAATTAATGATCTGACAATGGTCTTACAACACAAGGTCAACAATCCAATTCCATCTTCTATGTGGGGATGTAAAGGGTTTATTATAACTCTGGCAATTATGTAACTCTTCACATATATGTAAGGTGTGGAGATCATTTCGTCAAAAGTAGCTGCACAACATTACAAAACTCCCTGAATGATATTTATGTTTTAAAACACCCCCACCAACCCCACTACCATATTCTTAAGCATATGTAATATGGCAATTGCAGTTATTTCTTTCATTTTCTTTTCCAAACATCAACAGCAGCCAAATTTAAATAATCAACACATATTTTTTAACATAAAGGTTTAAAAGTAAAAAGTAAAGGACCTCTGGACGGTGAAGTCCAGTCAAAGGCGACTTTGGGGTTGTGGCGCTCATCTCGTTTCAGGCCGAGGAAGCCGGCGTTTGTCCACAGAGAGCTTTCTAGGTCATGTGGCCAGCATGACTAAACAGCTTCTGTTGCAACAGATCACCGTGACGGAAACCAGAGTGCACAGAAACGCCATTTACCTTCCTGCTGCAGTGGTACCTATTTATCTACTTCCACTGGTGTGCTTTTAAACTGCTATGTTGGCAGGAGCTGGGACACAGCAATGGTAGCTCACCCCATTGCGGGGATTTGAACTGCCGGCCTTAGACCACAGCGCCATCCTTGTATAAAGGTTTAATATTCCCTATGATTGCATGGAACAGAAATAATAAATTCCCAATTCCTTAAAAACAAATAAACAATGAATTAATTGTAATTTCAATTCACTGTAGGCTCAGATTGCAATTTATATGCTGGGTATAGCATGTAAACATTTCACTCCTTCTTTCTCAATAGGTTTTAATCCATTATTATTGTTATTGCTGTTATTAGGCACACAGGCAACTCATCTAAATAGCCAATACAACCACCAAAGAAAACAGTTAATTAATAAAACATATGAAATTAAATAACCTTCCCATCAGCAAATAATATCAGTCAAGTAATAATAGGGAGCAAGCGAATAAAAAAATCAGGAGCACAAGATCAGCACACACAGCCAAGTCCTAGGCATGTTTACTCAAATAGGAAGTAAGTGCCGCCAAATTTAATGGGGCATACTCCAACCTAAGAGGCCTGTGACTCAATGACTTCCATTAAATTCCCATTGAGGGATGGAACCGTTTCTGGAAGACATGCAGACTCAGGTTGTGGCAAAGCTCCAGGAAACCACAACTAAGAACTCTCCTCAAAATGTTCTATACCTGCTCTGACATCTGCACCGACTTCCTGTCCAATTTAAAGTGCTAGTATTAATCTTTAAAACTCTAAATGGCTCAGGTCCAAGTCATCTGAAGGACAAACTCTTCCTGTATATCTCTGTCCACACCTCAAGAGAATCTGCTGTAGGCCTTGTCATGGATCTGAGAAGCAGGAGAATAAAATGGTGGAAGAAGTTTCTCAGTGGTGGCTTATCGAAAGCCCTTCCCAAAGAGATTTGCCTGCTACGTACATTGAAGTCTTTTGGGTGCCAGTTGAAGATGTTTTTCTTTCCCAGGTGCTTCCATCTTAAAATCTAAGATATTTTTAGATCCTTTATATTAACAACAACAACAACAACATATTATTTATATCGCACCCATCTGGCTGGGTTTCCCCAGCCACTCTGGGCAGCTTCCAACAAAATATTAAAAATACAATAAAACATCAGACTTAAAAACTTCACTTAACAGGGCTGCCTTCGGATGTCTTCTAAAAGTCTGGTAGTTGTTTTTCTCTTTGACATCTGGTGGGAGGGTGTTCCACAGGGCGGGTGCCACTACAGAGAAGGCCCTCTGCCTGGTTCCCTGTAACCTCATTTCTCTTAATGAGGGAACCACCAGAAGGCCCTCAGAGCTGGACCTCAGTGTCCAGGCAGAACGATGGGGGTGGAGACGCTTGTTCAGGTATACTGGGCTGAGGCCATTGAGGGCTTTAAAGGTCAGCTCCAGCACTTTGAATTGTGCTCGGAAATGTACTAGGAACCAATGTAGGTCTTTCATGACCAACCGGCCACTCCCAGTCTAGCTGCCGCTTTCTGGATTAGTTGGAGTTAATATTAACTGCTGCCAGTAATTTTAGTTTTACTTTATGCTGTTGCTGATTTTCTTCTGATTCAGACTTTAGGTTTGCATTTTGATTGCAAACCTCAGTTGAAAATAGGGACGTTTCTCACTCCCCCACAAGTTGACCCTCCTCCACCCCATTTTTTGTTGTGTTCCCCCTCGCCACAGAGCCTTTCCTATCAGAAGAAGGGTGAGTGCCACCACTGGGAAACCAATGGAACACAGCACACACACCCTCCACCATCCTCAGAAAACCCCTTAAACCTGGTTTTATTCTATTTCATTCTTTGATCGATTTACAAAAAGCAAACAACACACCAGTAAATAAATTTTAGAAAGGGGCAAGATTAGACATGAATGCACAAAGCATTTTTTTTAATTAAAAAAATTCAAGACGCCTTGTGCTTTGCTCCCCCTTTCTTCCCACCCAGGGTGGCACAGCCCTCTGCCTGCCCCTCAAAGCCAGTGTATCACATGCCACAGCCTCTGCTCCTCCATCCCTGCTCTTGAGCAGTTGCTACGAGCTGCCCAAGGGAGGAGGCAGGTAGCAGCAGCCATGGAGAGACAACACGATGCTCCATTACAGCCAACACTGCAGCTGCCGCCACGGCGGATAAACGAGAGCTCATCCTCCTCCCTGAGTTCAGCTGCAACAGTTCTGGCAGGGCAAACGGGGGCATTCAGGGATCAAATCAGAAACCAGGATGCCTTTTGTAATTCTGGGACTGTCCCTGGAAAACGAGGACACTTCAAGGGTGAACTGTCCAGAGAACTGTTGCTATTGGACAGTATGAATGAATGTACAGAAGAATAGAATGATCTACAAAGCTCCATTTCTCAGCAGAGATCTTATTGGAGCACAGGGGAAGAGAAAGAGCCGTGAGATACAAAGCACCCATTTAGTATCCCAAGGAATCTCTTTCTTCAGGAAAGATCGAATTGTATACCCTCCCCAAATTTGCAACACTCCTGGCCTGTAAAAGTGATCCACCAAATTCAATGTAACCCACCAACCAGAGATGCTAACTATCTATCTAGTAAATTTCTGTTTTGGGGGGCGTGTCATGGACGGCAAAAGCAGGGGAAATTGTCACTTATCTGGTATGTTAAATGCATGCTTGTTAGGCTGCATTCTGATTTATTCTGCATTCTGATTTGTTCTATACTCTGAATAAAGCAAGCCTTATGCCTCCCATCTCCCTTTAACTGTGATCAGTGCAAATAACAGGAGGGTCAAATATCAGTAGCAGCAACAAACTGAAATACTCAAACACAAAGTTGCTGAAATTTTATCTGCAATGGTAGCAGTTTCTCCAATGATCCCAGACAACATGTGTTCAATAAGGTTCTGCCTTAAAAAAATTTCGGTGTCATTGTAGAAATTTTGGAGAGATGTATGACTTTAAAAAATGCAGAACCTCACATTTCCAAACAGCTAGGAAAAGCAACACTATAAAAGGCCATATATTTATTGCTACATTCCAGTGAATTTCAGTTGTCCGTGATGCATTATTTAATTCCTCTGAAGACAAAAGGACTTCCTATGAGAAATATACATATACTGAAAACAGCAAAAATCTGTCAGCTTGAAATGGGCTTATTCTTTTCGTGTAAAAATGCAATGAAGCTGAACTTTAAACTTCTTTCTATAAATCGTTTAATCCTTTCACTGAAACCCTTTGCTATCTGTAGAGGTCTGTGTATAGAAAATGAAGTCACAGATTTGTTCTGAGATTTGGTTGGGGGGGGAATTATATTACATTTGGATCCTGCATAGTTGTTCTGTATATAATATAAAGATATAGTGCTAGAGTGCTCTAAATTCATTTCAGTTCACTTTTAAACTTTGTTCTGTTCTGAGAAGATAGATGGAGGTGTTACACAGGATTTTGCCCAAACTACAATTTTTAGTAAACCAACCTGATTCACACTTCCCAGATAGATATGTGGTTTCATACACATTTATCTTTCAGTTTTTCCACTCCTCTGAATTTTGTGATAGTTTTCGTATCAAAAAGCATACCCAAATGGAAAATGGATATTATAGGTCAATAGGCATACAAAATACACAAATTAGGAAAAATGTGGAGAAAATGCATTTAAAGATCTGGTTTTTAATAGGGTTTTTTTTTAAAAAAAATGTGGCACTTTGATAAAGCAATATTCTCATAGCTGAACACATGCAAAATTGAAGCAAACTGGAATCAAATCATCCATCCACCCCAAATATTAGAATAATGGTGTCAAATCAATTTATGTGTTGTACAATAGTTCAAATAGCCATCTCAGGTGTGGGGGAAGGAGGATTGAGACCATTGCAAACGGGGAGGGAGGGTGGTAGTCTCCCCCCCCATTAGAATACTCCCTACAAAATTACCCTATAGGTCAGGCTTCCTCAAGCTGGGTCCTCCCGATGTTTTTGAGACTGCAATTCCCATCATTCCTGACTACTGGTCCTGTTAGCTAGGGATCATGGGAGTTGTAGGCCAAAAGGGCCAAGGTTGAGGAAGCCTGCTATAGATGCTATTAGCCTTGGGGTGGAAACAGGGTTTTCTACTAAAATAGCTTTGGTTGCTTGAGTTTCCATCAGGATTGCAATTGGTTAAGGCCCCCCCACCAACAAACCTTCACACACGCTACAATCGCACGCCTTTGGGAGTCCCTGCAGCAGCTATTTAGGTGTAAAAATAAGCACATTGATTATGTTCTTGCAGTTAATATACCATGCAGTTTCACTTATAACACATCTCCCTCGGAAAGGAGAAGGTTTAAACGTAACCAACTTCCTTATCTGTGGCTAATGAGCCCTACCTCATTCACAGCCTCTTTTGATGCAGCTGCAGCCGGGGGGTCATTGCTGCTGCATGACCCCCCATCTCTCATCACTGGTTGCCTGGGACTAAAGCTCAGCAGATTTTAATCCATAAGCGTAATAGCCAACGAGGAAGAGAGATGCAACAGCATAGATTCTTTTTTTAAAAAAATAGCAGGCAAAAGCAGATTGTAATCCCCTCAAGAACAATCCTTCCTTTTTTATTTTTACCACGTTTGCAAGAAATTATATGTTGTGAAGTACCTGGTGGACATAAGCAGGAGTCTCTCAGGTCCGACCTTCTCATCTTTCTGCTTTATTAAAGTGTCATCAAAACAGCGCCATGTATCTTAAGCGCGCAACAACCTGTGTGACTTTTAATAAGTACGATAAGTACGATTGCCAGGTGCGGCGCTAGCAGGTGGCCGCTAATGCTTTTAGAGCTGAAAATGAGGTGATTAGATTACAGATCATGGATTGGTTGTGCCTTCCTGTTTGGTTATGGGAAAGGAGGAATTTAAATATTGGCTCCACAAAGAAATTATGTATGGTGCACCTGTTCACGTCAGTAAAACAGAGATACCTCCATGGGGGGGGGGAGATGCTCGGGGTGGGGGGGACTATCATAATTGAAGCAGTGACAGCTTGGTAGATTTGACACACATCCCCGCGCCCTGTTATTGATTAAATATCTTGACAATCACACGGGGGAGTTAATTACTCAAAGGCAAATTAACACCCCTGTAAGATAATAGAGAAAACAATAATGAAGTTATGAGCTCTGAGGGTTTATTTATTTATTTTTTGCTGTGCTCAAAACCCAGAGAGACTGAGTGAGTGAGTGAGAGAGAGAGGGGCAGGCCATCTCTGTCTAGCTCTGGGGGCCAATGGAGTGGACTGTATTGATTAATATATTTTGCCTCAATGATTTAAAAAGTACCTTGAGCTGCCAGTGAATCTTCTTTTCTAGTCTCTCCCCCCTCCCTCCACTCCACAAAGAGCCTTTCAATTAAGACGAGGAGTGAAGGTTGCTTTGCATATGAATGAGACGCCAATCCTGATTGAGGCACTGGTCTGTTCTAGTCAGAACAGTCACAAAACGTACTGTGCTGAGCCACCAAGACAGCTGCCCCTCCCTCCGAAGAGGGGAAAAAAACAAAAACCTCCTTCCAATTAACCTGATGTGAACTTCAGTTATATGCTTCCAGCTTCAAAATGCAGTAAGACTGCATTATTACCAAATCTCCTCTTCACCGGCCAGATGGAAAGAAAAGAAATGATAGGTGGGAAGATTTGGCAAAGGTCAACACAACCCTAAAGACTGACCTGAAGAGACTTCCCTCACTTCCATTATTATTATTATTATTATTATTATTATACGAAGAACACAACATAGGAGGGCAGAAAACGCCTCCTATATTTGGAAGTTCCCACTCACATTGTTAAAATCACATGGGGGGCAGTGGGGTCTCCTGTACTGGCCCCACCTGCTCTGACGTGTCGTCGTTGACTGGTCTGCACATGTTTCACATGTTGTGAGAGTAACTTCTGCAGCATGGTTCTAAATTGCATGGGGAACCAGGGGTGCCATCTTGAAAAAAATATTGGGGGCCCCAGGAAAGCCTACCCCACATAATCAATAACATGACTTGGTGCACGCACACCATTTGAATGGCAATGCTCATCAACTTGGGGGGGAGGGGGTGCTGTCCCCCTCAAATATTTTATGGGGGGGACAAGACCCCTTGCCCCCTAGGAGTTAGCTCCTATGTGAAGAATGCTTATAAGGGGGCTATCCTAATAATCTATGAGAAGAGTGAGGAGGATGTGATTGAAAGGAAGGGGACAGGAAGCATGGCTCCTCATCAAAGCCTATTAGTTTCTTTGATATCATATGAGGTCATTTGCATCGAAACACATTTGGCTTATTTTGAAATATTCCACATTTATTATTGAAGTGTTCGTTTATATGGACATTATTTTTTTCTAATAAAAAATTCTATATATTTAAATCAGGGGTTAGCAAACTTTTTCAGCAGGGGGCCGGTCCACTGTCCTTCAGACCTTGTGGGGGCTGGACTATTTTTTTTGGGGGGGGGAATGAACAAATTCCTATGCCCCACAAATAACCCAGAGATGCATTTTAAGTAAAAGCACACATTCTACTCATGTAAAAACACGTTGGTTCCTGGACCATCCGTGGACCAGATCTAGAAGGCAATTGGGTCAGGTCTGGCCCCTGGGCCTTAGTTTGCCTACCTGTGATTTAAATACTCCCCGATACCATTTTTGATTGCTAGGATTTTTTGAAATTGACAATTGTCCCTTAGTTGTTTGCCTTTTTGGGTTTGGGTCTTCCATAGGATACAGCCTCTAAACATGTTTTACTGAATTTCATGTATGTTGGGTACATGATGACTGTGTGGAGAAATGTTAAGTTTGTCGATGGCACAGGAGCATCCCAAGCCATTTTGCTGCTTGAAGCAAAGGACAAGAGGAGTTTGGATTTGATATCCTGCTTTATCACTACCCAAAGGAGTCTCAAAGCGGCTAACATTCTCCTTTTCCTTCCTCCCCCACAACAAACACTCTGTGAGGTGAGTGAGGCTAAGAGACTTCAAAGAAGTGTGACTGGCCCAAGGTCACCCAGCAGCTGCAGGTGGAGGAGCGGGGACGCGAACTCGGTTCACCAGACTGCGATTCTACTGCTCTTAACCACTACACCACACTGGCTCTCTCCCACACTGGCCCCCATTCTGTGCACAAAACCTGCCTAGACAGTTTGAAGTTGTAGTTGAATCTTACTTCAGCACTTGTGATGGATCAGAGTCCTTCACTTGCACCCTAGGGAAGCAAGCTAGCTTAGGGGCTGCAGGGCAGACCACATGGCACACATTTCTAGCCACTTTCCACCCCTCAGAATTTGCTGAGGCAGCTGCCTCACTTTACCTCATGGAACAGCCTAGCCCAAGAAGAGCCAGCAGTCATCTCATTGGTTAAAAAGGCAGCCACTGGATTTAGCCTTGGAGAAGAGACATTCTCGTAGGAAGGGGGTTTATGCAGTTTCTTCTGGAAAATGTAATTTTGTTCTGCTGCAGAAGTACCATTTCAGTTCAAGACTTATTGAATGGGCTTGGAAGGAATAATTGTTTCCTGCTTCCATTTGAATTGTTTCCTGGCACAGTTAGATTTGTGGCCCCACTTTCTTCAGTCATAACTTCTCCCTCAAGTATGGTTTTCATCAATAAGGGAGGGAGGAATCTTCTGGTTTGGAATGTAATTAATGACCAGCAAATTCAACATCTCAGCTAAAAAATAAAAATAAAAAATACCTTGTGGATGATGGATGCTCCATCAGATTTTCTTGCATATCTCCCTGGTTAAATGACCAATCTTGGAACCCTATTCTGAAACGAATGACTGCAAATATCAGAAGCATTCTCCTCCAGTTCACAACAAGGAGGTTTTAATGAAAAAGTTTAATAACACCCAAACGGGCCATGAAAAGGGAGAGGAATGCAAGAAGTCTTCTACCTCTAAATCCTTTGATATAATATTCAGTCAATGGCTGTAGCAAATTGTCTTTCCTAGTAGAACTTCCTTATGAATTTTCTTTATTGCTTTAAATCCCATCAGCTTAGTCAAGCGGTTTTCGGCAAGAGAATGTTAATAATTCAATCACTGTGAAGGAGTGGGGGGGAAAGAAAAAGAATGCAACGGAAGGGGGGGAAAAGGTAAGGTTACAGAAATATAGATCCCCAGCTGGGTACATGGATGCAGATTCGCAGACATCAATAGAGAATTAAGCAGATTTAAACCAGTGTTAGGATGCTGGTGCTGGGTTTCAGGTGAGCCTCCTGGTGCCTGAGTGAATCTGACGACGGCCCATCAATGAAAGCAAAATGCGTTGG
>JAXCMG010000169.1:226661-262060 GCA_034642415.1 Podarcis siculus
TAGATGATAGATGATAGATGATAGATGATAGATAGATGATAGATAGATAGAGATAGATAGATGATAGATAGATAGATAGATAGATAGATAGGTGATAGATAGATAGATATAGATAGATAGATGATAGATAATAGATGATAGATAGATAGATGATAGATAGATGATAGATAGATAGATAGATAGATGATAGATAGATAGATGATAGATGATAGATGATAGATAGATGATAGATATATCAGTTGCCCTTCCACTTTTGCTCTTGTCCCTGCCCACACCAACATGTGGCCCTCAGAAGGTTGCTGGTAAAGGAATGTTGCCCTTGGGATCCCCAAACCTGATCGACACCAGCTCTAACCCAAGGAGTTCCACAAGTTTCACAGGCCTGGCTTTTCCAATGTGGCAAAACACACACATAAACACATACTCATACTCTCCACTCACTAGTTTAAGATCAATGGAATGTATTGCTCAGGAAGAAGTTTTCAAAAAAAATAAAATAAAATGACAAATATCCCTATAAACATCTTCCTACAAGAAATTAACAAAATTCCACCCACGTACCTTGCAACTGAATCTTATTTTCCGGACTCTGTACCAGAACAGAACTGACAGAATCTAGGTTGTCATAGTTACTGCAGCCAAGAGGACCAGTCCGGGTTTCTGTTACCTAGTGAGTAAGGGAATGGAAAACCATTTGCTGTATTATACAAAACAAGCTAAGTTTCCTTTTAAAAGCACCTAGCACAGTGCAGCAATAGAATTCATTTTCATATATACAAGCGGTGTGACATTTTTACCTGGACAGATGCTTTTTTTAAGCAGCCCCTTTCACAGACAGCAGCCTTATTTGCCGTATCAGATCACCGTGCTTTACAGAGATGAAATTAAATTGTAATTTTAGCAAAATCTTGGGAATTGCATTTTTGTAAGGGCTGTGTGAAAACCTACCCTCTCCCCAAACCCTCCACATGATATTCAGGGGTGGTGTAACAGGGGATAATTTCATTACATATTTGCTGGGGGTTGGGGCATAGAATTCAACAGTCTGGTTGAAAGAATGGCCTCAGAAAACTACTCAACTACCCTTCTGAGATTTTTCAACTTGGTTAATACAATATGAAAACATATTATTGGTTCCAATTGGTGGGTAAAGGAAGCAATGGGCTAAGAGAGGACTAGATGAATTTGGGGCAGACTATATCTAAGCCAACATTTCTTGGATAGCTCAGTTGGTTAGAGTGTGGTGCTGATAACACCAAGGTTGCAGGTTCACTCCCTGTAAAGAACAGCTACAGTTTCCAGGAATCTTTAGGGGGAGCCATAATGGTTAAAGTAGTAAAAATGTACTTTAAATGAATGATGTGGATGCAACCAGTATTTGGCCTAGGTCACTTAGAAGGTTTCAGGGCTCAGTGGGGATTTGAACCCTGGTCTCCCAGTCTAAGATCAACACTCTAATTACTACACCACACTGGCTCAATATATTGAACAATAATAAAACTAAATCCACAGTTGTATTCCAATTTTTTCATACTACTCACAGGCAACAAAACAGGCAAAGTCACTTCGCTGAATATTTGGGTTGGGTGAAATTCTCCAGTTCAGGAGGAGTTTGAAAAAAAATGGGCGGTGGGGTGGGGTGGGGAGAGATTTATCTGATTTTTTTTCATTTTTACTTACTTCTAAATTATTGTGTTTTATACTTTTTCAACATTTGAGGTTTTACTTTGAAATTTATAAATATTTTAAACAACATGATCAAAGTAAAGCAACCAGAGCCCAGCATTTATTTATTTATTTTTAAAACCATTTAATTTCAGTGAGGAATGTTTTAAGCATGTATAAAAACTTTTCACTGAAATCAATGGGACTGCCAATTGTTCAGTTTGGGCTGGATTATACCATTGGATTTTAAATCTGCAAGATTTAACATAATCTACAAATGTTAAATAAACAAATTTAAACGGGCTGGATTTAGATTTGCTTAATTAGTCTTAGTTCCTACAAAAATCAATGGGACTTAAATTAAGCCACGACTAACTTGTCCTGCTGATTTCTAGTATACATAAATTCAGATGGTTTGCAGTCTAATCCTATACATGTCGGCTCAGAAGTAACTCCTACTAAATTCAGAGGCACAATCTCAAAAGACACAAGGGGCCATATTTTGATGTAATCATGAAAGCTATACAAATACAGACCAACCTCAGTTCTTGGCAATGATATCAATCAGGGACTGCTACAGTGGCCTGAAAGCTGGGAAGTATACCATAGACAAATGACTCCAGTTCAATTTTTTTACCCTCCCTTATCCATTATGGTCAATAGGGTGTCCCACGAGATGCAATGCAATTTCATTTGATACCAATAACAGTTTTAGAATTGCTAATTACTGAAATGGTTGAGTATACCACAAAGCCTAAGAGTTTGGTCAATGTGAAAATCTGTTTCCAGTATGACTTTTCCCCTTGACAAAACTACAAAATGAATGTTTGTGTATTTCAAAACAGAATTTGCATCCCCTGGTGAATCTATTACTGTAAAACCTACAGTTTAAATTTTGAGAACTGTCTTTATTATAACATTTATTATCTTGATACCAGTAATAGAGCTTCAGTTGTGTGTGCTTGTGTGTATGGACAGTAGCTTAAGCAATACAGAATGGTTCTTGCAATATCTAGGTTTCAGGCATGAAATTCAAGTTTCGGGTACAAAATGTGTTCATTTATTGCTTTTGAGAGTCTTTGCAGAAACCAAAAGAACACCATCACACAACGTTCAGCAACAAATCAATATTTCAGATTGTGCAAGTTAAGCATTATAAAGCACTTTGTACAATTAAATGTCTGATGAAATCACTGCCAAATGCAAACAAATTCTGATCATATAGTCCACACATTTGTTTCTGCAAACTTTCATGCTGTGAAAACCGGTCTTAAGAATTCCAGCTTGAATTTATCTTGAATGTTCATTGACAACCTAAGCAGGAGAACCTGTAATATATGCAATGAGTCAGAGGGAGTTTTCCTGAGATGCAATGTCCACCTAAAAAGAAAGGAATTTCATTTTTCCTAGATAGAGTTGAATATGGGAAGGAAAACTAATGTCTAGTGTCCAACCTCACCTCCCTGTGTGCTGCTCTTTTTGATTTTCCTGGAAGTTCCAAAATGCAAAACAAAGCAATGCAAAAAAACTACTTAGAAGAAGAATGGCAAAATTGGCACTACAAACAGGTGCTTGCGATAGATGGCTTTTCAAGCATTCTACCTTCAGGGCACTATCTCAATTTGCATACTGAGGAATGCCCAGATATTTGCCCTGGAACCACAACATGTTGCAAAGAATTCTGAGCACAGCAGAGAGGGGAAAGAGTACTTCACTTCTTTCATGTGTTTCTTCTCATTTGTCATTGAAGAACCCCAAGTAAGCTTTGGAAGAATGCCAGGCTTTCCTGAACACACTTTGAAAATCACTGCACTAAATAAACCAACCCTGTGACCATATGTGTTAGACAATAGTTATACTGTACTGCCCACTTAAGCAGAAATCAGCCCTGAGTGCTCACTGGAAGGACAGATCCTGAAGCTGAGACTCCAATACTTTGGCCACCTCATGAGAAGAGAAGACTCCCTGGAAAAGACCCTCATGTTGGGAAAGATGGAGGGCACAAGGAGAAGGTGATGACAGAGGACGAGATGCTTGGATAGTGTTCTTGAAGCTACCAGCATGAGTTTGACTAAACTGCGGGAGGCAGTGGAAGACAGGAGTGCCTGGCGTGCTCTGGTCCATGGGGTCAAGAAGAGTCGGACACGACTAAATGACTAAACAACAACAAATCCTCTTCTGCAAATATAAGGCTATTGTCAATGGTCTAATTTTGACATAATGCTAAACTATAATTTAGTACGATATGCAGAAAGCTCCTCCTCCACTGTCCTCCTATAGCAGGGGTCGGCAACGTGCAGCCCATGGGCTGGATGCGGCCCACAAATACCATTTTACCGGCTCCCGAGCCGCCGCCAAACTGAGCCGCCCGCTCAGCGAGTCCCCTGCACACTGTGCTAAACTGGTGCAACACGGTGCAGGGACTTGCGGAGTAGCGCCAGAAATCGCATCTGCACATGTGCAGATACTGGAAATCGCACCTGCACATGTACACATGCCGGAAATCGCATCTGCACAGGCATGATTTTCGGCATCTGGGCATGCACAGAAGTGAATTCTGGTGTTGCTCTGCGCCTGTCTGATCCACAGACGATCTCCGTGGGAGTGATCCAGCCCATGTCCGGTAAACCTTGCCGACCCCTGTCCTATAGCATGGCTGTGAGATTGGAAGGATTTAGCTTTTAACTAACCACAGTTTGTCATAATATCCAAAAGATCCCAGAGGCCTTTGCCTGACCACTACTAGAAAAAGACTGCTACAGTAACTGGATCTTTGCTCTGACCCAGTCCTTAGGATTTCTCCCTTTTTCAAGAGTCATCTACCTTTAATGCACTATGAACACATAATGTTGTTTCATAATGAGGATTTATGTGCTCATGTTTATTCTTCCCATTCATTCTCATTACAGCTTGAAACTTCTCAGGTAACCAAATAAGGGAAGGGTGGCAATTAGCCTAATCATTACATGTTCTGCTTTTGCATATTCAGATTCATCCTTCATTAAGATAGGCCATTCAAGGCAATTGAATATAATTACCGATTGCCATTAACTCATTAGGTCCCAGATTAGGGAAGATGACACTATAGTTTGTGCCAGCATTGGCTATACCGAGAAGATTGCATTTGGACATGAATATTTAATTCATCTGCAATAGTGTTAATAGCAGTTGATATCTAGACATGTGCGTTGCGAAGCTGGTGGGGATGGATGGGTGGGCATGGCCAGGAAACACAGTAGTGTGAGATGAGGTTAGTCCATGCCCCGCTCCCATGCATTAGTTTGATTCAGTGTGAAACAGAGTTCATCTGTACCCCCAGTATGTCTCTGCTCTTACAAAAGTCACTTTCGTCACAGTGGGAATTGTGCAAGAGAATATTCTGGCCAGCACAAAGTTCATTCCATCTCCACCGTATCAAGCAGTTGGTCCCTTACCTTTCTCGCCCTGATCTGGCCACAGTGATCCATGTGACAGTCACCTCCAGGCTTGATTATTGTAACTTGCTCTATTTGTGGCTGCCCTTGAAGCTGACCCAGAAACTCCAGTGGGTGCAGAATGCCGTGGTGAGGCTCCTTACGGGGTCCTTGCTGTGAGATCACATTCATACCAACTGCACTGGCTCCCGGTGGAGTACAGGGTCAGGTTTAAGGTGCTGGTTTTGACTTTTAAAGCCCTTTGTGGTCTAGGACCCACATACCTATGGGACCACCTCTCCTGGTATGCCCCATGGAGGACCTTAAGGTCCACAAATGACAACATTTTGGAGGTCCCAAGTCACAAGGTGGTTAGATTGGTCTCAACTAGGGCCAGGACCTTTTCAGTAGTGGCCCCAACTTGGTGGAACGCTCTGTCACAAGAGACTAGGTCCCTGTGGGACTTGACATCTTTCCGCAGGGCCTGCAAGACAAAACTGTTCCGCCTGGCCTTTGGTTTGGACTCAGTCTGACCCTTATGTTTTCCTCCCCTTATGGTTTTGATCTATGGGCTACTATTAAAATGAGGCTGCATTTTAAATTGCATTTTAACCTGTATTTTAAATTGGTGTCCCCCTCCCCATTATGTTTTTACTGTAATTTTGCTGTATGTTTTTACTGTAATTTTACTGGTGTTAGCCACCCTGAGCCCGGTTCTGGCCGGGGACGGTGGGGTAAAAATAACATTTATTTGTTTGTTTGTTATTTCTATTATTATTATTATTATTATTATTATTATTATTATTATTATTATTAATCCTCTACAGCACATGTGCTTAAGCTGCAACTTTTCTTGGGCTCTGTACATAGCTGATGATGATTGAAAATAGATCATACCTAGGTTAAAAGAATCCCTATGAAAGGAGCAAACACAGAGGATGAGATGGCCCCTCTGCATTCTGGGAGGAGAAGGTGCTTCAAGGTTTAATGCAGCATTGAGGCATGGGCTTACTAAAGCACAAAGCTGGCCAGGGTAGGCCTGAGACTGGGAAGGAGCTAGGGAACATGGTCCCCTACAATCCTAGTCCTGATATTCCAGACAGTAGAATTGGAGAACGCACGAAGAGCACAGCATTAATAATAATAATGCAAAGCCTCAATTTTCCTGCCAAACAATCAAAAGCAAACTTGCTTAATATCCTATCTCCTGTACAGCACCCCCTCAGTGCCAATAACAAAAGAAGCATAAAGCAGGCTGATGTGAGACAGGCGAGCGAGTCCCAAGTGAGCTGTTTCCAAAGATTATCACAGCACAGGTTGTCTTGGGCAGCAGGGTTTTCAATTCCCAGAAATAAAGCTCTTAACGTTTGGCATTAATGAGGAAATGCCGACAGTTTCCACTAAGTTAAAGCTCAGAACCACAGTGATAATGACCCGATTATATGTGCAGTAAGTAATTGCCTCTCAGCCATGTGGCAAGACTGAATTTTTGTGATATCAGCGGGCAATATTGCCCTTGGAGATATTGGTTTTTATTTTTCTAGTTTTGCCGCTTTCTCACCCCACGGTAGTCATTAAATGTGCAGCAAAGATGGCATGTCTGCATATTTCTGCAGATCCTCCTGTTACTAGCAGCTTCGCAAACATCTTGAAGTCCATCAGCTTTCTTATTCTTCTCCTTTCGCAAGCTCAATGACAGCTGTGCCTTAGGAGACTTTCTTTAATGCCCTCAGTGTTCCTCTGCCCTATTTCTGTCATAAGATGTAATATTTCATGCTTGATCTGCAGTTGTTTGCTTCCATCATATTCTGGCACATTGACACAAAACTGGGTAGTAACCTTACCTCGGCTGGGTCACACCAGTGGCACCAGAATCACCTCTTGGAGGGAGGGAGAGGAGGAGAAAGAAAACGGGAAGAAGGGGAAAAATGGACAAAATTCTATATAGAATGAGAGAACAAAACTAGACAGATTCAATGGAGGGAGACAATAAAATAAACCATTAGAGAAAATAAGTAATAAAAATAGTAAAACATAACTGTTAAGGTTCCAAGGGGTTCCTCAAGAGCAAGCAGGCAAATACCTCCCTGCTCGGCTGTGAAGCCTTGCTTTTGATACCAAAATAAACTTTATCTATCCAGAGTGCCACTCTCCCGTGGCTGGCTCATTCAGTGGCAGAATCCGTGAGTGGGCGGTCCTTCAACCTTCCCCAGCAAAGTAATTTCTTGACACCCAGTCTGCGCCTCCCCTCTCGGCGCGAAAGCTTACTGTGCAAGGAGGGCGTGGGTAATGGAGGACCTCTCTCCTCCCCGCTTTGCCCAGGCAAGGTGTCCTGGCACTGCCTCGCCTCCTCCGAGCCCTGAAGCTCCTCTCCACTGGAGGCATGGTTACTGTCCTCCGCTGAGGAGGAGCTGCTTCCCACGATCTTTGGGGGCTCTCTGTAATCCATCCGGCTTTTCCTCTCTCCCTCCTGAACCAAGGGCAGTTCCCTGACAATAACTAAAATGGTAACAGTGCTAGTAAAATAAAACAACCACAACTACCTAGGAAAGGACAATGCAAATGGAGTGGTGGTTCCCTCTATATTCTATGGGACAAAGGAAACTTGCTGTCCTTTGAGCCATAGACCTCAATCTCTAACTTCCATTTCTCCCATGCAAGTGCTTGCATCTGGGGAAACACTGGTGGGGGCAAAAGGTTCCCTGCCATCTTTGACAGTGCACCGTAGATGTGCAGTGCCACAGAGAGGCCCTCCCCTCCACACAGAGACCTGTTGTCATAATGTTGGGCATTTCACAAATTCAGAAAAATAGATGAGATGAAATCTGGCATAATGGCGCTTCCAACCCGACCCCCATTTACTTGGAAGTAAGCCCTGTGGAATGTGGTGGGACTTGCTTCCAACTAAAATATGCTTAAAACCAGGGTGTCAATACCTAAGCAGCATTTTCATTTTGCAATGATACCCCTGTTTCATTCTCAAAGGTGTGTCAAAAGTAAATAATTGATCCATGTTTTACATGCAGCCTCCAGTATTCAGTCTCTGTCAGGGCTGGTTCAGATGCAGGTCAGCACTCAAGATGCAGAGACAAACGGAAAAAGTTATCTCTTCATTCAAGAAAAGAGCATACCAGGCAGTAATTCCTACAAACAGGACTGGCCCCCATGAAACAGTTGTCAGGACTAAAGGTCTTTGCCTCCTCCTTCCCCCTAAGTCTCTTCCCCATCCGGATGTCTCCCAAGCAGCCTTAAACTATGTCAGGGAAGGGCCACCTGTGCTCTTTGTTCTGCCACACAAAGCTCTTCATGACCCTGGAGACAAGCGGGGAGGGGAGCTTACTACAACAGGAAAGGCAAGCTCCATGGATGCTTCTACAGCCTCTGTCCCCTCCTTCTCTGCTTCATGTCCTGAGTCTGCACTGCTTTCTGCATCTGGTTCTTCTCTCTCGCTCAAGCCTGTTCCTTCTTCAACATCCAAGCATTCTGCCCCTCCCCTCCCATCACCCTCTGACCTGTCCTCAGTGTCCCATCACCACTCCCCGGGCTCTGAGCCTTCCTCCTTTGAGGCATCCCTAGGGGGTTCCCCGGCTGGTGCCTCCCCCTGGTCCTCTTCATCAAGCCAGTCCCTGACAGTCTCTTTTCATGTCTGCACTGGTACTCACTGCTCTTCCAGTAGTGTCATTGCCCATTTTGGCAGAGCTGCCTTTCTTTGAACACTGTCTCATTAACCTGTGTGAAAGTGAACTCACTTTGTGATGGCTACATTACAGCTGAGCCATAATTTAATAACTTATCCTTTTGCTTCTTCTGGTCTGTTCAGCCAAGAAGGACATGTCTGACTGCTTTCATTTCAGAAACCACTCAACCTTTAGCCTTAAAGTTGTCCTTCTATCTGTGACCTTTCATCATTTATCATATATCATATATCAATTTCTCTTGAGATCCCTCATATACTAACTGGAAAAGCCAACAAAGTGGACTGATCATTTCGTGTTATGCCAAACGTTGCTTATTCAAATATCCTTGATTACTGCCTTCTTTGGATAGGAATAGAAATGTCTGCTTTTAAACATGCTTCAATAAACGTGACTCAAAATGAAGGAAATGCTAATTCTGTATTATGTATGTATAGCACTTCCAATATGATATAAATAATTTTGGGACAGTTCTCCTGTATCCCTGCCTTCTTCAAGACAACTTAATCAACATTCTTGCCTAGAGCTTTGCTTCTCTTTGAAGACCTGTGCAAAACCACTGCCACTCACTGAAACTCCTTTTCCTTTTAAGAATGCTAAATATTATTTTGGTGTACAGGCAAATATTGTAAGATTAAGAGTGCAATCCTTCCAGCAGTAAAACAAAGATAAAACAAACTGGCCTTGCCACATAGGTAAGTAATGAAAAGTCACTTTGTTGTGATTTCTTGTAGTGCTCTGCTGAAGTCTATCACCCAATTTATCAAAAATTTACTTCTCCTGTGGAAGAGGCTTTTATAATTTGACCTGGCCTCTTTTTCAGGGCACTTTAGATTTTTGATTTATTTTATTTTTTTAAAAAAACATTTTCTTTAGAATTTTCATTGGGTGCTGGGCTGAGTTTACCTTATCAGTGTCAGGTAGATGGGGTGGGATGCATAATTTCCTTTCCATTAAACCTTTCTCCAGCTCTTTGCAGCCTCCCCAGGTGCCTGCACTTCCTGATCTGGAAAAGGCCCATAGGGGAAACTGATGTCTTCCCATGAGTTTTAATTAAAACAATGGAAACATGGGAGATTGGCTACAGAGACTATTATATCAGTACTACTGTAGATTTCATTTTTAAGGGAAGTCCTTCCTTTTATCTTAAAAAAAATGCACACCGATTTCTTTAAAATTAAAAGGACTGCACTTAAAAGAAAAACAATGAAAATATGTCAGGTGCACAGTAGGCAGTCTCCCGAACTTCCCATGGTTACAAGAAAGCCCAGCTGAGGATAATATGGCATTTGCAAGCAATGTGGGCACACAGGAAGGCTGCCGAGGTCAGACCACTGGGGAAAAGGTTTGTAGAATGGAAGAAAGGACACATACACACAAACACCTTGAAAATGAATACAAAAATCCCTGCAGCTCACCTGTGGTAAGTCTACTGACATTTCCTCTCTCCGTTAATAATTTTCTGGTGCAATTGCTTGTCTCATAAATTGATGGGAAATGGTTACAAAAGGCACAGGAGAAACCTTCAGCACAGCACTTCTTTTTTTAACATCTCAAAAATGGAGATGCAAATCAGCTTTCAGTTTATTTCGGTCCTGTTGCCAGACCATGAGGAGAAGTGATCAATTTCCAGAAGCATGTCTGATTCTGAAAAGCAGCAGCCACACATCTTTCTCACCCCACCTTAACTCATAACACATCGCAAGTAAAAAGAATATGAGTTGATGCTATCTCGCCTTGAGTTTCCCCACACCTGTAAGCAGCTCAGCGAACTGGAGCTGTTTGGAACATTCAAAGTATATCAGATATTTTCAAGCCAAACCCCCCATTGCATTGCAAATGTGCTTGTTTTGAACCACAGGCCCAAGAGAAGACTTGAATGTGCTAACTGGGATTCTGTAATTTCAGTCAAACATCAATTAGTCATCAGATGATGCAATTCAAAAGGGTATTACACACTGGATAATAAAACACATTTATTGATGCTGTTTAGGGAGGGATGACTTGAAAAAAACTAAACATTCTAAGGTACTGACAGGAGGAGACAACCATTTGTGGGGTGGGGGGAGCACAGGCGGGACAGAAAAGGTAGGAGGGACTTCAAATTAATTAAACCAACTCCCTACCCATATCTACTATGTTCAGCTCATTCTGCTGTGGTAAAGTATGAGAGAATTTGGTTTCTTTGGTGGGCAGAACAAGCTACAATCAGGAGAAACAGCACAATATACATGATTTAGTACAACAAAAACAAAATGTGTGCACTTGTAAATTCTCTACTATATTTGAAATCAATTGAACACACATCTGTCAATCTTTGAAAGTCCTTAGAAGTATAATAAGTCTATGGTTGAAACAAAGTAATAGATGCTATCCTGTGGGCTAATCAATGATTCTGATGCTATATGCTTGTTGTAAGACTGTCTTTAAGATGATAGCTATGGAATCCATTGGATCTTTTGATATTTTCTGATAAAACCTTACATCAGATAACCATCTCCTAGCCTCCATGATGTATTGCTGAATATTTTGGATAACAATACCACCCCCTTTGTCTGCTGGCTTTATGATAATATTTGGATCATGTGATAAGGTTTTTAAACAATCACGTTGAAGCCTGGACAAATCTATGGGGTATGTAGCTTTGTTCTTCTTATTGTAGTTGTAGCATATGGATTGTAACGTGTGAAGTCTACATACCGTAGTTTTCATGTACACAGCTCATTGTTTCATATTTGAATTCTTTTGTAGTTGTGCTGAAGAAGATTCCAGCAAAACAGTCAGATTATCCGGGATCACTGTCCGTTGTTATTCACCTACTACTTCGGCACTATGAACTAAAAAAAGTTTTGCTGCTTAGCCCACAGGATAGCATCTATTACTTTGTTTCAACCATAGACTTATTATACTTCTAGGGACTTTCAAAGATTGACAGACGTGTGTTTAATTGATTTCAAATATATTAGAGAATTTACAAGTGCACACATTTTGTTTTTGTTGTACTAAATTATGTATATTATGCAAAAAGAATTACAGTGCTATCTAGTACTGTAATCTAAGGCAAGCAAGAAGAGTTTTCACTGAGACACAAGTTGTCAACCAGTACCTATCTTCCCATGCAATGAGCAGTTGCAAGGGAGTGTTGGGTCTAAGGCAGGCTGTCAGTTCATGTGGGGTGACAGCAAGGCCCAGGAGACTGAGCTAGGGGGCATAACCAGAACATAAGCCCTAGGACTCTTTGCCATATGCAAAGATTCTGTAGCAGGTGCATAGCAGACTCATCTGCCAGCTCAAGGGAAGTAATAGTACTGCTCTTTTCTGTCTTGGTCAGACCACACATGGAATACTGTGTCCATTTCTGGGTGACACAATTTAAGAAAGATATTGATAAACTGGAACGTGTGCAGAGGAGAACAACCAAGATGATCAAGGGTCTGAAACTGAGCCATATGAGGAAAGGTTGAAGGAGCTGAGTATGTTTAGCCTGACAAAGAGGAAACTAGAGGAGGTATGATGGTCATCTTCAAATATCTTAAGTGCTATCACATGGAAGATGGAGCAAGCTTGTTTCTCCTGCTCTGAGAGCCAGTGTGGTGTAGTGGTTAAAAGCAGTAGACTCGTAATCTGGTGAACTGGGTTCGTGTCCCCGCTCCTCCACATGCAGCTGCTGGGTGATGTTGGGTTAGTCACACTTCTCTGAAGTCTCTCAGCCTCACTCCCCTCACAGAGTGTTTGTTGTGGGGGAGGAAGGGATAGGAGGTTGTTAGCCACTTTGAGACTCCTTAGGGTAGTGATAAAGCGGGATATCAAATCCAAACTCCTCCTCCTCCTCCTCTTCTTCTTCTTCTTCTTCTTCTTCTTCTTCTTCTTCTGGGTAGGACTCAAACCAATGGCTTCAAGTTGCAAGAAAGGAAATTATCGAAGCACTATCCCTTAGTTTGCCTTGCAAGAGGATAGAATGGGATAACCCTCAGCTATTTGGAGGAAGTGAGTTATGTAGCACAACTACGTAGTACATAGATGTAGACAGGTGTGTTTCCCCATATTTAGCTGGATAGGAGGGCTGGGGAACCTGTGACCTGCCAAAGGTTGCTGACCTATGACTCCCATCATCCCTGACTGGTGACAATATTGTCTAGTAGTGATGGAAATGGAAAAACAACCAGCAATTTGCAAGCTCCCCACCTTTGCTCTAGAAAATGCACGAGGTAGTACTGGATCAAGGAGAACAAAGGAGGAGAGATGCAAAAGGATTAACAAAGGATAAGACTATCCTGTTAGGCTTAGCACAGAGAGAAGGGAAGTAAAGGTGGGGATCATGATTAGATCGGTCAACAAGCAATTTTGCAAGAGGATGGGTTTGACCTATTAAGCAATCTTCATTCAAAATAGTCCACTGGTAAAACTGGTTTCTTCATTGAACACAATCAGCATTTCAGATAAAAACATACGCACACAAATGTACTCTTCAATATACATATGCCTAGCTTCGATGAGGAACTACACATATAATGGCATGTTATGTGTACAAATCACGGCCTAACCAATAAGCTCACTCCTGTGCTTGCTTAGTTCAGGTGTGATAATCATCCCAAATCATTTATCTGGGTGCAGGAGGAAAGAGTTGTATTTTGTTTTGTTCTGCTCCACCCCAAATGAGACAGATAATGATCACCACCACTATGGACCACTTATCAGACCACAATAGTGCACAACCTCACTTGCTACAGACATTTACACTTATGGAGGCAAGATGTTTTGCCTACACACAATTCTAATTGTTTGAAGGTTAAAAAAAGAAGGAAAGAAAGATATCAGAAGAAAAGGGATTCTTTAGCTTCAGTATATCAGAGGTGAAATGGTAATACAAATTCCTACATATCCAGGCTGGTGGAATTCTGCTCTGAGAACAAAGGTGACTGAATAGATCAATGGCAATTGAATCGCATTCACAGTTCAATTGACTTTGCCCAGAGAAACAGTGACTTACAGCGCAGGCATTTTTAAGGATGATGTAGCAAGAAAATCCATTTTATTATGGAATTAATTGAAATGTCTCATGAAAAAAATGTTATGAAATGTTCTCTATGACACTGTTACTATTCATTTGATGGCCAAGGGATAGGATATTGGGCTTAAAAACATGGTCAAATAGCACCAATTATAAGGAATAACAATGAAGAAGAAGAAGAGGAGTTTGGATTTGATATCCCACATTATCACTACCTCAACCCCCCTCCACAATGCTTCAGTACAGTGAACGCTCGGGTTGCAAACATGATCCATGTAGGAGGCACGTTTGCAACCTGCAGCGTTCACAACCCACAGCGCCTCACCTGCACACATGCAGGTTGTGATTCGGCACTCCTGCGCATGCGCAAAGCACAATTTAGTGCTCCTGTGCATGCGCGAGCTCCAAAACCCAGAAGTAACCCATTCCGGTACTTCTGGGTTCGGCGCGGTGCACAACCTGAAAATGCGCAACCTGAAGCGTCTGTAACCCGAGGTATGACTGTACAGTGGTAATCATATTGACATACCTGATAGGAATGTTACAAACATTTCTCAGGTAAGGTGTGTGGCAAATTTTGAGTGCTAGCTGGATGCGTATGAAAGTATAGCCATGGATGAGTAAGCTAACTACAGGTTCCACACAAGGCTCCTATCTCCAAACTAGAGATGCAAACGTTGGTTTTTTGTTTTGTTTTTTTGTATTCAAGAGCAGCCATGCTCTGCTTCTACAGAGAGATGTTGCAAATAAAGCAAAGATTTTCAAGCATTATTTCAAAACCTCAGAAAGAAAAGCGGTGAGTTACTGTAGAGCCTTGTGATCCTCTGGCACAACTAAGTCCATTGCAATCCATAGGCCGACTGTGTCATAAGATTGAGCTGCAAGTCAGTTGCACAGGATGGGAAAGGAGACACAATTTTTTGGTCCTCTGACCCAGCGCCAAAGAGCAAGAGCAAGCCAGTCGACCTTTTGACAGGGTGAAACGGTGAGAAATATGAAACCAATCAGCTTTGAGATGGAGATCTAGGATAAGCAGCAGCAATCTGCTCAGCACTTGGATGGGAATAATGGAAAACATTAAGTAATAGCAAGTCTGTCAACACTTTGGGCAGGAAGCCATTCGCGCTTATAGCCGGGCTGCAAACTAACCAATCAGAAAGCACTGCTCTTGTGAATGTTACACATTCATTTTTGCAGATAAGCACCTCAAACATGGAATGCCAATTTTCAGCAAGGCAGAAATATCCCCATTTCCAAGCGACTGCCCTTCTCCTGATCCCCTACCTTGCAGATTTGCATGGTATTAATATAAATCAGTTACGTTGTGTGGAAACGATAGGAAGGGTGGAAAAGGAGGTTTCTCAGTAGCCTGTGGGCTAGGGAGGGAAAAGGAAGAAAACCCTGGCTAAATAGTTAATCATTTGTCTAAAAAATAAAATAAAATAGCAATTAAGTCATTTTTCAATAATCCCAAAGCAGCCACCCCAGTGGCTCTGCCAGGAAAGCATTCTCCAACTGCAAAACCCCAGATTAATTTTAACCAGTATATCAATATAGGATTTGGAATCTTTTAAAAGCTGCAAAGCCTCCAAATTATTAGAAGGGCATTTAGTTTCCTTTTCAGATCCATAGGGCTTACAATTACACGGTGACTGAGGATGTAAATTATGATGTTTGAATTAATGTGCTTTATTTATTCCTTTCACCCAGCACCGAGAGATCAATATAGCTTCAAATGTCAGATTTCAGCTGGAGAATTTTACTCAGCACAAATTCCTCATAAATAGGCTAACATATAAAGGCTAGAGAAGGGAGAGGAGAAGCAAACACAGCTCTAAACAGATTAATTTCACTGTTATCTGCAATATCTGAGTCACTGCTTATTGTTACAAATTAAGGCCAGCGTCAAAAAGTTAAGTTGAGAAAATGAGCGGTGCTTTTTTCGGTATCCTCAAAGCTTACGAGGGGGAAAATGCAATTATACTCCCTCTGATGTCTGCATACAAAGTAGATAGTTGCGGAACTATGTATAGGTCTTCGTGAAAATTCTGGGCTTTAAGGAATCCATTACTTGAGTAATAGGGCATCAACATGGCATCCACTGAAACACATGTGCCCACAGGGTCCTCTTCTGGTGCCCACAGGGCCATGTCTCCTGTCCCTCTTGAAAGAAGGCTTTTATTATAGTCAACAGAAAGCCTTTTTCAGGCCCAACTGAGGGAGAGAGTGTGAGTGGTTGCAGAGTACATGCAGATGTGTGCAAGATACCCACAACAGTTTGTGTATTTTGCAAATGCACCCATGGGCCAAAGAAGGTTGGTGGCTACTGATTTATGAACTCCTGCACTCTCCCTACACACACACACACACACGGAACCTAACTGTTAGCCTGCTCATGCCACAGTTTCCATGCTTTTGGGCCAGGAATGGGCCTGAAAGCCCATGAAATAACAGAATAAAATGTATATCTTCCTTTTTCATGGCAGAACAGCATGTTCCATGGCATTATATTGTCGTCACAGCATCTGAAACAAGTATAACAATCTAAATATCTGGTATCGCCAGCAGAAAATGAAGAAAGAAAGAAAGAAAGAAAGAAGGGGGGAAGAAAGAAAGAAATGAAAGGAGTTATACAGAAATGACTGGGATATATGAAATGTTTATTTATTACTTTCTTTGCAATACATGGTTCTGCATGCAACCAAGTCTTCTTCTCCATCCCATGCCATAAGGATATCATTGGCTATGCATTATGATGGGATCAGAATCAGTAGACCTCAAAATATGGGGTGTTTGACTTTATATAGACATTGGGTTGGTCCTTGTAGGAAGAAGATACTTGATTGTATCTCATCCAGCATCCTCTGGTCTGATTCAGTAGGGAACTTCTTATGCATGCAAGGCACTACAGTGTGTAATTTTACAGACGGCACCCCAGTTTCTGATTTTATCCCAGAATGTCCCGTTTTTCCTTAGAATGTCCCTATTTTCATCAGATAATTGTTGGAGGGTACAGAGTCATATGACCCCCAAGCCAGGGAGATAGGTAACTATACAACCTTTAGACGACACCTGAAGGCAGTCCTCTATAGGGAAGTTTTTAAAATGTTTTATTATGTTTTTTATATGTTGGAAGCCACCTGGAGTGGCTGGGGCAACCCAGTCAGATGGGAAGAGTATAAATTTTTATTAGCATTAGTGGATGTCCCTATTTTCATTGGAGAAATGTTGGAGTCCATTGATACACAAGACTCCCTTACTGCAGAAAATAGCAAGGATAATTGTGCTAAATGGACAGACATGAAGGATGCAAAGTTGAATTTTTTCTCAATACTCCCTTAAAACAAATAAACAGAAGCCCATGTCTGGCACAAAATACTATAGCTTAATCAAAAAAACAAAACAATGAGGTGTAGAGGTACAAAAAGAAAAAGGGAAAAAAACGTTAGTAAAAGAAAAATCTTCCCTATAAACTGAAACATTTTCCTCTGCCTGAAAGCTTTCGCATTGGGCACAGAAGCCTAACAATGTTAGCTCTTTCATGTTTCCAACATGGCAGGATGTCTGTTCTTGTAAATGAATGCATAAACTGAATATAGGCCTCAGGCTTCTGGCAAGTTGCTAGTGAAGCCCCTCAGGCGCAATATCCATTGATTTACAAAACAAATGCAACCACTTCAAAACAGAGCGATGCATACGTTGGAAGGCCTAATAAGATATTTCAGGCAAGGTGGTAATGGCTACAGACTTCCCGTCACATGCACACATTGGGGAGGAGAAGTCATACTGAGTGCAACATGCCATAGCCCACAACACATTTGTCTACGGTAAGGTAAAAGGTAAAGGTAAAGGACCCCTGGATGGTTAAGTCCAGTCAAAGGCAAGTATGGGGTTGTGGCACTCATCTCACTTTCAGGCTGAGGGAGCCGGTGTTTGCCCACAGACAGTTTTTGGTCATGTGGCCAGCATGACTAAACCGCTTCTGGCGCAACAGAACACCATGATGGAATCCAGAGTGCATGGAAACGCTGTTTACCTTTCCACTGCAGGGGTACCTATTTATCTACCTGCACTGGTATGTTTTCATACTGCTAGGTTGGCAGGAGTTGGGACAAAACAACGGGAGCTGACCCTGTCGTGGGGATTCAAACCACTGACCTTCTGATCGGCAAGCCCAAGAGGCTCAGTGGTTTAGACCACAGCGCCACTTGGTATCAGAACTCGATGAGCAGTAAGCCTTAAACTGGCTATCTGAGGAATCTCAGCCAGTGGTTCATTCTGTGCATCAGTACCAAACTTTATCTAAATGATAAGCATTTAGAATGATGAATCCTGGACACCCTTGCAGCAAGAGATGCTCACTGGAATGTCCACCTACTAGTTTTGTAGGCTTCCAACATGATGCAACATCCTGATTTCCCATGAACCAGGGGCGATGGAGCTTGTATGTTTTTCCTGCACCCCCATCATGTATTAGTTTACCCAGTTTCATGAATGCCTAGAGAGGGGCACAGTTCCCAGAGCTTCCTGATTGAATGTATTGGGCTCAGAAGACATGCCTACCTAAACCAGGCTCATTTACTGCTACAACCCGGAGAGGAATTGTGGGAGGGTACGGTTCTTGCCTTGTACATCAACTGAGCATTACAAGACAACAAAATTAAGTGACCACAATGAACTTACAAGCTTTGGCAATGCCATCCTTTAAGAGATGGCTCCTGGAATAGTTCCCAGGACTGTAGCAATTTGTGTACAAGCGTTGAAAAAAGGATCCATCTGTCCAACTTGCCTGCAGTTGAACCTGTGAACTGTAGCTAGAATCTGGACTCTGGTGTGATTGTTGACCTCTCTGCAAAACATGCCTGACTATGGAGGCAACCGCAGGAGCCATATCATAGCTGCATCATGCTGTGTCAAAGCAGCTCCAATCCATTATGTTGGCACCCCATCAACTACCATTCTACACAAAGGCTTCCTCTACCAGCAGCTGTGTATAAATTTCTACTCCCTCTATCTGAAAAGCTAAACTGCTTACAATTTAAACTTGGGGCAGCTTCAAACATGCCCATCACTTGATTGCAAATTGGCCTTACTGAATGTTTCATACTCACAGGCGAACCACCAAAGGGAAAATGTCTGCATCACCTCACCTCACCTCAGACACAACATTTTACAACAATGGCAGCTCAACGATTTGGCTGCAAGTCATCAAGTGTTGAGTAATCAAGCAGTGTGTGTGTGTGTGTGTGTGTGTGTGTGTGTGTGTGTGTGTACTGGCCCTTTTTTATTTGTACACATAGCAAAAGTGAGGACGTTGACAGAATTAAGCTACAGCTGTGTGACAAGTTTTCGGTGGCTCAGTTTTAGGTGATGATAATGATGGCATAAATTAGATGCTAGTTGTAAGAAGGTAAAAATAGAATGTAAAGTTCTGAAATATTCATAATCGGAAAATGCAAAAACAACAACCCAACTCTCCTTTCAAAGCATCTTCCACTATTATAATCAAGAAACTCAAAGCAGCTATTACTTGTGCATAAAGCCTCAGTTTTGAAATGCATTGTTTTTAGCCAGCAACGCTGATAGCTTTATATATATTGTCAAGTAAATAACAACAATAGCAGAAAACCTTAGACTATCCACCACAGAATCTGGGTTTATTGACCTACACATAGCTGGTTAGGAAATCTAAATAGGACAGAAGCAGGAGCCATAAACACTTGTAGTTGAGGGCTCTTTCACACATTTCATTCTTCTTGTTTCATTCCTAAAATGTTTTTGATGTGGGACAGTCAATCTGGTGCCCTATAGAAATTGCTGGGACTACAAATCCCATTATTCCTGACATACTCCCTGGGGATGATGTGTGTTGTAGTCCAACAACATTTGGTGAGTGCCACCCCTGTTTTAGATTTACTCCTAAAAAATAAATAAAATGTATCATACTGGGACACTCTTCAGCAAGCCATGACGGGCTGCAGTGTGTACACTTAATGGCAAGTCAGGGTGTGCCTCTGTGGAATGTGTAAAATGGCACTGAGATTGTACCTTGACAATCTTGCTTCATCCAAATTTATCAGTAAACATCTAACCTGTGCATGCAACCTGATCTCAAAGTCCCAGCTCAGCAGCCCTAATCAATACAACAAGCGGACGGCTAATTTTTTGGTTGTATGACATTCCTGTCTCTTAACTTGACATTTTCTCACGGAAAGGACACCTACCAGCCTGATCCCATGAGGAATTCGGTTCTGCAGTGATAGAAAAACTTGGATATAGCATACACAACCCTGTTCTGCACCTCATACATGCAAACAAACACCCTTCTTGCTACAGAATGGAGGTGCCAAGAGGTTCCTTGATAATGGAAGAAATAATGGACTCACCACCATCTCTCTCTTAAAATCCTCTTCCATGGCAAAGGTTTTAGCTAAGCCCTGATGATGGAACCATGGGACCAAATGAGATGAGATACCAACCGCATAATTAGCAATAGTATGATTAGCTTTCTAAAAGGAAGAAGAGTTTGGATTTGATATCCTTCTTTATCACTACCCGAAGGAGTCTCAAAGCGGCTAACATTCTCCTTTCCCTTCCTCCCCCACAACAAACAGTCTGTGAGGTGAGTGGGGCTGAGAGACTTCAAAGAAGTGTGACTGGCCCAAGGTCACCCAGCAGCTGCAGGTGGAGGAGCGGAGACGCGAACCCGGTTCCCCAGATTGCGAGACTACTGTTCTTAACCACTACACCACACTGGCTCTCAGGAAGTGTGAGGAAAATGGCAAGGAAGCCCCAATCCAGATTGGGATGTTGGCCTGGGGGCTTTGAACAATTTTGCTCCCTGCTGTGATCCCAATCCAGATTGAGAGCTCCATGCCTATAGTTTGGGAGCTCTCACCCCCCCAACAATTCAAATAGCAGGTGCAGGTGGCCTGTCACAAACTGGGACTGTGCTGGGTGGGGCGCAACATGTCAAAAGAAACATACCACCCCACAATCAGGGTCTCTGTACTTGCAATACACTTAAATTTTTAAAAAGCCACTAACACAAATAGAAAATGATTGGTGTCTTGTCTAGTTTGGCCCTCAGTATATGATTCAGCTATAATAAAAAGAAATGAAGAATGTGTTTTACAGAGAGCCAGAGTGTTCTACAGATATCATATTGGAGATTTGGGTCCAAATCCTATCTCAAATTCTCAATGAACTGGCAAGTTTAAGTCTCTGGGTTGTAGCACATTCAGGGTGTAGGTGGGGATTCATATAACTGAATGCATGTGCAGGGTGTACTGCATGTACTCAGAAGTGGTACAGTCCAGACACGAGTTTATCACCTCAGTAGAACTTGAAACCTGCTTAAGGATCCATCAGGTGGCCTTTGAATATCCCTGGGTGGTGGAGCCAAAATACTGTGGGAGCTCTGGGACTTCTGAGGCCTCTTTTCTCCCATATGCTCTCTGAACACCACAAGAGATAACAGAGGACTCTCTGGAGCGGGCTCCACGAGGAGTCGGAGATAGCAGAAGAAATATGAACAGATCTGGAGCAAGCCTGGGTCTCTGCAAAAGGCTCTTGGGGTCCTGGTCCGTTAATCCTCACCTGTAATCTGGAATCGCCATACTTATATTGCAGAGCCGTTTGGAGAACCAACAAGGTGAAAGACATATCTTACAAGTAAATAACTCAGTTTTTCTCACGTGGTTCCAGAGAACTTTTTTTTATACCTTTATGGCAGTGGAGGCAATCTGAATATGGTGGAGTCTTCTCAGGGTGCTGTCCCGGTCAATGAAGTACGAGGCTGCCAGTTGGTGTAGAGTTTCCAGTGTCACTGTGGTACTGTTAATGCTGGGATCACTTGCTTCCGATCTCTTACTCAGCTTCCGCTTGTCCACAAAAATGGTGAGTGACTCCTCTCCTGCAGAAGCAATATAACAACATTATCAGTTAAAGTTGCCATGATTATTATTATTTTTCCATAACGAGAGATGGATGGGTTGTTAATTTTTGTTCTCTAAGTTTCTCATTTTCCCCACTGTTAAATTCACTTCTTCACAATTCTACAGGAATTTGCATTTCTTTTTTAAATCGTGAATCTTCATCAGGATTTTCCTATGATTTTTTCCCTAATATATGTGTTTGCATGCAATTTTGACTAATGCACATGTTTTTGCAAGCATTTTCACCCAATAAAATGTTTTTGTATTCTTGTATGTTCTTTTCATTAATATATTCATTTTATGTACACATTTTGTTGGAATTCCTGCTCCATGATTGCAGTCATGGGATTTTTGTCTATCACATGACGGTATAGTGTAGGACAAACTCCCGACACATTTCCCTAATGCGCAGTTTTGTAAACATTCTTTTTTTAAGGCATATTTTATTACATTTCCAAAAAAATCACGAAAACCTTCCAATACACAACAGATTTTTCTAACATTTTATCTACTTCCATCCCATTTTCCATGGTGTTTTTTTATTTCTCCCCCTTGCTGCACCTTATCCCCCCTCTCTTAAATCCTAACAATAATACAGTAATCTCTAATGCCTTCTGTTGCTCATAGTTCAAATCCTGATTGCGAATTCACCATAATATAATATTTCTTTAAACAGTCTGAAAAAGGCTTCCATCTTCCATAAAGCAATCATCATTCTCTTATTCTGTTGGTTAGCTTTGCTGATTCAGCATTGTCCATAACTCTACTTATCCATTCTTCTTTGGTGGGAATGTCTTAATCTTTCCATTCTTGTGCATAAAGAACCCTAGCTGCTGTAAAATGGTAAAAAGCTAAAGGACCCCTGGACGGTTAAGTCCAGTCAAAGGCGACTATGGGGTTGCGGCGCTCATCTCGTTTTCAGGCCAAGGGAGCCGGCATTTGTCCACAGACAGCTTTACAAGTCATGTGGCCAGCATGACTAAACCGCTTCTGGCACAATGGAACACCGTGATGGAAAGCAGAGTGCATGGAAACACCGTTTACCTTCCCACCAGTGAACTGCTAGGTTGGCAGGAGCTGGGACAGAGCAACGGGAGCTCAGCCCATCACGGGGAATCGAACTGCTGACCTTCCAATCGGCAAGCCCAAGAGGCTCAGTAGTTTAGACCACAGCACCACCCACATCCCCTAACTGCTGTACATAAACAACTTAACCATCATTTTTGGAATTTTTGTTCCTATAAGACAGTTTTGTGAACATTCTTTGGTTGGAGTAGTGCATTGCAAAATTCAGAGAAGAGGTCGTATCTCTCTTTTGTTATTTCCATTGTTTCCCAATTACGTTGTGTGAGAGGGGAAACAAGGCAGTGACCGATCCTCAAGCACAAAAGATAAAACGATGATATAGTTAACATGAGGATTAATGTGGGAGAAAACTGGAGATTAATTCTTGCAAACAAATACTTAATTTACAATTGCAAATAGATGCTTCTGCCACACTTGACACATGGATGAATCTTTTCTTGCCAGCCGTAGTCCACAGGCGTGAAATAGGCTTAGAAGACGATCTAAACATTAGCTAACAAATGGACATGATTTGGAATACTATTCAAGGTTGTGAGTCTTAAGGACTCAAAAAGGATTAATCACAGTGTGTAGCAAAAGGAGGGAGGGTTAAAAAAAGATTATGCAGCACCATAACCACACAGCTGTGAGTCCTACAAGCTGTAAGAAACATCTGCAAACGTTCTAGAGGCAGTTCTGCCTCAGCTGCCACAAGCAAAATGAAAGTGTGTACAAGTTAATTTTTCTTTCCAGCTCACCAGGACAAAACAAAACCCCAAAGTCCCGTATAATCCCATAATTGGTTCATGGGATTATGGGGCCTTTACTCTAGTAATGCCCTTGTCTTGGACAGATATTCATCACTGGGCAGAGATTGACATTCATACTCTAGACTGACCTTTGCATAGCATTTTACAATGTCTTTGCGAAACCTGAAATGTGCAAGCTATTCCTGAGTCCTGTTCCTGAGTCTAGACTTAATTCTTCACAGGCATACGATATTTTTTTCTAGGCCATAATATGCAGTAGTGAGGCATGGGCTATGACATCATCTTAATTGTGTCAGCCCACCCTGATGTCTGTTGCATGTTAAGATCACCAAAACTGCCTAGAAATAAATTCAGACATGACTCAGATTTTAGTTTGAGGTTCGGCTCAATTTTGGCCACAACTTTATTGATTACAGGCTGTGATTGGTTCGCTTAGGCATTGGTTAAGACTATCTGAACCTGTCCCAGACTATCCAGGACAGGAACAGAGCTGACAACTGCCAGTTTCAGAGGTCCGTCAAGGCAAGCACCCTGGGAGATTGATTGAGATGGGTGTCAATCCCTAAGATCACACCCAGAATGCTCCCAGGGGCTCTTGCACGGCCCTATTCCCCTTTCAGGGGTCAGACAAATGCATGATGAGCCGATGGCTTCCTTTAACGGAATACCTATGCAGCAACCATCAGAGGGACAGGTCACAGTCATGCCTCGTCCCCATCACACACATTAACCAATGCCTAACCGCAAACCTTACAAAGTTGTGAAGATTTGCTACACGGTAGGCAAAACCCAAAAGGCACCAGCCAATCAGCCAAGTGGGGAAAATTCCTACTGGGCCCTTGCCCCAAAAGCAGACAACCAACGACGGTATAGCAAGGCCAACACAGACCCTAAGGTCCATATAGTTAAAGCCATGGTTTTCCCAGTAGTGATGTATGGAAGTGAGAGCTGAACCATCAAGAAGGCTGATCGCCGAAGAATTGATGGTTTTGAATTATGGTGCTGGAGGAGACTCTTGAGAGTCCCATGGACTGCAAGAAGATCAAACGTATCCATTCTTAAGGAAATCAGCCCTGAGTGGTCACTGGAAGGACAGATTGTGAAGTTGAGGCTCCAATACTTTGGCCACCTCATGAGAAGAGAAGACTCCCTGGAAAAGACCCTGATGTTGGGAAAGATGGAGGGCACAAGGAGAAGGGGACGGCAGAGGACGAGATGGTTGGATAGTGTTCTCGAAGCTACAAACATGACCAAACTGTGGGAGGCGGTGGAAGACAGGAGTGCCTGGCGTGTTCTGGTCCATGGGGTCACGAAGAGTCGGACACGACTAAACAACTAAACAACAACTATATATATACCCATCCCTCAGAAGCAATTTCTGCAACCCCATTGGTCAGCCTCAGAAGCAATTTCTGCAACCCCATTGGTCAGAACAGGTCCCATGATTCCGAGGGACCAATCGGGTAGCTGTGGCAATCCAAACTTACACACCCCAGCAACAGAGAGTCAGTTGTGGTGACCTCACCGCAACACATGCTTTCTGGGAGAACCCAATTTGTATGGAGGGATGAAGGCTAAGGCAGGGAAATGCACAAGGAACTGAGATGTGATGTCACATCACCCAATTGACTCCTACAACAAAAGTGCCGCCAAAGAGGGATTTGCTGTTTTTAATTAGCATCGGTAAAGAATCCCATTGTGGCTACTTCAACAAGGAAGAAGCTGAACAATAGTTAGGAAATGGCAGGCTGCAATAATGAATTAAATCAGCATGGGTCTTAGGAGCAACTTCAGGAACGATTTAAATAGAAATGCAAATCACAAAATGCTGTATAAGAGGCATTAGAATAATACTGTAACAGCTTTAGTTAAATATACATAAATATGACTTGGGAACATGTATTTTTATAATGTGTAATAATAGATGTCCCTATGATTAAAACACTTGGAGCTGTTTTCTGCCTCTAGACATATTTTGCACTGTAGACGTATTCGAAAAGCCTACCTTCCAATTTTCTCTTCTTATTAGTAATGAAAGGAACATAAACCTTCCATTTTAAAACCATGCAGCGCTCCAGTCAGATGGCATGTGAAGGATGATGGACTATTTTGGGAAAGCAGCTAGCAATATATATTAGCCACTATCAGGATAAGAAGTGTGTAGCAATTCCCAGGGTGGTATATGCACAGTGAGTTTGTTCCCGTTACCTATTATGGCGATTAAACCATGTGACTCAAAGCCTACTGAGGTGTTAAGACTGTGAAGGAGAACCTGGTGCATAAAGTAGCCGCTCCCCTGTTGTGCTTACATATAACACAAACCTTTGAAGGGAAGGAGGAAGGGAGCTTTGCTGCAGACAGACTCCCCTGCAGCCTTGATCCCCACTCTCAGAGCTCAGAATTGCATGCAGCCTACACATGGGAAGGTTCCCACTCTTCAGATGTTTGAGTTGCATATGCAGACTCCAGGGCTGCAACCACACTTCTCACTCATGTGTTCTCCATAAACAGAATGGCTGATGGTGGCTTCCATGAGCGCTCTGTGCAGGAATATTTCTCCTTCCATGCCCCATACCAGCTGAAGGGTGCTGGTGGGTGGTACTGCAATCTCATTCCATTAAAATGGATAGCATTTGTGCCAATGACAAGCTGACTCTTCATCATTGTAAACCATTTTTAAGACTGAGGGTAACCTTACAGGGGCTACATAACAGCAGTGAGTGAGTCCAGAGGCAAAAGTGGGTGACATAATAGATGTGACTCTACCTTTGCACAGTGGTGTGTTCCATCTGCATAAAAGTCAGAGGTTTCTATCCCACTGCTTGCCCACAGCTTTCCATCCTCCATTGGGGCAAGCAAGAGACATTATCACAGTTGAAGGGCATGCTACTAAAGGTAAGGGGACCCCTGACCATTAGGTCCAGTCGTGACCGACTCTGGGGTTGCGGCGCTCATCTCGCTTTATTGGCCGAGGGAGCCGGCGTACAGCTTCCGGGTCATGTGGCCAGCATGACTAAACCACTTCTGGCGAACCAGAGCAGCGCATGGAAATGCCGTTTACCTTCCCGCCGGAGTGGTACCTATTTATCTACTTGCACTTTGACATGCTTTCGAACTGCTAGGTTGGCAGGAGCAGGGACCGAACAGCGGGAGCTCACCCCGTCGCGGAGATTCGAACCGTCGACCTTCTGATCAGCAAGTCCTAGGCTCTGTGGTTTAACCCACAGCGCCACCCGTATCCCGAAGGGCATGCTAAAGCCTGGCAAAACTTTCTGAGGAGTGTGCAGAGCAGTGTGCAGAGCACAGAGGGCTGGTGAGAGCTGTGATCTGGGGAGAGGCTTGGACCACAATTGTCCCCCAAGCTGGGGTTCCCACCCCCATGGTAAAGAGTACTTCCAAAAAGGAAATGTGTTTTGGGGTTCATTTGAACAGCATAAAAATTTAAGCAATCAATCAATCAATCAATCAATCAATATGTAGAAGGAATTATTGGGCCAACCTATTGTATGCCTTTGTTAATCATTTAGTCAAAATAGCAGTAGAAATGCCAGACTTTCAGACCATGCAAAGCTTCAGCTGAGGATAAAACAGGCACTGAAAACAATGAGATTTTTGTAACAGGGCCTTTGCGCAGTCATGGAATTCTAGTTCTAGAATGAATAACTCTTTATAAAATGATGGGAAGGGAAACAGGGGGTGAGAAACATTCAAAAGTGGCAGATGAGGTTAATGGACTAGGCCGAGTTGGCGAAACTAACTGGGAAAATTCGGAACCAGCAAAACCAGACCTTTCTGAAAGACAGGAATAAATTATGTTGTATTTGAAAGACAACTGTAAACAATTGACATTGTTAGTAGGGCTACAGGAAGTTTTGTAAGGTTAGAGATAATCAATTACTATCAGTATGATGTTTAAATGCTGTGTTCAAGATTTGGATTAAGGGTAGTAATAATAATAATAATAATAATAATAACAAAATGCAATATCAGGGTATAATTAGGAAAAACAATAGTTGAGGAGAAGGGAAGTCTCAAGTGGTTTTTATATATTATATGAAAGGGTTTTTATATATTATATGCAAGATTGTTGTTTTGCCAAAAAATATTTGTAAAATTCAATTTAAAAAATTGTATATTGGTTATTAAATACCACCTTCTTCTGGATTAGCTGGCATTTTAATGTCATGGAGAAATACACTGTGCTGGTTGGTCAATTAATTTTCCAGTGTTTAGCCAATAAAATTCTGGCAGCTGGACTGGACAAAGAAGAAGTAGTATTTTAGGCCAATGAACAAAAGAAGGTATCATATATGAATGCCTCTAGGACAGGTCAGAACCAAACAAAAAAGTGCTCTAGAATCTTAGGCCAGATAAAATATTCTTCAAATACAATATATGGTGTAAATACATTTTGTTTTTAATTCAGTACAAGCAACTTACTGCATTTTAAGTTGGTTGTACTGAATAAGAAAACATGTATTTTTACCATATATTTTTAACATGTTTAAACTTTAGTGACATTTACATTTGAAACTAATGAACCTAACTTAGTCACAGTAATTAATCTCAATGAATCTCCACTAAGTAAAACTTAGTTGAAAACCACCCCTTGCCAACAGAAACCAAATTTTCTACAGAGCAATAAAGCAGCAAGAATCACCGCTCACCACACTTTGCGTGTGTAGGTCCCCAGGCCACCCCTCAAATAACTTCACACATAACACGTAATTTTTGTTTTGGTTTTTGGGCACTATTTTGGCCACAACTTTATTAAAATACAAAATCAGTGAGTGGTTGTTTAGACATTGGTTATGACTATCTGTCCCCCCGCCTGGGACAGAACTGACATCCCGAGGTCCGATCGGTAGCCAGTAGAAGAGAAAGTCAAACTGGGGGGTCACTTGAGCTAAGCGTCGGACCCACGCCGCTCACCCCAGCAGCTCCCCGAAAGCTTGCCTGCCCGGTCCTATAACAAGGATTCCCATAACAGGGATTGGGCGGCCCTGGTCCCATAACAGGGATTGTACGAAATCATGGCAAGCCCCAGGATTCCTTTAACGGAATTCCCTTCAGCGCAATAGGAGGGGCAGGCACAGCCTGACCCCTCCACCACCAGCATATTATAACCAATGCCTAACCGCAACCTTACAAGTTGTGACGAATTGCTGAGTAGTAGGCAAAACCAAATGGCACAGCCAATCACCAAATGGCAAAATTCCTACTAGGCCCCCGCTCCAAAGCAGACGACCCCATGACAGGCAAAGCAAGGTCAACCGGAAAGAGGGCGGGCGGGCGGGCGGGTGATCCGATGCACTCTGCAAAGAGAAAGAGAAACTAGAGTGCACCAATATATAAAGACTATGGTCCCACCCACCCAATTTGCAACATACAATTTGCCCCAGCAACCCGGTTACCCAATCATGATGCCAGGCAACAACTATTAACCTGCCTGGCAACAAGAGGCCTGGCCTGGTGGACCACACCGCAACACGTGCTCTCATTTATTGGAGAACACGCTTTCTCACAGTAATATTTTTATTTTTTTTAAGCAGTTTTCCAGAGCTCCCATTTTAGAAAACCCAAGGGCAGCGTGTTTCAGGGTTTGTGAATAGAGATTTGGGAATATTTCAGATAGAGCCATCCCCTTTATGGTCAGAAGGGAATAGCCTTGCCAGTCAGTAGGTTGCAGGGGCATACAAAAAAATCTCTCCACAAGTCATGCATTTGCCAAGTTTGCTTCCTAGCACATGAATACAAATGTTTGTCAGCTCTTGTGAAGAAAGGAAAATGCAAATTTGGCTTCCTCTTTTTTTACTACCATCCTGTCTGTAGAATGCTCTCTCCAGGGAAATTCGCCTGGTGCCCTCATTATACACCTTTAGTAAAGGTAAAGGGACCCCTGACCATTAGGTCCAGTTCTGGCCGACTCTGGGGTTGCGGTGCTCATCTCGCTTTATTGGCCGAGGGAGCCGGCGTACAGCTTCTGGGTCATGTGGCCAGCATGACTAAGCCGCTTCTGGCGAACCAGAGCAGTGCACGGAAACGCCGTTTACCTTCCCGCTGGAGCGGTACCTATTTATCTACTTGCACTTTGACGTGCTTTCGAACTGCTAGGTTGGCAGCCTTTAGGCACCAGGCAAAAACTGGTCCTCTTTAACCAGGCCTTTGGTTGATTTGATTGACATCCTATGCCCTTTTAAAATGTGTGTGTGTGGGGGGGGGGAGTTATTGGGTTGTTGTTGTTGTTTTTATTTTGATTATGTACTTTGTGGTTTTTATATTCTGATTTTCTCCTGTGAACAGCCCTGAGACCTGTAGGCATAGGGCACTATATAAATTCAATAAGTAATAATAATAATGTTGACCAAAAATAATTTTGCAGGAAATGTAGATGCAATTAAGGGGAAAGGGAAGCATTTCTGTTGTAAACCAACAATGGTACTTGCAATCAGTGGCGTAATGTGGGTTACCAATGCCCGGGGCTGCATGGAGCGAGGGATGGGAGGGAAGGAAACAGATGGAGTGCACATGCACACTCAACTGCTTAACAGCATCCCCATTACCCAGGAAATAACAGCTGTGGAGATAGGAAAAGAAGAGTCATTCTGTTTTCTGGAGAGATCACTTCTTGGTTCACATGGAGAAGCCATTTTCAACAGACCCCAGCAATGTAAGCATGCAGCTGTATTGAGGCAGCACTGGGTGTTGAAATTTTGTGCTCCTAACAATTCTGCACCCGGCGCAACTGCCCCTTTGGGGCCCCCACATGCTACGCCGCTGCTTATAATTTAACATAGCAAACCATGGGTAGGCAAACTAAGGCCTGGGGGCCGGATCCGGCCCAATCAACTTATAAATCTGGCCCACGGACGGTCTGGGAATCAGCATGTTTTCACATGAGTAGAATGTGTGCTTTTATTTAAAATGCATCTCTGGGTTATTTGTGGGACATAGAAATTCGTTCATTATCTTTTCCTCAAAATATAGTCCAGCCCCCCACAAGGTTCTAGGGACAGTGGACCGGCCCCCTGCTGAAAAAAATTGCTGACCCTGTTAAGTAAACCATACAAATGGAACACCGAAACACACACCTACAGTGAATATGAATATGGCAAGTTTATATTGGCTCTGAGCAATAAGACTTTACGCTGCCCATCTCTGGACAGTTGCTATAGTTGAAGTTCTCAAACATCAATTAAATGGCAGCAGCAGATGGTTCTGGGAAGACCATCCCACTCCCAAGTTTTTTAGGCTACTGTGGAACACAACATTTCCTTTTGTGACCATGGCCTCAGGGAGATAAAAATATTCCAGAGAGTGCAGATAAAGCTCTATCCACATGGTTCCCATTAGCATCAACGAAAACGGCATACCTAAATTCATACATGCTGTTTTCAAAAGCGATGTCATTGTGTGCAACATTAAGAAATTTACAAGGGGAGGGGGGTGTATACCATCTATTTGATAATAGGTTGAAGGGGAGGGGGAAATAATCCAACAGAGAGATCTGTAGAAGAAGGAATAGGAATTATGCAGCAGGGAAGATAATTAGTGCTCAGAATTGCCCACCTAGGCAACCGCCAAAGAGTGACAATTGAGGGAAACTGTTTTATCCCTTGGTGGGTGATTATATTAAAGATAATGCCTGTGATTGTGTAGCCTTCCCGCTGGACAATCTTGTCGAACACCTTTGATTCGTGCAAAGAATGTCTTTCTTTAATTCATTTTCTGAAAGTGAAGCCTCAACTGTATATTATGAAAATGACAGTCAGTCTTTTTCTCCTCTGGCAGGTGCTTGAGTTCTATAACTGACGCTGCAGCATCAGTTTTGTAAAGGTCCTTTCCAGATATAGTTTCCTTTTGTCGCTTAAGATAACAATATGTTAAGCCCCATCATAACTCCTCCTCCTCCTCTTCCTCCTCCTTTTTTAAAGAAAGAAAGAAAGTAGCAGATAGATCAAAATCTCACTGAAGTGAGGGTGCTCATGCACACACACAAAAATCTATCTGTGTTCCCAGCATACCATGACTGACAGTTCAATTGTATAAAACTTACAGGATTTAAAAAATAATAATCGTAAAATGCTGATAAAAAACACTATTCGGTTGGCAGCTGCAGAGCAGGAATATGCTGTGTCAGGAACTGTCCATTTCGAATTGGTGTGTGCAACCTCTCTGATTAAAATGATACCTCTGTTCTGCTCTGCTTGCACTGCTCCCATCTACTGAATAGCATTTAAGTGAAGAGAAGATTACAACTCTCAGGAGCTTTAATGGAAGTATGTTTGTTCGTGTTGGGGAAGAGAGCATAAGAGGAGTAGACATTTAACAGGAATGTATATCCAATTCTAGGCTGCACAGTTCAGCAATCAGCATGGGTTACTTTCCCCCTCATTGTTAACTTTTGTGCCAATCCTGCACGGGTTCAAGAGGCCCACAATAAATTGTCACCCTTTGTTTCCACCTTCCATTGATGGACTGCCTCCCGCTATTTAAATCCTTTTAAAAACGAAGAAATAACAATAATACAGTGGTACTTCGCAAGACGAATGCCTCGCAAGACGAAAGAGTTTTCTGTTTTTTGAGTCGTTCCGCAAGACGAATTTCCCTATGGGCTTGCTTCGCAAGACGAAACGTCTTGCGAGTTCTTGCGAGTTTGTTTCCTTTTTCTTAAAGCCGCTAAGCCGTTAATAGCCGCTAAGCCGCTAAGCCATTAATAGCCGCTAAGCCGCTAAGCCGTTAATAGCCGTGCTTCGCAAGACAAAAAATCCGCAAGACGAAGAAACTCGCAGAACGAATTAATTTCGTCTTGCGAGGCACCACTGTAGTACTAATGCTGCTACTACAAGCCTTAACTGCTACTACTACCAGCCGCCATTTTGGATTCCTCACATCCACCCAACCCCCCACCTCCGAAGTTAGGCTTGAATCCAAAGTAGTGTTAATCCACTCATTCTACTACGGCAAGGATTTCTGGTTGCGCAATGGGAACCCCCTCCCCATATTCTCCTCACCCAGAACAATCTCTAAATCAGTTCAGGGTTTTCACCACAATACTCCACAGTAGATCTGGGGTGTGTGTGGGAGAATCGGGGGGAGGGAGAAGAGGAGATAAATTTCCATTGTGCGGGCATAAATCCTTGCACCAACAGAATGAGGGCACTGGATACCACTCTAAATAATTCTGGAACACTGGGAAGAAAAACGGGGCTGTTGACATATTTGGGGGCAATCTTCTCCCCTGCAATGATGTGGAATTGCTTAACATTCAGTAAAATTGCCTGGAAAGGAGAATGCCATGGGCCCCTGTGACACCTGGTAGGACAGGAGTGGCAGGATCTGTCAGAGGGGGAAGAGGATAAGGATTCTGAGGATTCTGGGGAGGTACACACAGTTGAAGCAGCAACTGGGATGAGGGTTTCACCTCAGGACTACCAGACCTCCCAAAAGGGGAGGGGATGTGTTAAGTTGTGGGTGAACATATCAGACGACACAGCGATTCTTCAAACAGCTCTTGTTTATTCACAGGCCAGAACCGAACTGAACTGAAGGGTTCAGCCAGCCTGCTTATATAGAGCTCGACTACAACACAACTGTAACAGATTTCTGTAACTATCCAATCACTGAACGTCACTTTCAGTCCCATATTTGCATATGTGGACCTGAGTGAAAACTATCTACAGTATCCCCCTGCTGGCCCAGGGTGAGAACTTCTGTACATAACAGGAAGCTTGGCCGATCTAGTCTCCACCCTGCGACCTGAGAGTAAGGTTCCCACAGTAGCTGAGGAGCCAAATTGGTTGGAGGCAGAGGGATTCATAGGGTTGGACTTCAGTCCCATCACCAAGGATGCACTGCTGTCAGCACAGACATAAACAGATGTGCAGTCCACCCCCAATAGGGGTGCATGTTTGCAAGCTTCTCACTTGTGATGGGAATCACAAGTGAGCTCTACGTGGGGCTACCTTTGAAGGTGACCTGGAAGCTACAATTAATCCAGAATGTGGCAGCTAGACTGCTGAGACCACATAACACCAGCCCTGGAAGACCTACATTGGCTCTAGGTACATTTCCAAGCACAATTAAAAGTGTTGGTGCTGACCTTTAAAGCCCTAAATGGCCTCGGCCCAGTATACCTGAAGGAGCATCTCCACCCCCCATCGTTCAGCCCAGATACTGAGGTCCAGCACTGAGGGCCTTCTGGCGGTTCCCTCACTGAGAGAACTGAAGTTACAGGGAACCAGGTAGAGGGCCTTCTCGGTAGTGGCGCCCGCCCTGTGGAATGCTCTCCCATCAGATGTCAAAGAAATAAACAACTATCTGATGTTTAGAAGATGTCTGAAGGCAGCCCAGTTTGGAGAAGTTTTTAATGACTGGTGTTTTAATGCATTTTTAATCTTTTGTTGGAAGCTGCCCAGAGTGGCTGGGGAGACCCAGCCAGATGGGCAGGGTATAAATTAATTATTATTATTATGAGCTCCTGTTGTTTGCTCCCAGCTCCTGCCAACCTAGCAGTTCGAAAGCACACCAAAAGTGCAAGTAGATAAATAGGTACCGCTCCGGCGGGAAGGTAAACAGCGTTTCCGTACGCTGCTCTGGTTTCGCCAGAAGCAGCTTAGTCATGCTGGCCACATGACCCAAAATTACTGTCTGTGGAGCGGACAAACTCCGGCTCCCACGGCCTGTAAAGTGAGATGAGCACCGCAACCCCAGAGTCGTTCACGACTGGAATTAATTGTCAGGGGTCCTTTACCATTATTATTATTATTATTGTATTATTATTATTATTATTATTATTATTATTATTATTATTTTATTATTTAAGTTAACTGAAGAAAAGATTATGCTTACGGAAAACAGGTTTTTAAAATCTGAATAGTTACTGCACAGACAAACCCCCAAAGCATAACAGCAAAAGACAACAAAAATAACCAGGACAAACACATCCAGCTATTCCAGGCTGCCCATTATTTTCTTTAAGTTCCTTAAAGCAATGTCTTCCAGACAGAGTTTTCAGCATCTCCAGGGTTCAGCAGCTCATTCAGTATCTCTCTTCCAGCAAAAAGCTTAAAATCTCTCTGTGTGTTTTCTTATAACCAAACAAGAAAGCACACTCTTCCCTTCTTCCTTCTACTAAGCCCTTCTTCTCCTGAAATGAAAGCGAAACAAATCCTCCCTCTAGACCAAACTCTGTGGTGCCTCTCTAAGGTGGTGAAGACTGACAGGAAAACGAATAAACCTCCAATAATGGAAAGCACAGGTCACACCAAGCAGAAAAATCTGAATGCAAGACCTCCTACAGCGAGCAGCCCATGAGAAAACCCTGCTCCATGAACTGCAGAAAAAGACAAACTTCAAAGGGATCTGGGGTGCATTTTTGGAGCTCTTCGCTGAGTAATTGCCCGCCCGCAATACCTCAGGACCACAATACTTCAAGGACTACCGCTCTTCATATGAACCTACCTGGACCCTGAGATTATCTTCTGAGGCCCTTCTTCGTGTGCCTCGTCGACGAGAGGTCTGGAAGGTGGCACCACAAGAATGGGCCTTTTCTGCTGTGGCTCCCCATCTGTGGAATGCCCTCCCCAGGGAGGTTCAACTGCCTCTTTCATTATATACTTTGGGCGCTAGGCAAAAGCGTTCCTCTTCAACCAGGCCTTTGGTTGATTGACATCTGATGCCCTTTTAAACGTGTAACGGAAGGAGGGATTATTGGGTTGTCTTTGTTTTTATTTTTTACTATGTACAGTGGTACATCTGGTTACATACTTAATTCGTTCCGGAGGTCTCTTCTTAACCTGAAACTGTTCTTAACCTGAAGCACCACTTTAGCTAATGGGGCC
>JAXCMG010000169.1:264977-287082 GCA_034642415.1 Podarcis siculus
AAAAATACGGTAGCTATATCTGGTGGGTTATGCATCGTGTTGACATCATCCCATTTCACTGCACAATCACCTGACCAGGAAGGATGAACAGCAATATCTAGGCAGGCGATGGCACTGAAGTGGCAGCAGGAAAGGGGAACAAAGACACTGAACCGGATTAAAGAAAGATGAAGAATTACACCCGCACCACAGGCGTTAATTAACTTAGCAACACTAGGATGACAGTGTTCACACTAATTCTACTACTTGTGAATGACCACTGATCATTTGCATACATTTGAAGGCATCTACACCTGCCAACTGAATGCAACACTCGTAAGATTTTTACCCATTGCTTTTGCTGCAACAGACAACCACGTTATCCTTTTGGAAGTTGCTGCAACTAAAATAAGTCTGCCTTATGAAAGTTGCCAGCTACCTAAAAAGCCAAAACATTAGGGATTTTCATAAATTGCATTTCTATTTATCCCTCTCGTGGTTTGAATGGCAACTTACTCCTTTCCAGGTGGGCGGCATTTGTTGCCCCTCACCCATTGCTGGATTTACATATAAGCTAAACAAGCTATAGCTTAGGGCCCCACTTTCTTGCCCCCCCCAAATTCAATATTAATTTTAAAAAAATTAATCTTTATTGCAGTCCATAGACCCACAAAATGGTTTCAAAACAAGATACAGTTAAGACAACCAAACAACAGGCGAAAGAGACAGAGGTAGTCATTTTGTTATGTCTAGAGCATGATGGACTTTGTTTCTTGCAACCTCTGAAAGAAACTTTGCCACGGTCAGTGTAATATCATTTGACTTATCCTCCAGAAGGCTTCAGATTTTCCAGCCAAATTTGCTAGTATGGATTTGATCAGTTGATCCCTTGCATGCTCATACTGCTCACGATTAATATACTTCTTCTTAATTGTATTTAAGTTCAACAATTACTTTGATAAAATACATATTTTGTTATGTGCAAATGGCCTTCGATACCTATTAGGTCCATAAATTACCATATAACAACACACACACAAAAAAACAGCGACAATTTGTTGTTGGCAAAGGACAGCTGGACATATAAAGGGCCCCTTTACCTTCAGTAGCTTAAGGTCTCATCAAACCTAAATCCAGCCCTGATCCACACCTGTCTGCTTCCATCCCTAGAAGCCCCGAATCATGAGCCACCCTGCAGGGCGGAATTGCCGCCAAAACATTAAAATTTGAATGGGCCAATCAGGGGCTCACTCATGGGTGGAGCCTTGCTGGCAGACCATTCTGCCAGCGATGTGTAAAAGCTGGCTGCGCTGAACACCTTCAGTGCAGTTGGCAGAAAAGCAGACCTGTCCTTCCTCCCTTTGCACATTCATTTTTTAATTCTTTTTTTTAAAAAAAAAACCCGAACACCTCAACAAATCGTGTCCTCCCTAAAAGAGGGCACGTGTTGCGGTGAGACCTGGAGACTGACCTCCTGATTGTGGGTGGGTCTATTGGATAGCCAGAACACCTGATTGGTAGGTCCCTCATTGCTGGGTGTAATCTCGCCAATGGGGCACAGTCTAAATGGATCGAGGGATCTATATACAGTGGTACGTCGGGTTAAGTACTTAATTCGTTCCAGAGGTCCGTTCTTAACCTGAAACTGTTCTTAACCTGAAGCACCACTTTAGCTAATGGGGCCTCCTGCTGCTGCCGCGCCGCCAGAGCACGATTTCTGTTCTCATCCTGAAGCAAAGTTCTTAACCTGAGGTACTATTTCTGGGTTAGCGGAGTCTGTAACCTGAAGCGTATGTAACCTGAAGCGTATGTAACCCGAGGTACCACTGTAAATCCATGCACGTGTCCCAGAGCTTCCTCTTTCGGCTCGGGCATCAGAACACCTGCCCACCTCCCCCTAATTTTAGGGCATTTTGTGATTGACCTTGCTATGCCCTCGTCTGTTGCTGGAAGAGGGGCACAGCAGGAATTTTCCCCACTTGGCTGATTGGCTGTGGCCATTTGGGTTTCGCCTGTCATGTAGCAATTCATTATGACTTGTAAGGATGTGGATAGGCACTGGTTCATGTGATAGGGATGGGAGAATGGTCTCGCCATCCCTATGTGAAGGGTATTCTGTTAAAGGAATCCAGGGACTCAACTGGTTTGGTCAACCCCTGAGAGGGGGTTGTGCCCGTGCCTGAGTCCAGGGGGCATCTGGGTGGTGAACATAGTCTTTTCCTGGCTGTTTGCCTACTCAGGTGTTAACCCTTGGCTGACCTATGATGGAGCTCTGGGTCAGCGCTGTCTGTAAGGGGGCAGGGAGCTAGTCGAACCAGAGCCTATGCAACCACACACTTTTCTGTAATCAATAAAGTTGTGGCCTAAATTCTGCCAAAAACCAAAACTAAAATTTGAGTCAAATGTGTCTTTATTTAAGGGGGAAGTCTCTGGGTCTGAACACGCAACTGCAGATTAACGCAGAATGGAATAAATTCATTGATAAGCACATGCACATTTGACACAGACTAGAATTTGGCAAAGAAATAGAATGATCTGTCCATTCCTGCTTTCTGAAAATATAAGCCCCCAAATCACAGGTGTGGAGCTCTCCCTTTGGTATCGCTTCCTCACTTTAAATTACAATAATGTCTGCAAAGCAGATCCTTAAATGGAGGCAGTTTTTGATTACCGCTGAAGATAAATTATTCCAGAGGCTGCATTAAACACAAAGAATAGCACCTCCTATTTGCTTCTCCAAAATATATCAGTGGATGCAATGAAAGCAAACAAGTCAATTAAGTAGTAATAAGCACATCTTTTATTCATTTGCTTACCAATTAAGATGCCGCTAAGAGTTATTAAGAAAAGGACACATTGTCCTCAAAATCTAATCAAGGGACCATTCTTGTTGCAAAACATCTGTGGAATCCTCATTTGGATGGGACATGCCAACAGTTAACGCCGTTTGCTTTGAGGGAAATTCAGAGTCCAGTTTGTGCGTACTACACTGAGATAACATAGGGGCTTTTGTCCATTTCTTCAGTGTCAGGGAATAGGGAATTAAGCACAGAAACTGATCACATTGATCCACTTTTCTTTAAAGCCACATAAAGGGGGTGATTCATGCTTAACCTGGTCTACAGCGAAGGGGAGAGCCACGAGGAGAAGGCACTTCTATAAATTTGCTTGCTTCATTGCAGAATATCAGAGTTTGTTGGACTCACAGTCCTAAGCAGAATACCTTCTGTGTTGACATCTTCCATATGCACAAAGCTTATCAAATGGGGCTCTGCTCTTAGTATCATTACCAGCACTGAACTAGTGCAGTAATTTTCCTCTCCTCCCTGGAAGGGAAAGTTCTGTGGGTGGAACTCTGTGCACACAGCATGGGATACTCTAGTGTCCTGCCTTTTGAAGGTTAGGCCACCAAGTTTGGGGGAGTAGGGCCTTTCTAGTGGTGACATCAGCAATGGTAAATTTCCTAGCATCTGTTGTTCATGGAATTTAGAGAGATGGTGAAAGCTTTTCCATTCTCCAGGTTTATTGGGCTGAGAATGCACAGCTCATCTGTTTTTTTATATATGCACATTTGTGTGTGTGTGTGTGTGTGTGTGTGTACATTAACCATAAAACTCATTTCAGACCCAGCAGAAACTGTGGTATCTTTATGATATAGGGTTTACAGTGGTACTTCAGTTCACAAATTTAATCTATTCCAGAAGTCCGTTCTTAAACTGAAACTGTTCTTAAACCGAAGCACGCTTTCCCTAATGAGGCCCCCCGCCACTGGTGCCCTTGCACCGTTTGGATTCCGTTCTTAGACCGAGGTAAAGTTTGCAAACCAGGACACTATTTCCAGTTGTGTGGAGTTCTTAAACCGAATCATTCGTAAACAGGACTGTTCTTAAAGCAAGGTACCACTGTATTTGCACCTATTTACTACCTGAGCCTATGCGGGAGGGGCTCACAGCATTAACACCCCAAGAGGGCCTTGCTTCCCACATTGCCACAGCCTTGGATGAAATCATAGAATGGTAGAGTTGGAAGGGACCCTGAGGATGATCTAGTCCAACCCCTTGTGATGCAGGAATATGCAGCTGTCCCATACAGGGATCAAACCTGTAACCTTGGTGTTTTCAGCACCATGATCTAACCAATTGAGCTATCCACAGATTCAAACAGAAATCAAACATCCCTCTGACTCTCGGTTCCCAGCTTGCTGCTTTGCTTCTAGCTCATATCTCTCTCAAGTCTGCTTTTGCCCTTCTATCTACCTGCGAGTTTCAGACAATATAGATCTAGAGCTGGAGAACCTTGGACTGCGATAAAACCCTGCAGAATTACAACACAGTTCTCTCTCTCTCTCTCTCTCTCTCTCTCTCTCTCTGTGTGTGTGTGTGTGGATATTCTAATTTGTCTATTCATTGATTAACTTAATAACTGAACATTATTAAGAACTTCGCTGATACTTCTGCCACCCCTCAAGAACATAGCAAAATTTCTGCTTCACTTTTCTGGAACCTGAAGGTGTCACTGAGATAAAACTGTTTTGACAGAGAAATAACACTTGAAGCATGTCATTTAAATATGGATATTTTAAATCTTCTGGATTTTTTCTTCTTCATTTGAGCCTGCTGCTGTAACTTAGGGCTGTTTTGCACAAGCCCTGTCCAGATGAAAGGAACAGATAGACAGGGGTAGGATCAGACAGACTGAGTTCCTGCTACAGACTTGTGTCCATTCAGTGAAGGTGGAAATAGATCCCATGTGTGAATAACTGCATTTAAGTAGGCTATATTTCAGCCTTCAGCTGAGCATGGGGAGGGCAGGAGTGGAGACAATATGTGAGCTTAATAATAATAATAATAATTTCTATTTATACCCCGCCCTCCCCAGCCAGAGTCAGGCTCAGGGCGGCTAACACCAATAACATTTCAGTAAAACTTAATAAGAAAAAGAAAAAAAACAATTTAAAATACAGGTTAAAATGCAATTTAAAATTCAGCCTCATTTTAAAAGTCAAAGCCATAAGGGGAGGGAAACATAAGGGTCAGACTGAGTCCAAACCAAGGGCCAGGCGGAACACCTGTGGAAAGATGTCAAGTCCCGCAGGGCCCTAGTCTCTCATGACAGAGCGTTCCACCAAGTTGGGGCCAGTACTGAAAAGGCCCTGGCCCTTGTTGAGACCAACCTAACCACCTTGTGACTTAGGACCTCCAAAATGTTGTCATTTATAGACCTTAAGGTCCTTCGTGGGGCATACCAGGAGAGGCGGTCCCATAGGTACGTGGGTCCTAGGCCGTATAGAGCCATCTTTGTGGCCCTCCCAGTGTCACTGGGCTGCACCTCCCAACCATTCCTGGCCATTGGCTTTGCTGACTGGGACTGATAGGAGTTGGAGTCCAATTATGCCTGGAACGCACCACACTGGCAATCCCTGTGTTTGGTCAATGTGTGATGAGGGCAACTTTGGCTGAATAAGGATCCACACTCGGAACATGAGTTTGTTGTTGTTTAGTCGTTTAGTCATGTCCGACTCTTTGTGACCCCATGGACCAGAGTACGCCAGGCACTCCTGTCTTCCACTGCCTCCCGCAGTTTGGTCAAACTCATGCTGATAGCTTCAAGAACACTGTCCAACCATCTTGTCCTCTGTTGTCCCCTTCTCCTTGTGCCCTCCATCTTTCCCAACATCAGGGTCTTTTCCAGGGAGTCTTCTCTTCTCATGAGGTGGCCAAAGTATTGGAGCTTCAGCTTCAGGATCTGTCCTTCCAGTAAGCATTCAGGGCTGATTTCCTTCAGAATGGGTAGGTTTGATCTTCTTGCAGTCCATGGGACTCTCAAGAGTCTCCTCCAGCACCATAATTCAAAAGCATCAATTCTTCGGCGATCAGCCTTCTTTATGGTCCAGCTCTCACTTCCATACATCACTACTGGGAAAACCATAGCTTTCACTATACGGACCTTTGTTGGCAAGGTCCAACATGAGTTTACTCTGAGCATATTGGGTATATGGATTCCCAGCATGCAGAAGAGCATTATGGTGCCAGTCAAAGGCCGAGGAGTACATTTCATCCAGACTCAGCTGATAAAAATCACAAACTGAGATCGCACCATGAGCTTATATACAGTATGAGAACGGCATATTGATGAGACTGTCAGTTTGCATTTCTTAGTGCAGAAAGTATTGATCTGATGTGTAGAGATCTTTTCTATTCTTCTTAATTCAAGAGGGTTCTGGAAGCTTCTCTGTGTGAAAGAAACTTCATGGTGTTTGGGTTATTCCTTCAGAGAAGGTGAGCTCAGCTGGTTTAAACTGGTTCTCTTATCTTTTCCGCAAATGTCATGCTGAATATAAAAGTAGGGCCAGAAGGAGCCTGGGAAACACTTTCTCTTTCTATCTCTCTTCCTTCTGGTGTTGTGTTGTGAACATAGATAGTGTGAAGGTTTAGACTTGTTATAAGTTATTATAAGTTTAAGTTAAGTCTACTGCAACTGGATTTCTTAAGGACGGTGCCAATCCTGAATGTACTGGATTTGTGACCATTGTGCTCATTTGCCTTCAGTAGCGGTATAGCTCTGCTGGATGAAATACAATGGCCTCTGGTCTATTTTTGGGGGAATCCTGCAACATGTTTAAGTTGTTACTCTGCTAACTATACATTGGATTCTGCTGGATCAATACTGAGTAGAATACCATGACAGAGACTTTCACACAATGCCAGTACGACACCTCTTTGCCATTCCTAGTTCTTATATAAACGAATGCACTCTGTCCAAAAGGCAGCATGTATTCTGAGTGAAGGGTTTGTAAGAGTTGCATCAAAAGTCTATTGTGGGAAGATTAAGACGGCTGTACAATTAGCAGTGCTAAGCCTCATTAACAATAGCCTCATTATGTCTGTAAAGTGATATTAATGCTAGCAAACATCACTATTAATCAAAGGCAGATTTGGGCAATACTGACCAGGAAACTTGTTGGTGACAAGCCTGTGAAGGCCAGAAGATTCTAACTACAGTGGTACCTCGGGTTACATACACTTCAGGTTACATACGCTTCACGTTACAGACTCCGCTAACCCAGAAATAGTGCTTCAGGTTAAGAACTTTGCTTCAGGATGAGAACAGAAATCGTGCTCTGGCGGCGTGGCAGCAGCAGGAGGCCCCATTAGCTAAAGTGGTGCTTCAGGTTAAGAACAGTTGAAACAGAATATTTCAATGAAAACATATTGGGGAGCCTTTTCCTAAAAATGGGGTATATGTGTGCAAGCACACATGTGCACGCTTGCACAAACATGTACACACAAGTTGGATTATATGCACATTAATTTCAATGTAATCGACACACTAATCAATGAACAGCCAGATGATTAATGAATTAAACAGTTTTTAATTGGTTGACAGCCTTAGTCAGGCATATTCACATGCATACTGTGAATGTGGAACATTCCAAAGTCCTATACAAAGTGAAACTCATCAGCAGAAATTTCATTTACTAAGCACAAGAAATGTTTCCTATGAAATGGTTCCTTGCTGCAGCTACCACCAGATGTTCAAAGAGATATATGTTACAGCTCCGGAGAAGCTATTGGCAAATTTAATGCAATGTCACGAAGCCTCCTGCTGACGGGGGGAAGTGCAGGGCTTCAGGAGAATTAATTGCACTTGATAATGGTTTCAGAATAAAATGAGTTTTGGAGACAATCAACAGCCGTAGCATGGAGCAATATACAGTTCATGACAAGTGTTTTGTATGGTGGAAGACACTCTAGATAAAAAGGGAAAAAATAATGATCCCTATTAAGTGAAGCAGAGCATTCTAATAATGGCTCCTATTAAATGAAGGAGGCCATTATAATTCTTGAAAACATGTCAATGCTTTGAGCATATATTCCGACACTGAGCAATTTCTAACTACGTACGGTATAACATATAAAGCTGAATTACCACTCCAGTCCATTCATTTGCTATGGGAACAGGGGGCCATAAGAACCACTCCATTAGCATCAACTGGAAGTGCCCATTTGACTAGTTAACCCTTCACTAAAAGAACTCTTTATGTATGATAGCATGCACTGTCTTAAAGCCATGACTATTGTCCAGGGCTAGTCATAATGAATGGTCACATCACATGGGGCTTCCAGCTAGCTTCTGGGCAGAGGACTGCGTGAAAATCATTTCGTATGAAGTCTTTTCTTTGACGAAGACTAAAGCTGTGTTCACACTTCCCTTTGCTGTGCTCTCGCTACATTTCTAAGGCTGAGTTTTCCATCCATGTTCGCATGATGTTTTCCAAAGTGCATATGTATTTTGTATTTTTTAATATATATATATATATATATAAAGTGCAGCTGTATGATGTGCTGTTTCTCAAACCAGCTTCATGCCGTATGAAGTCCTTAAGCCATTCCTAGGTTATCTGTTGCTAAGGTGTGAACTCCTATGCATAGAGGAAAGACATCCCCACACTGTCAATGTCCTCTGGTGCAGAGGCACCATCAAGGGGTGGGGTCTGAGGGGTTGAGCCCCCCCCCAATTTTTTAGAGGAGGAGGCTGGGCCTCCTCAATATTCCATGACCTGCAGTGGACCTTCCCACAGCTGCAGCAGCAGCAGACGAAGAAGAGTTTGGATTTGATATCCCGCCTTTCACTCCCCTTCAGGAGTCTCAAAGCGGCTAACATTCTCCTTTCCCTTCCTCCCCCGCAACAAACACTCTGTGAGGTGAGTGGGGCTGAGAGACTTCAAAGAAGTGTGACTGGCCCAAGGTCACCCAGCAGCTGCATGTGGAGGAGCGGAGACGTGAACCCGGTTCCCCAGATTACGTGACTACCACTCTTAACCACTACACCACACTGGCTCTCCTGGGCCACTGGCTTGGCCAGGCCTACTTGAATAGGGCGGAGGTGGCTGAGTGTGGAGCTGCTTCTGCAGCCAGCTTCTCCTCCTGCTGCAGATTGTGTCCTCCCTAAAAGAGGGCACGTGTTGCAGTAAGACCTGGAGACTGACCTCCTGGTTGTGGGTGGGTCTATTGGATAGCCACAACACCCAAGTGGTAGCTCCCTCGTTGCTGGGTGTTATCTGGCCAATGGGTGCAGTGTAAACAGATCGAGGGACCTATATAAACCCATGCACGTGACCCAGAGCTTCCTCTTTCGGCTCATGCATTCAGAACACTCACCTACCTCTCCCTAATTTTAGGGCATTTTGCGATTAACTTTGCTATGCCGTCGTGTGTCGTCTGTCGTTGGGACAAAGGCACGGCAGGAATTTCCCCCACTTGGCTGATTGGCTGTGGCCATTTGGGTTTCACCTGCCATGTAGCAATTCGTCACAACTTGAAAGGTTGCGGATAGGCACTGGTTCATGTGATAGGGATGGGAGAATGGTCTCGCCATCCCTATGTGAAGGGTATTCCGTTAAAGGAATCCAGGGACTCAACTTGGTTTGGTCAACCCCCGTGAGGGGGTTGTGCCCATGCCTGAGTCCAGGGGAGCATCTGGGGAGTGAATAGAGTGTGTTCCCAGGCTTTTCACCTACCTCAGGTGTTCACCCTTGGCTGACCTAGGATAGAGCTCTGGGTCAGCACTCCCTGCAAGGGAGCAGGTAGCTAGTCAAACCAGAGCCTATGCAACCACTCACTTTTCTGTAATCAATAAAGTTGTGGCCTAAATTCTGCCCAAAACCAAAACTAAAAATTGAGTCAAATGTGTCTTTATTTAAGGGGGTGGTCTCTGGGTCTGAACACACAACTGTGGCTGTTGAGGAAAGATGCCCTGGCTCTTAGTGAAGCTGTGCATGCAGTACTTCCGTGCTGCTACTGTAGAGACAGCTGGCATGTCGGTCAGTCGGTTGGGGCACTGCAAAATATTTAGGGGTATGCGTCCCCCTGCGTCCCCCCAGAAAACAGCACTGCTGGTGTGTATACAAACAGAAATTAATCTGAAATTAATGAAGCAGTGCTGATAAGAAGAGCTGGAGGTGGGGGAAAGAGAAGGACCTGAGGAGAAACAACTTTGCACTTCTCTAAGTGCACACAAACAACATCATTCTAAAAGCATGTGTCTATTTTGGGGACTATGCAGTTTTTTTGCTGAGCAATATACATAATCTACTTAGAGACTATACATAATGAGCAGACAAGTGAACAGAATGTCTGATCAGTTTACGTTGCCCCAAATCATTTGTCAGTTATCCATATCATCTGTCAATGTACAAAAATCCGCTGCTGGCGCTGGATGCTAACCACTCAAATCACATTACCCATACCCTATAACATATATGTAGATGAACATTTATTTTGTTCGTGTCCTCATCTTTTTTTAAGCAACAATAAAACCCATCCACATAAAAAGCAGCTACGGTCAAAAACCTCAAAGCGAACAGCAAACAGTGAATCAGAAGCAATCTCGAATTACTTATTGACATTCCATGTCTGAAATCAGGCCACAATTTACAATTAAAAATAAGGTATTACCCATCAACACCTACTGCAATCAAAAGATCTCACCCCCTGAAAAGAAAATCAGAACTGGTCTGCTAAGCTTTGTGTGGAGGGAGTTTTATAATGAGACTGTTATCGTGAGAGAGGTTCTCAAGGCATAGAGGAGGGAAGCACAGCCAACACCTTCCTCTCATCTTATTTTGCTATGTTGGGATGCTTTCAGTAAAGTGGAAAGTATTTCAGTGTGTGTATGGACAGCTGAAAGCACCCCAGTTAAGGCAGGGTAGGGTGCCCCCCTCCTACATTTGGTGTTGAAAATACACACACACACACACACACCCTAAATGGGTGAGTGTATGTTTGCTAAACATGCATGCATCTAATTTTCCCTCAGAAACAAACTGAGAGCCAGTGCAGGCCTTTCAAATGGTTATATACTCTCATTGGCAGAGGAAGAGGTGTGGGGGGGGGGAGTGCACTGCTCCCAGCAGCGAAATCCCGGTGGGGTGCCATCATGGCTGCCCGCCCCCAGGACTCACACCACACCCCTACGGGCGTCACACCACGCCCCCAGAGTGCGTGCCAGCCCTGCCCCGCCTGCTCTCCACCCCCCGGTGCCGGAGCATGAAGCTCCACCACTGGGCTCACTCCCATTCAATGGGCAGCTGCATTCGATCTGAATCATTTTCAGAGGCCTTGGATATTGCCTTGCATTTCAACCTGGTAGTTACCAAAGCTAATATCCAGAAGTAGGCGGGGTGTTGAGGGCAGTGACAGAAAGCTCTCATCCCCACACCGGCATGACTGCAGCTTACTGGGTTGGGACGGGGCAGTGGCAAGGTTAGGGATGGGAAGGTATAGTATCCTGGCATGTCAATACTAAAGGTAAAGGTAAAGGGACCCCTGACCGTTAGGTCCAGTCACAGACGACTGTGGGGTTGCAGTGGTCATCTCGATTTACTGGCCGAGGAAGCCAGCATACAGCTTCCAGGTCATGTGACCAGCATGACTAAGCTGCATCTGGCGAACCAGAGCAGCGCACAGAAACACAGTTTACCTTCCTGCCAGAGTACCTATTTATCTACTTGCACTTTGACGTGCTTTTGAATTGCTAGGTTGGCAGGAGCAGGGACCAAGCAACGGGAGCTCATCCCATCGCGGGGATTTGAACCGCTAACCTTCTGATTGGCAAGCCCTAGGCTCTGTGGTTTAGACCGCAGCACCACCCATGTCCCCATGTCAATAGTAGGCATGGGCAAATTAGTCTATTCCTGATATGACGTTCTCATGCATTTACAACTAAGGTAATTGCATCTCATTTTTGCATTAATCTCACAAAACACATTAGCATTTTAACACATACTTCAATGCTTATTTAATGTTTTCCCCTCTAAGATGCACATTTCTAAACATATTTGAGCGCAGACAAATTCCAGTGGGGGTGGGGGAGGTTGGGGGACACCCTCCTGGAGATCGACTGGCAGAGGTTACGGTGTGAGAGTATACTTTCAAATGTGACATAAGCTTAAAGTTACAAGGTGGTCTGACAGCATTTTTCTTCGTCCCCCACTCTTTAAGAAATCCCAAGCACATCTTTAAAGATAAGAGCCAATCGGAGCTGCTGGGAAGCCCAGTTCCCACCACATGATTGACTGGGAATTTTCCTGACAATAATAATGTCATGAGATTACATATTATTATTTCTGGGAACACTTTACAGGGCTTCTTCAATGTGTTTTCTTTCAAAATAGTATTTGCAAAGGTGATTTTTTTGAGCTGACAACTGCATCACAACATTTGTGAAGTACTAAAGCCAACCATGAAATTAAAAGACGCCTGCTTCTTGGGACAAAAGCGAGGATAAACCTAGACAGCATCTCAAAAAGCAGAGACATCATCTTTCTGACAAAGGTCCGTATAGTTAAAGCTATGTTTTTCCCAGTAGTGATGTATGGAAGTGAGAGCTGGACCACAAAGAAGGCTGATCGCCGAAGAATTGATGCTTTTGAATTGTGGTGCTGGAGGAGACTCTTGAGAGTCCCATGGACTGCAAGAAGATCAAGCCTATACATTCAAGGAAATCAGCCCTGAGTGCTCACTGGAAGGACAGATCCTGAAGTTGAGACTCCAATACTTTGGCCACCTCATGAGAAGAGAAGACTCTCTGGAAAAAACTCCGATGTTGGGTAAGATGGAGGGCACAAGGAGAAGGGGACGACAGAGGGCGAGATGGTTGGACAGTGTTATAGAAGCGACCAACATGAATTTGATGAAGCTGTGGGAGGCAGTGGAAGACAGGAGTGCCTGGCGTGCTCTGGTCCATGGGGTCATGAAGAATCGGATACGACTAAGCGACTAAACAACAGCAGAGCCAAGGGATCACTAAATTATGATCTGCACGTTATTTTGGGTGCTCCAGATCAGGTCAATTCATCTCAGAATCCACAAGGACTGAAGCTTTCTTTTGGCATTATGTTTAGGTCTTACTTAAACATGGGCGGGGGGAGCAGGGGCAGCCATGCTGAATCTCCACCTCACCCCCTAGTCCTCATCCCTCATTTCCCACATGTCTAAAACATGTGAGTTGTTGACAAGAACGGTGAGGGGGCATGGCCAACACAGACATACCGAATGCCAACCCATGTTTTCAATCCACACTTATATGTAACAGCCAAAGATGCTTAATTCCCTTAAGCGTTTTTAGTATACAGCATAAGACTCCACCTCATTGACATTCTCTGAATTACCAAATATATCCCGGGTCCCAGTCCTACCCTCCAGATTAATTTTAGCACATGCTACTTGAAACACTGATTGTGCTTAACTAGACTACTTGAAACTTGTACAATTCTCATTTCCTAGGAAGGAAACGAGAGGGCAGAAAGCCATCTGCTCATGCAAATTGCAAAAGGGTCCCCCCCTCACTCTATGCCTCTGATTTGGTAAGCATTCCTGATTCAATGTTGATTTTTAAACATTTTATTAATCTTCAAGAAAAAATAATATAAACATAAACAGAATCAAAACAATCGGTTTTCCTCTTCTACCCCCTCCAGTGGGTTTTTTTTTCCTGTAATCAGTAATCAGGCTGCTACTAGAAGAAAAGTTATAAGTTCTTTGTGTAATAATTTAAGTTGAGTTCCATTAAAATTTGTTAATCAACACAGGCAAGGGTGCAATCTATGTATTAGATGCAATCTATGTATTAACTTAAAATAATTTTCTCTAATTGAGGGTTGGTGTTGATTTTAGGGAGTATTTTTGTCTATAGATTGTTCATATCTACTTCTGCAATTTCTATACCTAGGTCCTTTTTTCCAATTTTGTTTAATACCAAGCATTTGTCCAATAGCCAAGTCAGTGAGTATTCTGTACAGGATTGATCATATTTGGGGGGATGTTCAGTCAAATTCAGAATCAGTTTTTCAAATGGTGTCAGTGGTCTAATTGCTTGAGATTTAACTGTTGAATTTTAGATAAATTATGTTACCTGCTGGATTAATAGCGAATTCACATTGTTTCTCCAGCTTTTTCAGTATACAGCATAGACTCACCCACCCTGACATTCTCTGAATTACCAGATGTACTGCGAGTCTCAGTCCCACCCTCCTGATTAATTGCCGCACTTGCTACTTGAAGTACTGACTGTGCTTAACTAGACCACTCAAAACTTGTAGAACTCTCATTTCCTAGGAAGGAAAGGGGAGGGCAGAAAGTCACCTTCTTTTGCAAATGGCAGGAGGGACTTCACCCCTCAATGCATGTCTGTGCTTTTGTAAGACATTCCTGATACAATCACCACTGCTTTCAGCCTTTTCTGTAATTTAAATGTTCCCCCTAACTCAAGGATGATGTGCGGTTCTGACAGCAACCGAGCAGTGACAACTACCTCTCGTGTGTGAGAAACTGAAACAAATGATGCACACTGTCAAAAGGGAATAGCAAAAGGAGCACAAATATATTTTGCTGCATGGAACAAGCCTGCCATCATGGCTTATACTGCCACGGCACATCTCAGTTGCACAAAGGTCCAGAAAATTGTGTCCGCAAAGCTTGTTATGGAGGAGGAAAGATAAGCAAGCCAATATTAGCCGTTCTGCTCAGACACCCACACGCCCATCTTAAACACACAAACACACTGAAAAAGTTCCCTTCTGGCAAAAGGACAAATTTGGCTAAGGAGAGACTCATCTGAAAATATGGTTGAAGATATCTGAATTCATTCATGCTGAGCCATCTGTTTTTGAAGGGCAGAGAATGCTTATTCAAACCACTTCCGTTGCACTTAGACTTATCAGACACATTTTTCCAAGGAGTGCAGAGCAGTGCATATGGATTAATTTATATTAACCCCATGTTAAACCTGGGAAGCAGGTTATTTCTACCCAAAATGCTTCACAGCTAGGACTATGTGGATGGGTGTACAACCCAAGCAGCCTTCCAACTATTTCCAATATTGAGGTTGGGAGTGCCATTGTTTACCAGACAAACAAGCACCACCTATGTACAATAAAGGGGTGATGCAGGTTTGGAGGAACCCAAAGGTTTCAGACGTTAAAATACCGGTAAGTAGGGAAAAATAAACTAGGGGTTATGGGGTGAGCCCATGAGAAGACCCTGAGCAGGCAGTGGCACTGAGGTCCAAGGCCCCCTGTTTAGAGAGGCACAGCTGACTCACTCGTCATGAAAGGATGATTACAAATCAGCTGGTGACTTGCATGTTTAAATGAGCCGCCCCAGATCAAATGCCATATACAGCGCTTTAATGAAATACTTTTCAAAGAAATCATGCAGTTCACCTTCAAATCATCCAGTAACAGGAAATGTGCATACTAATGTGAACCAGCCTTAGACTGATTTGAACTCAAATTATGGCTAAAGCATGAAGCCGCCTTGGGATGGGGACTGAAAAGGGTTTGCGTGAAAACTGACCCTATGTATTCTTACTCGGGAGTAAATTCTGCTGTGTTTAATGAGGTTTACTCCTAGAAAAATATGCATAGAACTGAGGCTGTGGAGCCTGAAGCTGCATTCAGATGGCATTTCATTCCATCTTCCCAATGTTCCCTTATCTGTTAATTTCTGTGATTTATAGAATCATAGAATTTTAGAGCTGGAAGGGATCCCAAGGAAGGGATCTCAAGGATCATGTAGGCCAGTGTTTCCCAAACTTGGGTCTCCAGCAGTTTTCAGACTACAATTTCCATCATCTCATGACCACTGGTCTTGCTGCTAGGGGGGATGGGAGTTGCAGTCTATAAACAGCTGGAGACCAAAGTTTGGGAAGCAATGATCTAGGCCAACCCCCCTACAATGCATAAATCTCAATGTGTGGTCCCCCATCCCATTTGAAACTATCCTGGACCCTGCTTAGCTTTGTAAATATGCTAGCTTTCACCTGATATAAAAGCCACTTCTGGGAATCTAGTGGATGTTTAGAACTAAGTTCCATGCTAATTGTGTTCAGAAAAGGGAAAAAAATGCAAACCCATTAACTCAGAAAATCGCAAGAGTTTTGCGATGTCATTTCACATCCCATGTTTGGGGTGGTTTACCTAACGTAATGTTCTTTCCTGCCATTTGAAATTTAGTTTCCAGTTGTATCCAAACATGGACACTCCTCCTCCATCTCAGGAACCTTCATGCAAAATTTGCTTATAATATCTGAAGAAGTGTCGAAATGTAGGGGTGTGGGAAAATGATTGCTTGTACATGAGAGCATGAGCAAAGTTCTTATTACTGCAGGGTGATTTCATAGCTAGAAGCATCCTTGGAGCATGAACAGCGCGTGAATAGCTCGTGCTGTCCCAAATGATTGGTTAACGTAGCATGGCCTGATGCTCGCATGGTCTAGTGCGATGGTCCTTATCTGCTGGCTGAGAACAAATTGCTTTGCTTGTATTTTGTATCTTTCTGACTTCACACAATAAAGGCTGTGCTGCAGTAGCCCTAGAGCAGCCATATTTCTTCAACCCATCATGGTGTGAGACTGATTTCTTCAGATGTTGAGCTGGCACTCGACATAGGGGAAGGAAACAATTCTGTCCCAAGTCCTACCACACATTCTGTTCATTACATCCCACTAGTTCATTCCAGGACCAGTTGACCATGCTCTGATCCAACAAGGCATTCATTTCTTTTTCAACCAAATATGCACACTAGGATCAGCCAACACAGAATAGTGATGCCTGAATTATGCACTCTTAATTACCGTATTTTTCGCCTTATAGGGCGCACCGGCCCATAGGACGCACCTCGGGGGTTTTTTGGGGGGGATGAATAAAAAAAATATATCCCCCCCCCAGCCGTGGGGCTGGAGCGGAGGAAGCCCAAGCTTCCCCTGACCCCAGCCCCCAGAACAGGCTGCTATCCGCAAGCCTTGCGAGCCCGGTGGCAACTGCCGCCAGGCGTGCAAGGCTTGCAGACATCTGCGCGAAGCACGGGGCACCCTCCGGAGCGCGCAAGGCTTGCGGATAGCTTCCTGAAGCCTGGAGATTGAGAGGGGTCGGTGCGCACTGACGCCTCTCGCTCTCCAGGCTTCAGCGAAAGCCTGCATTCGCCCCATAGGACGCACACACATTTCCCCTTCATTTTTGGAGGGGAAAAAGTGTGTCCTATAGGGCGAAAAATACGGTAATTAGTTAAAATATGGGTGGACAACTGGATTTTTTGTTAACTTCGGAACCCACGCAAGACTGTAGTCTTTACTCCTCCACTAAATACACCACTTATGAGAACAGCAGACCTTGAAGCAGTTTACAGAAGACAGGTTAAAATATTAATTAGAAATACTAATTAATATATCTATTAAAAACACTAATTAAAATCAAAAATTAAAAACAACTTTAAAAATTCAAAATAGAAAATAAAACCAGTCATTTGAAAACACTTATACTGATTAAATTTGTGTGCTAATTGTCGTCGACCTTAATAAAGAGTGGAATGAGAGTAGCCATTATGGGCTTTGTTTGTACACATTTTATATCAAAATACTCGGGGGGAAGGGACCCTGGGACATTATAAAATTACCAATGCCAACTGTCCAGATGGTATTGATGGTCTGTAGCCTCTTAAAAATTAGCTACATCATTTTTGGCTTGCTATGATGCATCACTCCTTAATTATTCCATTGATCTTTGTGGATTTCTGGCAAATGGGAAAATTGCCAGAATCATACCCCTTTACAAGGAACATGACCTAATTTGGCTAATTAAGAGGCATTACAGTAACTGTTCATATCTAGTCCAAAGTAGTTACGCTATTGATTATTTTCTGTGCAGCTCAATTTCAGGGACGAGAACACCTTTGCTTGGTCTCTCCACCCCCACTCTCCCCAGAATGGAATCTGCTGTTTTTGCTTAGTCTTGTAGCTTTCAAGCTTCAAACCCTTGGGGAAGCCTTTCTGCATTGATTTGTCTGTCAAAGAACACCTGCATGCCTGCCACAGAACACCTACATATCAGAAGGAATTTCAGAGTAGACTGTAGGGTAGACCTTACGTCGACACCACTGTCCCAAATGAATGGCATACGCACCCAGAATATGCTGGAAAGCTCCCCCCCCCTCTTTAGTTGTGCTTTGCAAGATAACATCATTAATCGGTGTCTTCAAAGCAGCTTGTCTATAACTACAGTGGTACCTCTAGATACGAACGGGATACGTTCCGGAGCCCTGTTCGTATCTAGAAGTAAACGTAAGTAGCGACGGCACGTCTGCGCACACACACGTCACTTTTCGCCGCTTCTGCACATGCGCATGACATCATTTTGAGCGTCCGCACATGCTCAAGCAGCGAAACCCAGAAGTAACGCGCTCCGTTACTTCCAGGTTGCCGAGGAGCGCAACTCGAACGAGCTCAATTCAAAGCATATTCAACCCGAGGTATGACTGTACTGATCTTATCCTCATAGTGGGGCTTCATGCTGGGGTGTACACAATTGCTCCAATCACTGACCTATTCCTTTTTGGCTGCTACCCAATGCCTGTGATGCATATTTGCTGTATAGCTCTGGTTGCTGATATAGGACTATGTGTGCCATACAATTTATACAGGACGTATCAGTATTATAGCCTGAGTCCCACAGAACTGAAGGAATGTGTATCCTGTTAGAATTCCTGCTCCATTGTTACAGTCATGGGATTGTTGTCTTTCACATGACGGTATAAGTTTTGACTCCACAGAGTTGGAGGTGACGGAGACAGGAAGTTTGTGTTACTGTGTTCTGTGAAGTAGGACTATAGTCCTTTGTTCTTTTTCTCTTTGCTGTCTGATGCTAGAGAGAGAGAGGGAGCCATGTTCCAGTGCTCCGTGTGTGTTTATATGTAGATTAGCCAAAATGCTGAGTTGCTGAGGTCTGTTATGCAAGCTGCGAAGACTCTGCAGATCGCTAAGTGTGCCGGTGTCAGGTGGCATTGGTCGCTGTGATGTTCGGGAGAAAGAAAGCTTTTGAAGCTCCCGAATGATTGACCAGGGGGGAGAGAACATGCCAGTCAGGCATGTGTCTCTGCCAGGGTCCTGCTTGAGTGTAGGACAAGCTCCTGAGATAGGCTATGTATGAATGAGTCTATGCATCTGTGGTTGTGGTGGGAACTGGGTGTGGAGCTGAATCAAAATTCCATAGAGGACAGTTTGTTCCTCAGAAGAATACAAGTATTTTTCTTTCTCTCACACCCCCCCCCGCATCATTTTCTCTGAATATCATTCCCAACCATTGCAGGTGTATGTATGTTGTTGCCATCTGCCCCACACAACACATATAATACTGCTGAGTTTGGAACATCAGGGACATTACAAAATGATGTCCAGGTTGTCAGCGTACTTGTGGCTACCAGTGATTGCAATAACTGCTTATCTGTGTCTATATCTATCTATCTATCTATCTATCTATCTATCTGTCATCTATCTATCTATCTATCATCTATCATCTATCTATCATCTATCTATCTATTGATCTATGAAGACACTGTCTTACTTCTAGTGTTAATGTTGAGTGCTACTCTTGAAGGTTGGAGAGTTTTTCCTTCCCATTGGGAATTTCATTATAATAGTCCCTCCACAAATTTATCTGCCCACATATAGAATGGATAACTTTTAGAGGGGATTTGCACAAAGCTGTAGCTCGTGTGTGTGTGTGTGTGTGTGTGAAAGAGAGGGGGGGATGTACCCCTAACTCTCCTGTTTCCCTATACAAAGTTCCAGAGTTGCTCAGTTGTCTATTCAGGCAAAAATCTATGAGGGCTAACATGTTAAATTTGGCAGCATAGTCTATCATTGTGAATTTTCAAACATGCAAATGATAGGGAGGAAAATGAGAAAGGATAGGACCACAAATATCGTATTGTCCCTGCTGAGAGAATTCTATCCTTATTGACATAGCTCTTTGGAGGATAAGGCATTTGAAGATTCTCACAGGTGAAAAGCCACAGGTTGTACAATGGCACCTCTCCCAAATGGGCCAACAAAACAGTTGCTTAGAAAGAGACTCAGGCGCATGCAGACATCTGGGACACTATTACAGAGGAAAATCATACAATCAAAGCCCCTTTGGTTGTGATTGTGCTAATCTATATATATATTTAGTTTAATATAAATCAATCGGCACATCAGGGACCAAGGCCACCAATTTTAGAAGAAAACAGAAAACCACTTTCATTTTCTGTTAGCAATTTTGCAGTACAAAGCATCAAGAACTATAGATGCTGAAAAGTACAGGTGCAAAGTACTTAACCCCTCCAACTGATCATATACCCCACCTTAGGCCATCCTGACTGATGTTGCACTGGATTGCAATGAATCCTTTCTACATCAATTTGTTTGTTAAGGAAGCCCTGTACATCTTTTAAGGCATCCCTTGGGTTTGCAGGTGGAAATTCCACTCTCAAATATTTTCTAGTCTCACTTCATTGTTGCCTGGGCTTGTGGGGTCTCAGAACTGGGTCAGGACTTGACCTAAGGTGGGCCACACCAGTTCTGTCAACAGCATTAAACCCTGTAAGAGAATGAGACAGGAGAAAGAAGGAAGTAAAAAGAGAAAGAGGTAGGATGACCAAATGTATCTGGAACGTTTTATTGAGGGAGGAAGAATCCTCTCCAAAGCACTTTTTGGGGGAGGCATATTTCAGTTGGGATGTCCAAGTTTCTTTAAAAAACAAACAAACAAAAAACACCAACAACATTAAAACAACACTAAGCTGCAGCAGCAAATGTCGAACACACGCAAATCCTGCTAAAATGAAATACAAGTTGTGATCCACTCCCATCACAAACACACAAACCTGCCTTGGAAGTAAGGTATGCACACAGAAAACCCCCTCTGCACCCCACACATGAGAACTTAGCCAAATTGCTCTCCCCTTTCGTAATTTTTCAAATACAGTTGTTTTTTCTTATAGGTATCCATGGCCAGGAAAAAAATATGCAGGATAGCCTTTTGGCACAGGGCAAGTTTAAGCCTCCTGTTAGAATTTTGTTCTGTATGATCCATTATATGAAAAGGAAACCCAAATATACATTGAATTTGCCAGATTCCTCAGTCAGCAAACCATATGCTTGTCCACTGAAAGCAGAACTATATTTGTCTGGCTGGATTATTTACATAGGGTTCCCTCCTCCCCTCCGCCTTCGGGTTAAGCTTTCAAGCTAATCTCAAATCACAGGAGATGAGCTTGTACTCTAAATGCTCCTGCCCCAGGTCAGCATTTTAAATGAAGCTTTCCATCTTCATTGATTTACACGACTAAAAGATTTTAAATAAACACAACATTTCAAACCTTGTTTCCCCCACCCCGCTTAACTTGAGAGTGGGCTGCCAGTGAGGGAATGGAGGGTGCTTTGGGGGGGCTTGTTTTCCTATTTTGCACGAGATAGAGAGAGAAAGTGCGCATTGGAAGAGTCCACTTCAACCATACCATACAGACATCTAGTCCACCATCCTATTTTTGTCCCTGTCTTTCTTAGAATCCCACAAGAAGAGCATGAAGGAATTAACATAAATGTACTGAGGACAGATTTATCACAGACTGTTAACCAGAATAGCTAACTGGAAGTTCCATGCTCAGAAGGAGCATAGCTGTGCATAGCAGTTGCTAGGAGACAAATCCTGAATGTCCGGCTTGTGACCTTGGAGGCATCAGTCACACTGCTATGGCAAACAAGATGGCGGACATTATGGACCTTTGGTTTGAGGCACGGCTCTTGTAGGGATGGGTGAATACGCTCGTTTCAGTTTCTCTTAGTTTCTCATTTTCGCATCTTAAAGTCAGTTCTCTACAGTTCAGTTAGAGCCTTTTAGTGTGAATTTCTCTCAATATACATATCTTTAATGTACAGTGGTACCTCGCAAGACGAACGCCTCGCAAGACGGAAAACCCGCTAGACGAAAGGGTTTTCCGTTTTGGAGGCACTTCGCAATATGAATTTCTCTATGGGCTTGCTTGGCAAGACGACAGCCCATAGGGAAATCTCCGGGACAGGGGGGAAGCGCAGCGCGTCTTCCCCGCTGTCCTCGGACCTCCTCCGAAGCCTGGCGGTGGGGCGGGGACACCTCCTCCCGCCGCCGCCGGGCTTCGGAAGGATGCCCCGATGCCGGGCGGTGGGGCGGGAAATCCTCCCGCCGCCGCCCGGCATCGGAACGATGCCCCGATGCGGGGCGGCGAGGCGGGAAAGCCTCCCCCCGCCGCCCGGCATCGGGGCATCGTCCTGA
>JAXCMG010000169.1:287482-399446 GCA_034642415.1 Podarcis siculus
GCCACGAAGCCTGGGCGCGCTGGCAACTCTCCGCAAGCAGCGGGAGCGCTCCCGCTGCTTGCGGAGAAGTCCGCGAAGCCTGTCCTGGACCTCTTCTGAAGGCAGGCGGCGGGCAAAAGTCTTTGTCCCCCCTGCCTGCCTTCCCAGGGGCTTTTAAATCGCCCCGGACAGCGGAGAAGTCCTCCGCTGTCCCGGGCGATTTTAAAATGCCGCCCGCCAGAAGAGGTCGGGGGAAGGCGGTTTCCATAGGAACGCATTAATTGATTTTCAATGCATTCCTATGGAAAACCGTGCATCGCAAGACGAAAAACTCACAAGACGAAGAGACTTGCGGAACGAATTAATTTCGTCTTGCGAGGCACCACTGTAATTCTGCCTAATTTACACAATTTCCCCTAATATTAAGCATTTTGTATTTTCACTAATATATGCATTTAAAGGCATACTTTACTCTAGTATATACATTCTATACACATTACTTGGCTGCAAAACCGCATTGCAAAATTCAGCTGAGTGTGAATTTCAGAAAATAATTGTTTAGGTTCGTGTATTGTTTCAGAAAGTGTGAATTGGGTAATTTCACCTTTAAATGTGATCTGAATATTTCCTTCCCGCATAATAATTTTTGAATGTAGATTCTTTTCTCATTATTGATGGAGAATGGTTGAAAAAATACAGAAGTAATCTTCAGCACAGCACAGTTAATGAATGGTTGGATAATGAATGACTACAATAATTCAAACTCACATTCTGCAGTGTTGCAATGTAAAAAAAAAAAAAAAAGCCTCAAGGCTACTGAGTGTCCCTGTACATTCACAAATCTCTCCCTGAACCCCAATGTTCCATTAATAAACATAATACACTGCACTTTTGCTGAAATTTAGGCCACTGGCTTCCTTGTTCTGGATCTGTGTATTTGACTTGAGTGCAGATAATGTTTTAAGATTAGCTACCAGGCAGGACAATCCTACACCAGTAGCATTTAAAGCAATTTAAATTAAACTGGTATAAATTACACCAATTCCAAGCCCCATTCATCAGCAGGGCTACTGCCAGTTGAGCCAGCTTAAGCCTAACAGAGGGAAAAGAACCCTTTAAAATAGTTTGACTCGCCACCCTTTTAGTTCTGCTGGGTTGCTAGGTCACATGACTGAGCTGAACAGTGTTAGGACCCAGCATAAGTCCCCCCTCCCTTGTCCCATCCACTCCCCTGCCATTCCTATTTTTCATGGTTTACACCAGTATAAGAACCACTAGTGTTGGCTCAGCCAGCTAAATTGGAATTTAGGAGTTAAGCTGGTGTGTCTTCAGCTGAGTTGGGATGTGTGGCTTGTGCCAGGAATTGGCAGGCTAAGCCGGAGATCCACTGGACCCCAACTCATTCATCCCAACGGCTCTTGGATTTGAATTGCTCCCCAAAGTGGTAATCCTGGCCAGGCATAGTTGAAAGCTGGTGCGGTGAGCTGTGAAATTAGGAACTCCCTGGTTCTAATCTCAACTTGGCTGTGAACTCACTTGGTGCACAGCCATTATCTGTCAATCTCAGCCATCATCTGCCAAGTAGCGATAACAATAGTGGCCTATTTTACAGTGTTGTTGTATGGACTGTAACAGCATAATACATATGAGCTCTTTGAACATTTAGTGCTATAAACAAAGGTCCGTATAGTAATAGCTATGGTTTTCCCAGTAGTGATATATGGAAGTGAGAGCTGGACCATAAAGAAGGCTGATCGCCGAAGAATTGATGCTTTTGAATTATGGTGCTGGAGGAGACTCTTGAGAGTCCCATGGACTGCAAGAAGATCAAACCTATCCATTCTTAAGGAAATCAGCCCTGAGTGCTCACTGGAAGGACAGATCCTGAAGCTGAGGCTCCAATACTCTGGCCACTTTATGAGAAGAGAAGACTCCCTGGAAAAGACCCTCATGTTGTGGAAGATTGAGGGCGAGATGGTTGGACAGTGTTATAGAAGCGACCAACATGAATTTGATGAAGCTGTGGGAGGCAGTGGAAGACAGGAGTGCCTGGCGTGCTCTGGTCCATGGGGTCATGAAGAGTCGGACACGACTAAATGACTAAACAACAACAAATACTAAGTATTATTTATAAGCCATACTGTACACTTGGGAAGTGAGCATGCACTGAACTGGGCTGTTTTGATACACCCACCTATATTAACATACTGCATCTATCTATCTATCTATCTATCTATCTATCTATCTATCTATCATCTATCTATCTATCTATCTATCATCTATCATCTATCTATCTATCTATCTATCATCTATTATCTATCATCTATCTATCTATCTATATCTATCTATCTATCTATCATCTATCTATCTATCATCTATCTATCTATCATCTATCTATCTATATCTATCTATATCTATCTATCTATCTATCTATCTATCTATCATCTATCTATCATCTATCATCTATCATCTATCATCTATCATCTATCATCTATCTATCTATATCTATCACATTTAGGATCAATATATTAAGTCTTCTCCACCCCAGGTCTAGCAAATCTTTGGGTTTTGCAGTGTATATACTGCTTGCCTGCTTGCTAACTTTAACACCATGGTAGAGATCTAACTTTCTATAAATATAAATATAATTGAAGCAGGTGGCGCTGTGGTCTAAACTACTGAGCCTCTTGGGCTTGCCAGTCGGAAGGTTGGCAGTTCGAATCCTCATGACGGAGTGAGCTCCCATTGCTCTGTCCCAGCTCCTGCCAACCTAGAAGTTCAAAAGCATGCCAGTGCAAGTAGATAAATAGGTACCACTGCAGCAGGAAGGTAAATGGTGTTTCCATGTGCTCTGGTGTCCATCATGGTGTTCCGTTGGGCCAGAAGCGGTTTATGCATGCTGGCCACATGACCCAGAAAGCTGTCTGTGAACAAACACCAGCTCCCTCGGCCTGAAAACGAGATGAGCGCCACAACCCCATAGTCACCTTTGACTAGACTTAACCATCCAGGGGTCTTTACCTTTTTTGCCTTTACCTATATGCCTCAATATAATTGTACATGAGCACAGCACCCACTGGCCTCTGCAGATAATCCACAACAGTATCAATCAACTGTTAACAGAAAACATGATGAGGGACCAAATCTTGCCCCATGCTTCCCTTCCTAAGCAGTTGATCAGCACTACTACTGATTTTCCTCACAGGGCTACACATAGAGCAGTAGTCAGGTGCTTTCTTTCTTTCTTTCTTTCTTTCTTTCTTTCTTTCTTTCTTTCTTTCTTTCTTTCTGTTAAATAACTTTTATTAAGGTTTATAGAGAAAAATACAAAACATTTTTTTTTACCAAACCAAGACATTTATATAGATACAATAAAAACACAAAAGTGTGTGTGTGTGTGTGTAGCAAGGGGAGAGAAATAGAGAAGGAAAAAGAAAGAAGATGGAAAATAGGTTACACACGAAAGATAGAAAAATAAGATTAAGAAAATTAAGAATTTATTATTCTTCATATGTCTGCTATATAAAAGCAATACTCACTTTGTCCAATCATATATAACACCCAACAAAGCCATTTCTATAAACAAACATTATCCTCAATCCTCAAATCCAGATATAATTACTGCATTTTCTTCTTCACTCAAAAAGTCTATGAGAGGTTTCCAATATTTAACAAATGTTAACAATGACTTTTCTCTGATTAAACATGTCAATTTCACCATCTCAGCTAAGTCTGTTAGTTTTAACAACCATTCTTTCATTGTTGGTAATAATGGATTTTTCCATCTTTGTGCATCATTGTGTATTCAGCAGCTGTATTGCAGGTATCACAGACTCTGGGGCTTGAACCAGACATTTTAGACTAGAACATACCATAGTGAGAGCCCTGGAAATGTGTAGGTTCACTTCCACTGAAGCTTCTTCAGGACTAGAATGGAATAATGGTTTGGCCAATGAGATTGGCAGGCAGGATCAAGCATTTGGATTGGCTGGGCGGTGCCTTCTGCTTACTGCATTCTAGCTGATTTCCCTCAAAGCACTGTGCTCAGAGGACCCTTAGCTGGAATGAAGCAATGAGCTCTATTTGCAGACAAATATGAAGCTATCTTCCTACTTAATCATCCCCCCCAATGTCCTCCTGACTAACAATAAGAATAAAACAATCCAAAATAAAACAATTCTTCCCCAGACAACCAGGAGTGATTGTAGGGTGGGGAGTGCGACCTACTTTTCTGATAAATTCAACTGTCTGTGAGCTGGTAAGGATGACATTCCAATTTTCTTTTGGAATAAAACAACATAAATCTTAATTTTCTCCTTTCCAGATTGAGGGAAGAATTTTGATACAGCAGAGAAGTATCTCCTTTCCATTACAGCGATTTTTTCCGTTATTCCATACAATTTTGTACTTTTAAGAAATGGCTTTGTGTCCAATATTTTCGACAATCGGTTGCTGCGATGACCCAAAGTAGTTACAAATCACAAGAAAGCTGTTTATCAATGACACTTGGAAGGAGAGGCTGTGCCAAAAAAGCAGCTAAATCTATCACCAGAGCACTTACTCTTGGGCCACTCAAAACTTTGTGCCTCTAGATATGTGCAGAAAAGTTTTGGTTTTTTTTAAGAAAAAGTTGGGCAAGTTAGAAATTAGAAACAAAAGATTGTACAAAAAGTGAGAGGAAGGTTTTGCAGCAAATGTGATGGTTGTGCCTAGACAGATACTACCAAAGAGACACACCCAAAGCAGGTTCCAGAGCAGGCATAGGCAAACTCCGGCCCTCCAGATGTTTGGGACTACAATTCCCATCATCCCTGACCACTGGTCCTGTTAGCTAGGGATGATGGGAATTGTAGTCCCAAACGTCTGGAGGGCCAGATTTTGCCTATGCCTGTTCCAGAGGGTGGCAGAGATAAGCATTTGCTGGGCCCCCAAGACCTCTAAAGGGCTGTTACATTCTTCTTTTGCACAGAACACCCATGAAGGAAGGAGAATTCACAGTTACCGCTGCCCTATCAGAGAGGTGGGCGAGGTTTGCAACCCAGCGCAGGCATCCCCTGCCTTGGAGACACCTCCCCATCACTGCCTGGCCATTGCTCCGCCCCCTTCCTGGCTGACCAATCAGCAGCTGACTGGGGGCAGGGCTCTGGCCAGGTAGGAAAGGCTCCGGCCAGCCTACTTGCTCAGTCGGTTCTCAGTACCTCTTCTAAATGTTTGCTAATAATTTACTTCTATCTACACAACTTTGTTCATTAACCAGGCAAGGGAGCACCTTTTAAATAAAGCACAGAACCAAGGAAATTAACTCAAGTTCAGTATCCAGGAGGGACCCAGCATTTATGATAACTATTACAAGAGGGCAGAACTCCACTCAATGTGGTTGTTCTAGCTCAGGGATCAGCAAACTTTTTCAGCAGGTCCCTCAGACCTTGTGGGGGGGGCCAGACTATATTTTGAAGGGAAAAAATGAACAAATTCCTATGCCCCACAAATAACCCAAAGATGCATTTTAAATAAAAGCACACATTCTACTCATGTAAAAACATCAGGCAGGCCCCACAAATAACCCAGAGATGCATTTTAAATAAAAGGACACATTCTACTCATGTAAAAACGGATTTAGAAGACGATTGGGTCAGATCCAGTCCCCGGGCCTTAGTTTGCCTACCCATGTTCTAGCTGAATCACCAGTCAAGGAGAAGGTCGGCCATGACAAAGAGCCATAAAACATCTAAACATTCTTAAAACAAGAACATCCGTCAACAGGCATCAGGAAAGGTTACAGGTCATGAGAAGTAAAACACATATGGCTCCATTTCTGTATCTTCACCTTGGAGTGCCCCAAATGTGCCCATGCACTCTGCTTCTCAAACATCCTACTTTATGTCCTTTCTTAGGGCAACCAGGCCTTCTGCCAGGCTGTTGACATCCCTTTCTCTATCTGTTCCCTTGTCTCTCTCCTATCTCCCAGGAAGCTTCAGTGATGTTTGAAATTATAGCGCTAACTAGAAGAACATCCTTAATGGCCATTTGTACCATTTTCAGGGTTAGATAGGAGAGATGGAACGCAGCATGGGAGGGAGGCATGAGAGTCACAAAATGCAGGCGCACATAAAATAATACATAAAAACTATTCAGTGATGCATTCTATCTTTCTTAAGGTTAAATGCAATTCATGATGGAACATTTTAAAAATCAAAAATATACACCCTGAGTCTCGGATTCTTTTATCATAGGGTTGAGATGAAAGCAGCTCAGGACCGCAATACCTCAAGGATCGCCTCTTTCCACATAAATCTACCCAGACCCTGAGATCATCTTCTGAGGCCCTCCTTCATGTGCCTCCTCCTAGAGAGGTCCAGAGGGTGGCAACATGAGAAAGGGCCTTCTCTGCAGTGGCTCCCTGTCTGTGGAATGCTCTCCCTAGGGAAGTTCGCCTGGTGCCTTCATTATATACCTTTAGGTGCCAGGCCTTTGGTTGACCTGATTGACATCCTATACCCATTTAAAATGTGGCTCTTTTTGGGGGGTGTTATTGGGTTATTGTTCCTATTTTTATTTTATATACAGTGGTACCTCAGGTTACATATGCTTCAGGTTACAGACTCCACTAACCCATAAATAGTGCTTCAGGTTAAGAACTTTGCTTCAGGATAAGAACAGAAATCGTGCTCTGGCGGCGCAGCGGCAGCAGGAGGCCCCATTAGCTAAAGTGGTGCTTCAGGTTAAGAACAGTTTCAGGTTAAGAACTGACCTCTGGAATGAAGTAAGTACTTAACCCGAGGTACCACTGTACTGTGATCTTTTCTGTGACCTACCCTGAGATCTTCGGGTATAGGGTGGTATATAAATTCAATAAATATATAAATATAAAATATTTTTATTAAACAATTTCAACATAACAAATTATCAGTCCAAATAACCAATTACATTATTTCCCCCCTTCCCCCCTTCCCCCCACCAAGGACTTCCCTCAGCTCTCCTCTCTGATTTCTTTGCACATATTGTTCTCTGCATGTTATAAAATTGTACATATCCTTGCCTTATCTATCATGTGCTCAACTAATAAATTTGTGAATGTTTATTCAAAAGCTAACAAGGAGTCCAAATCATTTTGTTGTCTTTTTAGGTAATTTGTAAAAAAGTTCCCAATCTTCCTTGAAGTCACGATTGTCCTTATCACGCAATAAATATATAGATATAAATAAATAAATAAAGCCTGATTTATCGAACTTCAGGTTTTATTGACCAAGTGCCTGAAATTGGGGGAGAGGTGACTGCAGACTATGAGAGCTAGATCACATACTGTAATTGATGGTGGTGTTTGGGGAAACAGGGAAACAAAAACACAAACATTTGGGGGCACTCCGAATAATGTTCTTCCTAGCTATGACTTTAAAAGAAGTAGACTGATTTTAACAAAACAGAGAGAGAGAGAGAGAGAGAGAGAGAGAGAGAGAGAGAGAGAGAATGCATGCATTATTCTCCCATTACTCCCTGTTATGATTTGGTATATGCCAATATTCTGCTTAGAGCACACATTGTAGGGATGAGCTATATTCCCATTAAAAGGTGGCTCACAGTGAAAATGCTGACATACCGTAGCAGTAAAACCAGTGCCAAGTGAAATTATGTGGGACTTAATAAGAACCAGAGGGAAGCGTGAAATGAAACCCAAGATAATCAGGTGGGATATATTCTCTCAGGAAAATTATGCTTGTCTTGCTGTGATTCTCTCATCTCGTGCGGCAAGGGGCTGATAGATTTTGCTTCTTTTTGATCAAAACTGTTACGCTGCATACCTACAGAGACATTCTCTACCAAACACATTGCCTCAGTACATCATCAGGCATTTGGAAGAAGCTGCTCACAGCATATGCAAGAAGCAGGGGGCCGGCAGCTCTGTCGCAGCTGCCCAGTGGCAGTATAGGTCAGTGGTGGCACTGCTGGCACACACACCATCGGCCCATCCGCACTGTTATTTTGGATTTTTTTCCATTTGTGCTCCCACTCCTCCCCACGCCACTGTGTGCATCCACTGCTTAAACTTGGAACCTTTTTCTTTTTCTTTTTGCTGGTAGCTGGCGATTGTGTTTGGCAGTTGGTCTGTTTTTCAATTGGCTGCAGCAGAGGCTGTTTCTGATTGGGAGTAACAGCGTTCATTTTTTGACCCTTGCGATATTTTTCCGGTGCTGTGTGGTAGTTCCCAGCTCCCCCCTCCAAGCCAGGCCTCGCTCATTCCCTTCCGCCCCCACCCCAGCTCCAATCCTCCACAGGCCATTCACCTACCGTGGGCCTGACCTGCCTGGGCTAGGAGGGCACCTGAGCCCGCCGCCTCCCTGCATGCCTGGCCCAACCCAGCCTCACCCCTTTGCCATGGCGACATTGCCGGAGGGAGGGAGGAAGATGGGGAAGACCACACTGGGATCGCAGGTGGGGAGCAGGCAGGCAGGCAGCCACAGCTGTTGGGCTGGCTGGCTGGGGTGTTAGAATTCCTGATCTATGATTGCCGTCATGGGATTTTTGTCTATCACATGACGGTGTCTGTTTTGACTCCACAGAGTGGGATGTGACGGAGACAGGATGTTTGTGTTACTGTGTTCCGTGAAGTGGGACTATTGTCCTTTGTTCTTTTTCTCTTTGCTGTCTGATGCTAGAAAGAGAGGGAGCCATGTTGCAGCGCTCCGTGTGTGTTTATATGTAAATAAAGTAGATTAGCCAAAATGCTGAGTTGCTGGGGTTCTGTCACGCATGATGCGAAGACTCTGCAGATCTCTAAGTGTGCCGGTGTCGGTTGGCATCAGTTGCTGTGATGTTCGGGCTGAAAAAAGCTTTTGAAGCCCCTGAACAATCGACCAGTTGCGCATGTGTCTCTGCCAGGGTCCTACTTGAGTGTAGGCTGAACTCCTGACAGGGGGCTCTCCCTCTCCTCCTGGATGCCAGCGCTCACCTGGCCTCAGGGCTACTCTGTCCTCCCCATTGCAGCAGCCTGACAGCAAGCCAGCTAGCTAGCCAGGGAGTGCACCCGGTGGGAGGGGGGAAGAGGGAGGGAGATAGTGAGAACCATGGCAATTTTTCTGTCTCTCCAAAAAAAGCTCAACAACTTTGGGCACTTTTGCGATAAATAAGTGGGTTTGGGCACTCGGTCTCTAAAAGGTTAGCCACCACTGGTATAGGTCCTGAGTAAAAGCTGGAAATGTGGGGAAGTGTAGTGGAACATGGGTTATTTATTAGCTTTTTGGGTAATCCCACTATACCCTCTAAGGGGCTCGAGCCAGCATACAAGTTTGTCGCTCCCTCCAAAATTTTATTCTCACAACTATCTTCTATGATAAGCTAGGCTGAAAGTTCATAACTGGGACAAGGTCACTCAGCCAGCTTCATTGCCAATTTAGGATTTGTAGTTTGATCTCCTCAGGTCCAACCACCAAGGCATCACACAGCTCTGTACACCATATGGATTCTGACCACCAGAATCCATATTCTAGAGGATTAAAATTCAGGTTTCAAGAGGACAGGCAGCGATGGACAAATCTGTCAGGTTGTTCGGTTGTCCAAGTATCTCGTTTCCCAATTTCCCCACTCTTAAATTCACTTTTCCACATTACTGCAGCAATGTGAATTTTGTTTTTCTTTTAAATCTCATGAAAATTCATCTGTATTTTAGTGCAATTTTCTCCTAATAAGTACATTTTTGTATGCAGATTTGAGTAATATTCACACATCAGCAATAAAATATTGCTAATGTAATTCATCTGTGTATGCTATAAATTCAGTGCACACTTCTTCCCCAATTTATGCAATTTCTCTTTAGTTGGAGAACGGCATTGCAAAATTCAGAGCATTTCAAAGTGCGAATGTCAAAGGAGGCCTATGTTCACATTTGTCTGTGAAGTGCAAATCAGGTAGTTTCTTGTTAAAATGCAAACAAAACTGAATTTCTCCACCAGTCCTAAAGACAGGACAAATCTTCATGGGGTACAGGAGCCCCACACAGGTATTTACTTCACATATTCAAAGAATACCCAAAGAAGAAATACAGCCGCTTGTGACAGTGACTGTCTTCCCAATATCCATGTATGCAGCTAAAGTTCAGGGGGACAGGAAGGAGGTTCTAGTAAGCCCTTTCTTGGCAAAATGTCTTACCTCATTCAACAACAAAAACCCAAAGCATTAAAATACGATGCATAGAGAGACAGAAAGGCAGACACAAAACACAGTAAAAATGAAAAATGTTATAAACCTAAAGTAGGAATTTCAACTTAGCTTAAAACTGAGAGCCGCAGAGTCTAAAATGTCAGTTACAGTATTTAAAAGGCCTGGTAAATATACAGGTCTCCGCTGAAAAGACAACAAGGATGGTGCCACGTAAATCTCACAGGGATTCATAAGGTGAAAATGCTGTATGATCTGGTTGAGATTAGCTGTAGGGCTATTTTCAGATTACTCATTATTAACAAGTTTATTACTTAATAAAAACTTTATACTTCAAAGAATCAAAACATTAAAAACTATATCCAGTTTCAATTTTAGAAATCAAATTTAAATTGAAGAATCATCCACCCTTTTCCCACTGCTAGAACTTCCAGAGGAACAAATGTATCTAAAAGTCTGCCTTTGAGGTGTCTGACTTTTGAACAGGACTTTGAATATTGTCACTTGAATGGCACGTTGTATAAAAAAATTACATTATCTTCTCAAGAATGCTCTTTATCTGGAATGAGTATCTAACACTTCCAAGCCTCTTTGCTGTCAAATCAGCTACAAATGTAATGGAGGAAGTGTGAAGAAATGAGCTCAAAAAAAGATAAAAAGGAAATGGTTGTACTAGGGCAGAAATTACACGCGGTGCTTTCTGAAAAAGCAAACAATCCTTTTTATTTTCTTTTTTAAAAAGAGGATTGTAATGCTTTTGACAGCAACCAAAAATCCTAGCTATGGGGAGTGCCTGGTTTATGTTAAACAAATCAGAGAGGATTTAAATAGTATGCACTTGTCAAGGGAATCCTGCTGGTTGCTCAAAATAAATGTACCGTTTGCTCCACTGAAAATGAAAAAAAAAACCCCACCAACAACCACAGCAGTAGTCTGAGAATGGTTTGGCAAACTGGATAATTTGTGGGCAGTGGACAGACAGGTGGTCATGGGAGATCTGGGCTGAGTCATGAAACACATTGGGTGACCTTGGAACAGTGGTTCTCATTCATCCAAACGTTACTTGAGGATAAAAAGGTACATGCCCTGTGTATTCTACTCAGATCTCTCCAGGTGGAAGAGTGGCATACAGTCCAACCTCGGGTTGAATGTGCTTCGGGATGAGCGCATTTGAGTTGCGCTCTGCGGCAACCCATAAGTAACGGAGCACGTTACTTCCGGGTTTCGCCTCTTGCGCATGCGCAGACACTCAAAATGATGTCACGCGCATGCGCAGAAGCGCCAAAATGTGACCCCCGCGCGCAGACACATGGACACGGGTTACGTTTGCTTCTAGATGTGAACGGGGCTCCGGAACGGATCCCGTTCGCATCTACAGGTACCACTGTACAAAGGTGGTGACTAAACCTCTTGTTCCATGCTGACCTAACTGATATTCATTAATTTGTTACATTCCATAAGCGATTGTCAGCGCAGGCATAAAGAAGACTTGTGAAAGCATAACTAGGGTAAAAAGCAGGGGTCAGCAAACTATGGCCCAGGGACTGAATGCAGGCCACTGGGCTCGTAAATCTGGCCCGCGGACCCTGCCACCCACTCGGTCAGTCCCCACATCTCGCCACATGGGAACTGACTTCCGCAACACTGGCATGACTTTGGATTGGCTGCAGGAAGCTTCTGCAGCCAATCTGAAGCAGCGGACGCCTCTGGGCGATGCCCCTTCTTTCCTGCTGAGGCGGCTGTGTATAGCCAAGAGCCTCTGCCGCCCAGGCCAGCGGCATGGGCTCTGCGCCCCACGGACCCCTGGCCAAGGCAGAGGACAATGGCGATGAGGCAGCATCGGCAGCTGTGGCGTGAGTGGCGTCGTTGGTGGGGGAGGTCCTTTTGGGAGAGGGTGGGTCCGGCCCCCCAGAAGTTCTGATGGACAGTGGACAGGCCCCCTCCTGAAAAAGTTTGCTGACCCCTGATGAAAAGGGTTATATTTAACCACATATAATAGCATAGGGGTGAAAAGCATTATATTTTTTTCACATATAACAGCATAGAGGATCTGCAAACAACCAATTAAACAGAAGCAGCCAAATCAAAAGAGTATGGGCAAATAAGTTCCCTAATGTGTGTCAGGCTTCAGGGAACCGGCACCGGCTCTCTCCCCACCCCCATGGCAGTAGATAAGCAGAACAAAGGAAAAGGAGTCTTCTTACCAGTTAGAAAGAACAAAGAACCCATCTCCTAGAAATGGCGGTGCTCCCAGTTAAGGATCACACCCCCTTACGTCCCTATTAAGCTACGTCTTGTAATCTGAGCTTGTATCCTCTGTGCTTTCTATTCTGCCACTTTCTGAGCTCTTTGTGACTTTGGAGAAGGGGGGCGAATGCTGTCCAGAGATTGTGGATCTGTTAACCCTCTCTCTTCCAGTGTTTCTTCTCCTAGCTGTTCCCCATCCAGTATTTCCCAGCTTCTGCCTTCTGAACCATGTCCCTCTGCAAACCACTGTTCCAAATCTATACTGTCCTCCTGCTCCTGAGAAGATTCAGGATCCAGAGCAGGAGCAGGGGGAGACTCCCAATATTCCTCCTCAGTGCAGCCCTCCTCAGCACGGTCCCTGACAATGTGGGAGAGATTAGCTCCCAATTCCTGGGTATGCTTACAGATGCCACCTGTGGCCCAGTGGTAAAGGACTGGAGAAAATTCCTCTTCCTTGTTATGAGTACCTTGAGTATGTGAACCTGACAATCACCCGATTGCCTCCCTGGCAGTGTTCACCCCTGTGTTCGTGCCAAGCCTAAAGGAGGTACACCAAGGACCCCTAAAGCTTGGCTTCCACTTGGACCCTTCCTGATTGGCCAGTTGATCACCATGTGTCTGCCCAAGCTCCTCCACAAATAGCTCATTACCCCCTTACCTCCTTACCCCCAAATAGCTCCATCCTTGACACCACATGATCTTCCTCCAGCTTCCTAACATACAACACAGACATCTGTAGGGAGGAGAGTTTTGCGTTTATGCATAATGGCTTTCCTGGGATGTGGGACACTGAAAGATAGAGGTCAGGTGGAGATTACTTGGGGGTAATGGGATATTGTTTGCAATGATGGATGTGATACACTTCAGGTAAATTACTGCATGAGATAAATTACCGCTTTGCCAAAACCACAAGAGTACTTTATATCTCAGCATTTTGCCAGATTTTTCCTGCCATAACCACAAAGTCATTTCTTCTTCATTTACTAGTTCTTATCAGATTGACCTCCCCATGGTAACAGAGTGTTTTGCTAATCAATTTTAATCACTAACTGTTCGCTGTTCACTTGTGAGTGGAAAGGGATGGGATTTGCAGATAAAGAGTCCATAACAGTAATTAATTAATCTTGGAATAATAGCTCAAATCTTCTCTTCCACCATCTGAATGACTGAGATTGTGAACCAAAAGGAATATGGTGCACATCATAATCTCATTTGGCATATACTTTCCATTGTGAGCCTTGAATGGCAAAGAGGCTCAAGTTTACTCAAAAGGAATGCCAGTGTCTTATGCACTAGGATTCAGCATGGAAGCGGTGGAAATTTAACAAGCAGAGCTGAATCCAATTCCATCAAATAATTAATTTCTGTCAAATAAAACTTCCTCCAGCTGCCCCAAATTCATATATAAATTCTGCTCTGAAGGCCACTCAGACACTCAAAATCCTCCTGATGTACTCCAGGATACATTTGCATCGCAGGAACTACAGGCCCTGACTTGTTAACAAGGACAATGACAACATTGTGCTGAAGAATTTGGAGACAGTGACTTTGAATTTCCCTCTGTGCCACTGACTCAAAACTAAGTGGTACAGGAGAACCTGGAAGAACAGCCCTTTCTGAGAAGCAAGCCGTGCCCTGTGTCCCCTTGGACCTGGATATGACCCCCGCCTGTTAGCAATTTCACTCCTCTGATGCTGCAGATGAGATTGTTGTAAATCACATGCCTGTCTGAGAAGAGTGTGGGAAACGGAAGACAGTCTTATTTCTTCCGCTGTAATGTACTTTCACTTTTACTTGTGCCTGTTCTGTCAGAGCTGCAGAGAACAGACGCCATTATGCTTTTGTCTGTACATGTTGTTGTTGTTTAGTCGTGTCCGACTCTTCATGACCACTAGCTTCGTGACCACTAGCTTCGAGAACACTATCCAACCATCTCGTTCTCAGCTTCACGATCTGCCCTTCCAGTGAGCATTCAGGGCTGATTTCCTTAAGAATGGGTAGGTTTGATCTTCTTGCAGTCCATGGGACTCTCAAGAGTCTCCTCCAACACCATAATTCAAAAGCATCAATTCTTCGGCGATCAGCCTTCTTTATGGTCCAGCTCTCACTTCCATACATCACTACTGGGAAAACCAGTACATTGTCTGTACATAGTGTGTAAATAAATAGTAGATTAGCTCTACGATGTCTCACTCCTCTTGTTTTGTTATGCCAGAAGATTAGTGTGCATATACCAGCTGGTATATGTCGCTAGGAAGCGCACTAGAAGAGAAGGGAGGTGCCTTTTCCAGAGCTGCACATTCCTCAGAAATGCTGTTAGTCTCATTGGAATTCAATTTGCTTCCCTTCAAATGTTCACCAAGCAGGAATACCCACATTCACCTCAAAAATTCACTTAGGTTAACGCTGGTGGCAGCTGTAATGTTTACCTGGACACTAGGGTGCTATACAGAGCACTACCAAGCAGGAGGTGGGGGCATAGCTAAGTGGAAATTATTGACACTTCACACCACTAAAACACCATGACGCGACAGGGATAGAAGCTGGAGATCTCAAAACGGCTTGCGTCAGCCCTGCTGATTTCACAGGCAAGGTTTCTCTCTATCAAACCCCCTGTCACTGAGATTACACGAGAAAAGGAAATAAATGTGATGAAAGAATTGTGGAGGGGGCATGGCTGGAAGCAGCTGCATAATTATACGCATATGAAGCGGCCCCCAGCAACATTGCTGATCCTCGCCTCCCAAGCAAGCTGAGAGGGAGAATCTTATAGCAGGTTTGTGTTGGAAGGACAAACAAGTAACATCGCGGAGGGAGAAGTATTTACCCTCCGAGCGTACAAAAATAAACAAACCAATAAATAAGAACTGTATAACCCAATTGCACATTTTACACATGTTAAGTAAAACCAAGTAAACACCCGGGCAGTAGGAAGGCATTTTTTCATACTGCATTTTAAACAGGCGGGTCAGATTTCTTGACCAGCTGCATGCCCTGGCCATAAGAAGCTTATTCCTAACCAGCTCAGAGCGCACTGTTGCTACGGGAAAGATTGTACAGCCTCCATCCAAAAAGAGCTGGCTGGCTGAAACGGCTCTGTGAAGGCTCCAATTGTAGGACACTTCCTTGGAAATAGGCTGAATGGAAATCGTGGGGCTTAGTCCAAACTGCCTGTGTTAAAAGACTGAGATGTCAGAGCACATATATGGGACACTCTTTTCTTTTTATTCTATTCCCATGAAATCTAGGTCCGGCCATTCTTTACTTGGGTTGATGTTGGCCTCTGTGCTGTTAGGTAGTTTCAAGCACTTAAAAAAATAACAATCTGATTCACTGTTAAGGAACGAGCTCCAGCCAAACAGCCACCCTCTGATCTCCTGGGAAATCTGGCAAGCTTCGTATTGTGCATTTAACGTATCTTTAAGGAGCGTGGAGGAACAGTCTGTTTCGCCTTCTGTGGTTTAGTTCCTCTGGGTGTGCTTCTTATACCTTCCATCTCTGGGTGTGCACTGGAGTAAACAGAAAGCTTCACGGGTTGATATACTTATCTACACAAAAGTTATAACCAGAAACAGCTCACAATGACCACTCCCCACATCAAATGGGGGCGCCTTTGGCATGGTTGCGCGCAGCCCCCCGGATCCCAGTGTGACTCCTGGTAGTTCGGGCTGGCTTCATCCTCCCCAGGCTGCATACCTGGAGGTCTCCACCTACCTCAGCCAATCGCCCAATCCCGCCTGGGGAGGCGCTGCCAGGGGATCGGCCAGGTAAGGGGAGGGACCGTCCTGCCCACACAACAGAAGGTGAATCTTACCTGCAAAGCAGCAGTTGGCTCCAGAGCTTCTCCCACCCTCCCCTCCCTCAGTTAAGCCTTCTTTTGCAGGTTAACCTCTTCTCCACACATACACAGGCGATGCTACATCAGGGTCGCTGTTGAAGGGCCAGAAAGAAATTTTCCTGCATTGGCAAGTTTTGCCTTTCCTGTAGCAAAACATCACAACTTTGGTGGTTTCAGGCCTCGGATGGAATCCTTTAGTCTATCTTTCTAAATGGGGGGGGGGCTGAAGTGGTGACCCACAGCAGTGACCCTTGCGGCGGTGATACCAGGGTTCCTCGTTAAAGGGGTCTTGAGGGGAGGCATTGGCCATATGCAGAGAGGTTGTCATTGCTCTCCCCTCCAATGACGGCAAAACGGGGGGTGGACTCTCTGCTTGAACATATGTACTCCAGAGCCAGCCCAATTCCCACACATTCTGGATAACTCTGAATCCTCCCAGATCCCTGGCTGGGGACTGGGAAGGATAATCGCCCAATGCCTGAGCCAAGGTATCCCTACAGCTGAAACTTAATAAAGTTGTCACCAATTTTAATCCCATAGCATGTTGTCTTGAGTCATTATTCTGCTTGGGTGTCGTCTGGGGTTGGGGGGACACCGCCTGTCCACGCAATGCTAGCTTCCGGGCATGTGGGTCTCTGTTGGTTCCCAGGAGGCAGTGGGGAAGCTATCGTAGTGCAAACTCTACAATGAAACCAAGCTAACACTCTTTCATGTGTGAACTAACTTTTCTTCAACATAGCTACTCACTTTCTCTTCTGGTTAGCTATAGCGACCTACCTATTAGGAAGCTAGCGTAAGGGCTCCCCACCACCCAGCAAGCCACTTCTTGTAACTTTATTAGTTGTTTCTAACCAAGAGGTGGCCGCTCATACACAGAATCAAGTTGGAAGGTACCCTGAGGAACATCTAGACCACCCCCTGCAATGCAGGAATGTGCAGTGCTCCCGTATGAGGATGGAACCTGCAACCTTGGCGTTATCAGCACCATGCTCTAACCAACTGAGCTATCATAATCCTACCTGACTCTGATGAGTGCTGCCCTCAAAGCTGAGCCTACGGAGACATGGGAATCTAGATAATTACTCCACTCCTGGGGCCCACAGACAAACAGGAATCGTTTTAACTCAAAGCACAGCACATTCTATTGTGCTAGTGAGAATCCTTTTGCTGGTGCAACAGTTGAATGCAACCCATCATGTGGCTCTTCCCAAATGTCACTGAAGTCATGGAGCATGTGGATCTAATCAGGGTGGGAGGGATTTCTATTGAATGGTTGAATTTTCATTATGATGACAAAGGACTCCCAACATGCACTACCTTTTTACAACCAATACCTCTGTCCATTGTCCAAACTGGTTGTTGAAATATCTCCTTGATGCCTCTTCCCACCTCTGTTTCAACTGCTGATCCAGTAATGAATCTTTTTGAAGAGTTTTGCTTCAGAAAGCTCTTTGATTCCTTCCTACATCAAATGCCAAAGATAAAGGCACTGTAGCAATGGATTTCAACATGCAACACAGCCAGTTATTGCTGGTGACATGCCAAGTGTATCTTGAAAATTTTTGTACCATCTGCGCACAGTCAATACCTCTAACTATTGTTCAAATTGGCCATTGATTCTCCTCTCTGCGTCTTCCAATTGACAACTCAGTTTTGGATCTTTATAGAGTTGTACTTTAAAAAGTCCTCATATATTCTTTCATGTCTAGCTTTATTAAAATTAGTGTAATAGCGAGGACACTGTTGGCTACAGTTCCACCTCTCCTACACACACAATTGTGTAGTGTGGTTTTCATTTTTTTAAAAAAATGTGACAGTTTTTCACAACACTTTTGTTTAATCTGCATATTTACTTAGTCCTGTATCTGTAACTAATTTTCTGCCAACTGTGACAGAAGTCAGCCTTGCTGATATTTAAACCTGTCACAGGCATTGCATTTTCTTCAACCCAAAGAACATTTTCCTTCAGCATTTCTTACCCCACCTGAATTTGTTTGTTGTTATTTTCAAAGAGATCGAAGCCATTTTCTGCTCTTACCTACTTTGGCTACAAACCATCAGAGTTAAATACACTTAAAACTATTGTTCTGATCTGACAGATATTCAAGATCACACAAATTCAAAGTGTGTGTGTGTGAGAGAGAGAGAGGTGGGGGTGTGCAATCCAACAACAAAATAGCAAGAGCTGAAACCAATACAATTGTCACTCTCACCAGAATACACTTTTTTCAAATAAAAGAAAACTTTCACATGTTGCCTAAAAGTAAATAATGCACTTGTCAGCAGTACTACTCTGGGCAGGGAACTCCATTGACTAGGTGTCACTGTGAAAAAATCTTTATGCCATCGAAAAGAAATTGCAAAGCAGTTTCTCAGCCAGATTGTGCATGTGAGATAAAAGATATAATTTAAGGTTATATTGGGCCATTTGGGTCTTTAAAGGTAATAGCCACCTCCTTGAATTAAGTCTGGAATCTCCTTGACTTAGGCATGGAATGAACTTGGAAGCCATCCAAAATGATGGCACTCTTCTGGTTCACACTATGTTAGTAACAATACTTGCAGTCTAGTTCTATGCACATTTAAGGAGAAGTACCTCACTAGGTGGAGCAGAGTCACTAGCAAAGTGGTCATTGTTGCCTACCAATGGGAAGAGGAGGAAAGGGGTGACAGCAGGAAGGTTAACATGATGCAAATGCATTGGTGGAATCAGTCTGGTGCTCCCGCTGTTTTCTTTTACACTGCCCAGCTTCTCCACTGCTTCCCTTCCCGGGAAGCAATGGCAACCCACTTTTTGAGGCATTAATGTACTGGCTCTGCCCCATTCAGTAAGCTGCTTCTGTGTGGAACTAAGTCACTCTGTCTTCAGTTAGGCTTGGTCACGAGATATTTAAGTGCCTAGAATTGCAGGCTAAGGTCAGATCCAAAGAACTGCTTAGACCAGATAGAGGAGCTCTTCAGGAACTGACCCAAGGATCCATCTAGTCTGTTTCCAATAGCAGTTGACCTGATGCCTCTACAAAGTCCATAAGTAGGTCTTGAACAGCCATAGTTTCATTATATGGACAGTTGAAGTTTCATTTAGCTATGAATGCTAACGGTCACCAATAGCCATTGGGGGGAACGGGACCCTCTACTAGAATAGGAAACGAATTGAGAAAGGGTGGCAGTGTTTTCTTTCATAGTGGGAAAATTGTAGGCAATCATATTGTGGGTGGATATATGCAGAAAATAAGGGAGGGGGACAGAGGGTTTTTTTAGCTTCTAAAAAGATATTAGTATTTAATGAGCAACAGTGCAATTATAACCATGTCTACCCAACTGCAACAAAACATGTCTCTCCTGTATCGGTCTCTACAGCCACAGCAGGAACTGTAAGCTTCCAAAACTCTGACTTCACTCCCAAAGGTGCACTCCTCCATTGTCTCCCAAGATAGACTGATGCCAACTACTCAGAAGTAAGTCCTATTGATTTAAATGGGACTTACTCTCTGGTAAGTTGGGCTTTGGTTGCAGCCTCAACCATTAGAGCTTTGAAATATGCTGTAAAATTCACTACGCAAATAAACCATGAATAGAGTCTGTAGTCAACCGCTGTTCTTTATTTTAATGCTGAAGTTGTGAGGGCATTGATTTCAGGTTGTTGAAACATTTTCTAACTGCATTCTAACTCCATTAACCTTGTGTCCATGTAGGGTCCTTTTCTCTGCCAGCTTACTGTTTTCTTTTTCTTTTTAAATCATACACTAAATGTCTGTTTGCTATGATCCACAGAGGAGTGACAAAATACATATACAGTGGTATCTCAGGTTACAGACCCTTCAGGTTACAGACGCTTCAGGTTACAGACTCTGCTAACCCAGAAATAGTACATCGGGTTAAGAACTTTGCTTCAGGGTGAGAACAAAAATCGTGTGGTGGCGGCACAGTGGCAGCAGGAGGCCCCATTAACTAAAGTGGTACCTCACGTTAAGAACAGTTTCAGGTTAAGAACGGACCTCCAGAACAAATTAAGTTCTTAACCCGAGGTACCACTGTATAGATAAAAAATGCAAACTTTGAAGGATGGCTGTGTTGGTTTCCATTCACACATTGTTTCAGAAAGCACAGATTAGGGAGGTTTACCTTTAAGTCCAAGCTGAATCACATTTCTTCCCCCACCCCTGTTTGTAAACCCCAAATCTGAAGATAAATCCAGGTTGTGAGATTTTCAAAAGCCTGGGTAAGTTTTCCAAACTACGGAAATACACGTACAGCATGTGTCCTCAGGCAAATTCTCACGAGGTTCTTTGTCTCTTTAATGTATTTTGTATTTCACACGGTGACTCCAGGCACTTGATAAATAACAAATATTGTTATTACATGGATCGCACATGACACAATTGTGCATTCCACTTGACAAGCAGAATGGAACACCAGTGAAACTAAGAATACATCTTTGATTGAATCCCAAGAAATAGGAAGAGATACACCAGATGTTTAGATAAAATCATGAGGTTTGTTGATGCCGTTGCAGATAATTATGATGGTGATACAGCTCATCATGGCAATGGTGATGACATACTGCAACTGCGTCAATATTCACAGCTTTGCTCATATAATTTCTACATCTCTCATGGGGATTGAATTACCATAATATATCAGCTGTGCTTCACATCTGCCCGCTGAAAATAAGAATAAAACCAAATTCCTCCATATACGACAGTTTTGCCGAGTCAGGTCTGTTACATCTGCTTCACCCCCTTGATGAACACAGGAAACGCTCATGAGCCAACGTTGCATTGGCTGAGTCTAAAGGTGGTGACCTTGAATGAAGAAAAGGATGCAGATATGGCTTGGGGCTCTGTCCTCACACAATGAACCATTCAGACTCAGCCAATCATGATTGGGCTGGTGCACATTTCATCATTAAGGGGGTGGAGCTAGTTCCGCCTGTTCCCAAAGGCCACTTTGTGTGTTCACCAGCTATGAACGCCACTCCTCCAGATTGCTGCCTCAGCAGGAGAAAAGGTCTCAGTTGGGTGGGAAAGGCCTACACAACAAGGACAGACAATTCATTTTATTCCTGAACCATGACACTTTCACATATGTTCACCCTTACATCCATTTCTTGCCATGTCTTCACACACACACACACACACAGTACAAAAATTACAGACCCTCCAAGTGTCCCTATTTTCCAGGGATAGCCCCAGATTTACAGAATCTGCCCTGGCTTCTGGTTTGATCCCAGAATGTCCCGCTTTTCCTTAGGACATCCTTATTTTCATCGGATAAATGTTGGAGGGCATGGAGTTATCTGACCCCCGAACCATCTGATGGCAGCCCTGTATAGGGGACTTGTTAAATGTTTTTATCTATGTTGGAAGCCACCCAGAGTGGCTGGAGCAACCCAGTCAGATAGGCGGCGGGGTATACATAGTATAATGACGACGACGACGACGACAACAACAACAACAACAACAACAAAAACAACGTCCCTATTTTCCTCAGATCAGTGTTGGAAGATATGAAATTATCACTGGAATTCACATTTCTAAATGAACTGTCTCCCAAACTAAACATTTTAAATGCAGTTTGATGCTTATTTAGAGTTGCAAACTTTGCTAGGATGTTCTTACAGTGATCATAATTATGCTGAATCTTGTCTCCTTTCTACTAATCTGGTGATGCCCCTCACACCCTTGTTGCATCGCTGGCATGGGAGCAAGGTGGAGGTGGCAGCTGAACATCTGCTTGAACAGAGAGCGGATAATATGGTTCTGATCTCAGTACACACTTCCCACCACTGATTTATAAACAAGCCTCCCAGACAGGATAAATACAGTGGCATCTAAACAATAGGCGATTCTTTAAAAGTGTATTTCAGTTCTATTTCACTTTCCTGGATCTATTTAGACTGGCACCCTTCCCAACGACATGTGCCAGGGTCCCATTCTCTGCATTTTAATAGAGAGATAAAGAGAAAAGGAGTGCTTTTGCTGGTGGCATTGCAGCATACTTTCAGATTTAATCTGCGGATTGAATGAACACTACCAGTTTTCCCCATCTGACTGTTAATCGTTTTTAAATGTGCCTGTAATCGATAAAATAGACCCAAAGGCCTAAAGAGCAGCCAGTATTTATAAACAAGTGAGTCAGAAAAGCCGGCTGCTGGGAGGGAAAAAAAATTAGAGAGTCAGCTGAAATATCCTAATTGCTTTCCAAAAAGCAGTTTTCAAATACTACATTGACTCTCAGCTTACATCTTTCATCCCTGGAGTGAGAAAAGGAAGAATGCAAGTGCCTTTCATTTCATTTATATTCTGAGGTGAAATGACATCCTGACAGCCATTTCCTTCTTAATATGTTTTTTTTTTAAACTAGAGACCCATTTGAAGGTCAAGCATATATAGACTGTTTATGAGTAAGTGTACTGAATACTTTAGAGAACATCAGAGAACAAATTAATGCACCTTCAACTATATTCAGAGTATAATTGGAGCCACTGGTTTAGAAAATCAGTCATGGATGATAATTAGTCTTGTATTTTCGCTCAACTTACAAAATCTCTGACAAATTTGGAAAATTTTCTCTTGCAAGCTCCTCTTGTGCCATTGGAGAGTTTCTGCCCTTCCTGGGGAAAACGGGTTCTCCCTAAATGAGAGCACGTGTTGCGGTTGGGGAATACAAGCCACCCTGTTGTTACTGGGCAGTTTGGCTAAACCAGGGACCTTAAATGGTTAATTTGGTTACTGGGGAGTTTTGAATGTTGCTAGTTCGGAGGAGGGGTCAGAGGCCATAAATATAGGACGCCCATCGCTGGTCGTCCTCTTGGCTTTTGCACTGGATCACCCGCCCACCCTCCCTTTAATAGGGGTTTTTTTTTCTTGATCACTTGACCTTGCTATGCCTGTCATGGGGTCGTCCGCCTTGGAGCGGGGGCCTGGTAGAAATTTTGCCATTTGGCTGATTGGCTGGTGCCATTTGGTTTTTGCCTACTGCGTAGCAAATTGTCACAACTTGTAAGGTTGGTGGTTAGGCATTGGTTAAAATTGGTTGGTGGAGGGGTAAGTGCCTACCCCTCCAATGGTGGTGCGGAAAGGGAATTCCGTTAAAGGAATCCAGGGGCTTGCCATTCTTTTCGTCCTTGTCCCTGGTATCGGACTTGGGCCGTGCAAGCCCCACCGGAACATGAGGGTGAGAAGTGAGGGACTGAGGCCCAGCTTCATTTTCTCACCCAATACTTGTTTCCCATGCTGGCTTCCGCTGGAATCCGGAAGTCAGTTCTGTCCCTGGGCATAGACAGATAGTCATAACTAATGCCTAAGCAACCACTCACATTTTTTGTATTTTGAATAAAGTTGTGGCCAAAATTATGCCAAAAACCTTAAACAAAAATTGATGTGTGATATGTGACTTTTTGGTGGGGGGTGGCGTTGTGGGACTCAACACGCAATACTCAGTGAAATGGCCACTCTGATTTGAGGATAAATTTCCACAAACTTTTGGTGCAAGTGCAGATCCAGTTTTAATATTATTTTTTACATTATTGAAGGAAGCAATGGACCTGTTCCCTGCTCCTTTCATTTCTTCTTATTTCACTGGTTCTTTCATGCTTCAATATGAACAGTACAATGGTACCTCGGGTTACAGATGCTTCAGGTTACATACGCTTCAGGTTACAGACTCCGCTAACCCAGAAATAGTACCTCGGGTTAAGAACTTTGCTTCAGGATGAGAACAGAAATCGTGCTGTGGCGGCAGTGGGAGGCCCCATTAGCTAAAGTGGTGCTTCAGGTTAAGAACAGTTTCAGGTTAAGAACAGTCCTCCGGAACATATTAAGTACTTAACCCGAGGTACCACTGTAGTTTCATTCCACATTAGCTAAGCCCAAAATCCTCGAAAGCTTTCAGAGAAAAATACAACTGTCGTCAATTGAAATCAATGGGACTTAAAATTTATTGGCTAGAACCCGACCCACATATATCCTAATGTAATTTACCTCTCCTCCCACAGTACATTCAATGACCCTGTCCCACAATTGCAACACCTAAAAATAGCATGGAGAACTTCTAGTTCAATCCTTGTTTCTTCTGCACAATAGCAAACATTTTGTGGCCAGGAAATGTGAACTGCCATGCCCTCCAACATTCCTCCAATGAAAATAGAGACATCCTATTCCACAACAACAACAATAATTTTATTATTTATGCCCATACACCTGACTTGGTTGCCCCAGATACTCTGGATGGCTTCCAACATATATAAAAACCTAAGAAAACATTAAGAAAAAAATCCCTATTCAGGGCTGCCTTCAGATGTATTCTAAAGTTTGTAAAGTATCTTATCTCCTTGGCTCGGGGGTCGCATAACTCCATACCCTCCAACATTTCTCCAGTGAAATTAGGGATGTACTAAGGAAAAGCAAAACATTCTGCGATGAAATCAGAAACTGGGATGGGTCCTTTAAATTCAGGACTGCTGCTGCAAAATAGGGACACTTGGTGGGTCTGCACTGCATGCTATTCTCAGGAACTCTTCTGCATCTTGTGGTACCTGATTCTAAGCTGCCACCTGCAATCTGACTCTCTGCTCTCAGAGATCCAACAGATACACCTGGTTGCTGCCTCTTGCTTGTTGATCAGACTGTCCCCTCAGACTCTTTGTACTAGCTTATAGCTTCTCAGCCTGGCCTGTAAGAAAAGAGGCCCAAATTTCCAGCTATCCTTGATCACGCCAGCCATCGCTATTAGCTTGCTGTAGGGTACTACAGTATCCAGTAATGCCTGGCTCTCGAGTACTGAAGTCCTTGAGGCAAGATAATACAGAATTTGTGAATATGCATGGTTTTGGTTTCATGGGGAAGGATGTCTTCAAAATACTTGATGACAGGATATTGTTTCAGTGTCATGGAGCCAGTTGTCTGCCTGAATGCACATTTGTTCAGGCTGTAGAGATGAATAAAATATAAAGTTGGAAGATGTGGCTAGGTGACTAATTGTTTGTGGCAGTTATTAGAGACTTGATGGCAGGCAAATGCCCAGCATATGCTCATTTAATGGACTCGCTCTAGTCATTTTTAAGGCCCATTGATGCCAATGGAAGAGATATAAGCACATTCTTATGCTCTCAGTTAAAATCAATGAAACTTTACATTTCATGACTTTGGCTGAAATCTGACTCTACTAATGCAATGTTTGCACATGAAATATCTGAATTATTTAATAAATGTTTGCCTGAAATTGAAATACTACTGGACTAATTTTATGAGATTTCTGTATCCGAGAGACACTTCACATGAAGAAGAAGATGATGATTTTGACAGCACAAATCTCTCCATAAATCTATCCAGGTCTGTGCTGAGCTGCAAATACTTTTGGCTTGCCTTCTTGACAGACTTCAGGATTGTGAAATGAGTTCCAATAACTTGTAGAGGGTTGATCTTTTCAAAAGTAAACATTTAAAAAATCTTTAAGTTTCAAGCCTCTGTATGTTTATCAGTAAGGGATTGTGAACTTAGATTGTTCATGCCTTCACAGTAGCAATTCAATCCATGTTTGGGGGAAAAATAATGGCGATTCTGTTATTCTGTTACTAAAATCATCTCAGCACAATATATTGTTTTTTCTTACACTCATTTAAAAATAATAATGAAAATGCTTTCCAGGTTTGTATGCCACTCACATCATTTAAATAACAGAATTCACTTAGCAGCAGATATAGGGTTGATTTGTGATAAAAGAAAGTATTGTCTGCACTATCATTAAAGGTAAAGGTAAAGGACCCCTGACAGTTAAGTCCAGTCGTGAATGACTCTGGGGCTGTGGCGCTCATCTTGCTTTACTGGCTGAGGGAGGCAACATTTGTCCACAGACAGTTTTTCTGGGTCATGTGGCCAGCATGACTAAGCCACTTCTGGCAAAACCAGAGATGCACGGAAACGCCGTTTACCTTCCCACAGGAGTGGTACCTATTTATCTACTTGCACTTTGACGTGCTTTCGAACTGCTAGGTTGGCAGGAGCTGGGACCAAGCAACAGGAGCTCACCCTGTTGTGGGGATTCGAACCGCCGACCTTCCGATCAGCAAGCCCTAGGCTCAGTGGTTTGGACCATAGTGCCACCCGCGTCCCACACTATCATTAACTAATGCCAATACCATGCCAGTTTCAGCTTTGTTAGGTGATCTCTAATTTTAGTATGTTTTCTTTAAAATACACATCAAATCCTCACTTTCCTCCCTCTCCCAATGAGCTCCACACACTTTGATATTATTGTTGCTGCTTGGCCTATATTAACTTGCAACGCACCTGCACTATTATTTTTAGATTGGCCCTAAATCCCTATAGGCGGGTGCTGACATTGCTTTTGTTTTTCTTTGACAATGTAGCCTGGTCTCCCTAGACTTGCAGAATGACATCATTTGGCCATAACAATTTATCATTGTGATGACATTTTAACAGCCTAAAGTGCTAGCATTACAATGTCAAGATGATAGAATGAGATAAAAAGTTACCCCTGTAAATGCTGAGAAGCTAATTTTCTACATTTCATTTTATTTCCCCTCCTGTAAAGAAAAGGATCTGAGAATCAGATACATGCATTTTATTTCCTTTTTGGAATTGCTACTCAAAATAACCTAGAGGTCTTTCCTGATACCAGTCAGGATTTCCAGGCCAGACAGGGGAAATGTTGGTTAAAATGAGATTTAGAGCAAATTTGGAAGCTCCTCCTCAGGCAGAGCATCTGCAGGAATGTTGAGAACGATGAAAACAGTTTCAGCAAGCGTAGCAAAATCCCCAGGGGAAGGGAGTCATCCACACATTTCTCTTGATAACAAATTTCCACCTTAAAGCAAAAATCCAAGGTGAATTTACAGGTTCTCCCTCAGGTAAAACATCTGCAGTAATGTCAATGGAAGTTTAAAGAATCCCTAGAAGGCTAGGGATTTCTCAAGTGGATTGCACACATCTTTATGCAACAATAAAGGAACATGTATGGAAGTGAGAGCTGGACCATAAAGAAGGCCAATCGCCGAAGAATTGATGCTTTTGAATTATGGTGCTGGAGGAGACTCTTGAGAGTCCCATGGACTGCAAGAAGATCAATCCTATCCATTCTTAAGGAAATCAGCCCTGAAATCGCCTATGGGTAAGACGGGTAAGATGGTTGGTGGCCACTTTCTTATCAGTTTAAGTTTCAGGATGGGAAGTATGTTGGTTAAACTGTTTATGTAAAGATTAAGGTCCCCTGGGTGGTTAAGTCCAGTCAAAGGCGACTATGGGGTTGTGGCGCTCATCTCACTTTCAGGAGCGAGGGAGCTCGCATTTGTCCACAGACAGCTTTCTGGGTCATGTGGCCAGCATAACTAAACCATTTCTGGTGCAATGGGACACAGTGACAGAAACCAGAGCACACAGAAACATTGTTTACCTTCCCGCCGCAACAGTACCTATTTATCTACTTGCACTGGCATGCTTTCAAACTGCTAAGTTGGCAGAAGCTGGGAGAGAACAATGGGAGCTCACCCCATTGCGTGGATTTGAACCGCCAACCTTCTGATCGGCACCACTGCAGCCAGAACTCTGTACACAGAGAAATGGAAAGAAGAAGTTCCAAAGAAAGAGGAGTGGACTTTGAAGTTATTGAACTATGTGGAGATTGACAGAAAAAATAAGAAACCGAAAAGAAGAAACACTTGTAGAAGAATGGAGACCCTTTTTGGATAATTAGAGAAAATATTATAGCCAAGTACAAGTCAAATTAAATCACAGGTAGGACTTGAAATATAAGGAAAGGAGTGAGAATGATAAAGGGATGTAATGTAAGATATGTGTTTTAGAAAAATATTACATAGATGAAAGATTTGAACAGAAATAACATGGAAGCAAGGATGTGAAGTCAAAATCTTAGGGGAATATTGTATTGAAATTGAATTTGTTAAAATGCTTCAAAAATCAGAAAAATGTATGGGGAAAAAGATGGGGAGCATGTTCCAGAGCGTTAATGGTTTCCTTTCAAACTCTCCAGGACATCTAGCCCTGGCCAATAAAAATGTTCACAGTTATCCAAAGCAAACATCCCATTTGAAACCAGTTTAACTCCAATAGTTTCTGCTTAGTTTCATATAGCACTAAAATCTAGGGTTGGCATTTCCCATGCAAAGTTGCTCTATATTCTGATCACCCACAACCACATTTTGGGAGCTTTACTTGCATCATAGCAATGATCTCAAAATCTTCAGAGCTCCAACTCTCCAGCTTTTAATTTTTTTAAAATGAAGGAAATCTCCACTCACAGTTTAACGTCAGGGTATACAAACTGAATGCAGCTCATTTTTGTGTGTGGAAATAAATGAGATTAACAAAACAAAAGGAGAATCAGTCTCTGTACATGCTTTGGCAGAAGAGTTTCAAATGTTACAGCATGAATGCTTCTTTTATTTGGTAATGAAAAGATTGATTTGGGTCTTGAGTAACCCAAACACTTTCAAGTGTGGGTGGAAGGGGCTGAGGGGTGGTACATTGGCAGCACAACACAGCACCACGGAATGAATGAATGAATGAATGCATAACAACTTGTTTGTTTTTTATCAAAAGCATATAGACCTATATTTCCCCCTTGGGGGGAAGAAAAGAGGGGGCAAAAAGCACACTGTGTCGCAGTTATGTAGAAATTGCTGCCACTAGCTGAAAGGAAAATGTAAGCAAAAGGGGGAGGGGGAGTTATGGGGATACAAGTTGGATTGTTCTTAAGTTCCCAATGTCCAACGCTGGCACAGAATACCCAGTATTCAGCATCAAATAGAAAGATTAACAGTAGAGGCAATTGATTCACCTCTGGCCACTCTCAAAAGATTCTGCTGCCATCCCAACTTCGGGTTAATTGAAGAGCTATTATACTCTTCAAACACACACAGAGGGAAAATATAGGTGTAAAATTGGCACTTTGGAAAGCCATGTTCTTCACACACTGTTACATACAGGAATTCCCCTGCCCACCAAGGTAAGGCGACTGAAGGGGGGGGGAAAGATTTATTTATTTTTGGCAAGGGGACATTTGTTTGCAACCAAACAGAACAGCACTGTTAGCATCTCTCTGAGGTTGCTCAGTAACGACCAGTGAAAGGACCCAATGGAACTGAAGACAGCTCCAAGCTGTTTTACATCCAGACAGAGATCTGTGAGACTCCTAAAGGGGCTTCATCTTATAAGATGGAGGAGAGAGAGGGAAAAAACCCCTAAAATTAACAGGGACAATCTAAGCCAGTCATAAATGCCCTACAGATGTCAGCCCTAGTCAGCACAGCGATGATGGGGGTTGGAACCCATAACATCCAGACCATGAAAACCATAACCTTGCTAGCTTTCCCTGAACTAAGCATCTGGGAATTAGTATGTGTGCAAGGAAGTGACACATTTTTAACATTTGGAAAGGAAAAAGGTGCCTCTACTGCGTACCTTTGAGGAGCCCCACTAAAAAAGTACTGATTTTATCCAACAACATCTGTAGAGACATAGATTTTTCCATCCCTGAGCTAGGCACTAGACTGCCCTAATGAGGGGCTGTACTGGTATTTACTGATGCACAAACTCTAGCTTGGAAATGGAAAGTGTTGTCAATTATGATGACAGTTTATACTTATTTGTGAGTTGCTATTTTTCCTTCTCCACCTCCATAGAGTTAAGGCATCGTGTATTTGTTTCACAGCGCATGCCAAACAGATAATCTTTTGACACCTTCTGTCTCTGAACCAGTAGAATTAACAACCGTACTCCCACATCCCACATCTCATTAATGCTACCTACCTTGGAATAACTGATGGACAGATCACAGCAAGATGCCTACTGCTTGTAGTTAAAGCGATGGGAACATCTTACTTAAGACTGTATACAGAAGAGGCAGAATCACATTGCATATCCCTCTCCTATCCCCATCTCTGTTGGTTTATTTAAGCTATGACACATTATGAAAACGGATATGGGCCATTGCAAGTTTCAGCTGCTTTTGTGCAGAAATAAAACAGTTCTGCAGTTTTAAGCATCTAATTCCTTTGGAAAACCGATGGATGTGCAAGCTCCCAATGTAATGGGTAAGAGCAGCACTGGAATCTGCAGTTAAGACATGAGTAGCAGGAGATCTTGATTTGTTTAGATTTGCTTGTTTTGCTTGACATTTCATTATTTTCAGTTCATCTATTTACTTACTATGCATTTCACAATTACAAAATGGAAAAATATATATAATTAAATAACAACTTGCAGTCTAAAAAAATGAAGCTTTTTTCCTCTGCTCTTTGTTTGGTAATTGCAGTTCATTCTTGGGATGATTCCCTCTGCCCCATCTTGTACTTTCATGACAAGCCACGCTGAACTTCCTCTGCATATTATTTCATGTTCCAAACAACACCCTTGATTGCTAATTTTTAAAAAGTCATTTCCTCTGCTTTTACAACAAAGCAGAATGTCGGAGAGAAGATTATTACAGATGGAGCTTTCTTCAGACAACTACAAAAATAATCTTGCTAATGGAACCATAAGAGTATCTGTCTGATGTATGCATGAGTCTTTGAAATCTGGGGCAGCGGGGCTGGGAAATAACTTGCCTATACCACATCAAAGATTTTGCTACAGAAAAATAAGCATCTTCTTATGAAGTTTTAGAACTGTTACAAAACTGAAAAGGTTGTTTTAATATAGTACAATGTCAGCTCCTTGCCTGCCAGAAAGAGATGAATATTTTTCTTCTTCTTTAGCATAGAAGTTTCCTTTTTAAGGTTCAGATGTAATTAAATTACCGGACATTCAAATTTTCATTTGTCCCAGAAGTTGAAAGTTCTTGAAGCAGCAACAGTCAGAAATCAGGGTCTCCAAATATTAAACTCTCAAAGCATTAAGATATCAGAGAGGAACAATGGGTGTCTTCTTTATCTTTCAGAGGTTTCAGCAGTGCTCACGCAAGATAAATTAACAGTTGATTTTGTCCCTGGTCTGAAGCCTTGAGCCTAAAACATCCTCCATGGATTCTTTTCCAGGCTGTCACTGAAAGCTTCCAAATAAAGCAAGTCCAAAATCACCCACAATATTGTTCAAGACATGCAGCATTTGTGAAAATTCAGAACACCCTGAAAGCATGTATGATCCTCACACATCTGTTTTATCTTCTGAAGGATAAAAATAGAAAATATATAATTACAAAAAAAAAAAACTTTCCCAGTCACTATTGTTGGAGCCATACTCTTTCATCCCCATTCAAAGATTTTTCCAGTTTATTTTCAAGACTTTTTGATACTGTGATGTTATTAGAGGGGCTGCTTTTTATCCATCTGATAATACAGTGGTACCTTGGGTTACATACGCTTCAGGTTAAATACGCTTCAGGTTACAGACTCTGCTAACCCAGAAATATTACCTCAGGTTAAGAACTTTGCTTCAGGATGAGAACAGAAATCGTTCTCTGGCGGCGCAGTGGCAACAGGAGGTCCCATTAGCTAAAGTGGTGCTTCAGGTTAAGAACAGTTTCAGGTTAAGAACAGACCTCAAGAACCAATTAAGTTCTTAACCCAAGGTACCACTGTACTGATATTCCACACACCCACACACAAAATACCAGATTTTATTGATTATCATCCTGCAACAATTATCTTATGCCAACCAATCCTCACTATGGGTAGGCATGGCAGGGGAGTCAAGGTTCTTTTGCAATTTAAGTACTTGAAACACTAGAAGTTTGCAGTGGGCAAGCAACTCCTGAAACAGGAGATTCATGTTGTTTTCAAGTTTCTGAAGGTACATCACCACCGCAAATGATGATATTGACATGTGAGAGAAACACATGGGATTAGCACACTGTTTTGCCCATGCCTCCAGAAACAAACAAACAAACAAACAAACAAACAAACAAACAAACAAACAGTTGCTTCTATAAAACATAAATTAGTACATTCTGTCGCATTAGCATCAGAATCATTAGGTTGGGATACACCACTGAGGTCATCCAGTCAGTGCAAGATCTGCAAGGCAGAATGCCACTGCAAAAATCCTTGACAGATAATCGTACAGCCTCTGCAGGAGAATACCTCTGGAGATGGTGAACCTACCACTTCATGAGGCAGTCTGTTCCACTGCTAAAGAACTCTCATTATTAGGAAGTGTCTCCTACTATTTAGCCAAAATATGGGCAAATTCCTCAGCATCAAAACCATAATCGATATAGAAATAATAATAATAATAATAATAGAAAAGCATATAGAAAAGCAGATTCATTCATGGATATCGAACTGGGTGGCTGAAAATCGACCTGGATCTTTCTGATTTGTGATTGATCTCATGCCTGGCTCAGAAGCCTCAATAATGCTCTGTCATGTTGTTGTTGTTGTTGTTTAGTTGTTTAGTCGTGTCCGACTCTTTGTGACCCCATGGACCAGAGCACGCCAGGCACTTCTGTCTTCCACTGCCTCCCGCAGTTTGGTCAAACTCATGTTGGTAGCTTCAAGAACACTATCCAACCATCTCGTCCTCTGTCGTCCCCTTCTCCTTGTGCCCTCCATCTTTCCCAACATCAGGGTCTTTTCCAGGGAGTCTTCTCTTCTCATGAGGTAACCAAAGTATTGGAGCCTCAGCTTCACGATTTGTCCTTCCAGTGAGCACTCAGGGCTGATTTCCTTAAGAATGGATAGGTTTGATCTTCCAGGAGATGGGAAGGGCTTGAACTGTGTTGGGAGGAATTTGTCTTGGTAAATAGCTCTGGGAAGGCTAGGGTTCCACATATCTGGAAGAGAACGGCCCTTTTGGAACTTTTCAGACCTATATCAGGAATTAAGTGAAGTCTGGATGTGGAAAATGGGCATGAATTCAATGGATCCATGGATCCTTCTCAATCCAGCAAAAGCCAAGTTTCCCTATAAATTTAAGGATTGCTTCCACATGTCCAGTGCCTGCTAGGAAGCACAAGGTTGAGTGCTTCTCTCATTATTTCTAGGCTTGAGTTTAAGCAGTTTCCCATTTGCCCCACTGTTTCCCCCAGGAAAACACGCTTTTTAGTGCTGAACTGGAGCAAATGTCAATCCGTGGAATTATGTTTGCTCTGATTCAGCTGTAAAGATCAGGTTTTCCCAGGAAAGTCTGGAAGTCTGGGTGATCAGCAGACTGTATGTACACTAGCACAGATTGTACATATATTTTAACAAGTTTCCATCAACATCTCGCCACTCCCTGGTTAGACATTGTTTTCCTCCAGACCTGATTCCAAAGACTTTTCTAAGTTCTTTGTTTCACTAATTCTTTGATGGTCTCCCAGATTCCTACATTAAACTGAACCCAACTGACAAATCTTCATGACTCATTTCCCACAGGCTTTCCTTCCCAGCAGCCCCCTCCCCACTCAGATCTATCATCCAGATCTATTAGGAGAGCCCATCCATACCTCATTATCCTTGGGAAATTGGTCTAGCAGACAAATCAAAAGTGACATCAGGTAGAGCACTCTTTCTTTCTTTTGTTACTTTAATCAGTGGTTTGTATGAAGCAGAAGCAGTTTATTCAGCATCACAAAAAAACCTCTAGCTTCTTGTATCTGTAGACTTGAAAAACAGATTTTTCTTTTTTCTTTTTTACTTCCAGAGCCACAACCATATTGTGATGGATTATTTTGTTTAGTTCTCTCTTTAGCCAATGGTGTATTAATGTCCCACTATTTCTTTTCTTTCCGCCCTCCCCTCCAAGTTGGCACCTCATTTTGCTCAAGCTTAGTCAGCATTCCTGCAGATGGCAATTTACAAGAATTTGCTGTCATCTCTACTTCCAAATTACCAATTTTTCTTTTGCAAATATCCAACTGTCAAAACATACAAATGACCAACTATTTAGATGAGGAATATTCCTAGCAAATAATGATGCAAAGATGGCTTTCAAATGGGGATCCGTATGTCACTTGCAGGACTGTTGATAATTTCATAAATATACATGGGCTGCTTATCTTGCAGCTCTTCAGATGAGCAGTCTTAATAGAGATGATCTTAGAGCCAAACTAGTGGGCCTATTTATTTATTCTGTTTATGAATCCCACATATAGAGCCACTTATCTCTTTCTCCCTCCCTTTCCCCCCTTTCCAAGACATATGTTAAGATTAAATGCTTGCTGTTATCTACATGCTGAATTGGAAAGTGAATGATGTTGGATGATTACGACACAGACCTTGATATGCCTATTTATTTGCATTTAATCGGGTAACTCTAGGAACAAACTTGATCGCTAAAGGCTATTTTTCAGGTTACTTTTAAATGGCTACAAATAATCTAAAGGGACGTGAAAGTAATACTTAAGGGAAGCTTCTATATAAAGTTTCAAATGATGGGTCTTTTAGAAGTTTTAAAAAACAAAACAAAAAACCACTCTGTTGTTGTTTTGTTGTTTAGTCGTGTCCGACTCTTCGTGACCCCATGGACTAGAGCATGCCAGGCACTCCTGTCTTCCACTGCCTCCTGCAGTTTAGTCAAACTCATGCTGGTAGCTTCGAGAACACTATCCAACCATCTTGTCCTCTGTCGTCCCCTTCTCCTTGTGTCCTCCATCTTTCCCAACATCGGGGTCTTTTCCAGGGAGTCTTCTCTTCTCATGAGGTGGCCAAAGTATTGGAGTCTCAGCTTCAGGATCTGTCCTTCCAGTGAGCACTCAGGGCTGATTTCCTTCAGAATGGAGAGGCTTGATCTTCTTGCAGTCCATGGGACTCTCAAGAGTCTCCCCTAGCACCATAATTCAAAAGCATTGATTCTTCAGTGATCAGCCTTCTTTATGGTCCAGCTCTCACTTCCATACATCACTACTGGGAAAACCATAGCTTTAACTATATGGACCTTTGTATGCAAGGTGATGTCTCTGCTTTTAAAGATGCTGTCCAGGTTTGTCATTGCTTTTCTCCCAAGAAAAACACCCTACCTGGATCTAAAAGTATTGCTGCGTATTTACTGTAATTTCTGTGAAACTGCAGGAGAAACAGAAAAAGTGGCAGTGATTGAACACTATTTCTTGAGAATCTCACATTTTTCTTTAATTTTTTAAAGCAATTTTCTAGTCCTTAAGGCTGTGCTTGAACATGCATAGACTGAAATCTCAGAAGTCAGAGAGATAGCTGGGCAAGTTGATCAGTGGTTGGATGCAAGAGCTTTAGTGCCTTTTCCATGACAAGCAAACTAAAATATATTGTGAAAAACAGCAAACTTTGCAAAATAATTTATGCAAAACAAGAGAAGTTATTCAAATTTTATCAGAGTGGTTTCAACAACCAATCCATCTTCACCAAGAACTCTGGGAATTGTAGTTCTGTGAGTTGACTAGGAGTCTCCTGACAACTCTCAGCACTCATAAAAAAACTACAGCTCCCAGAATTCTTTGGGGGGGGGGTCATGTATGTTTAAGTTGGTATCATAGTGTTTTAAATATATGATATGTATGAGGGAAGAGTTTCCTTCTTCATAATAATATTTTATTCTTTTTTCCATCTAGACAGTTGCCTTTGTTTCTCAACAATTATATTCCAATTCAACAAAACAAAACTAGTGGCTTCCTGCTCATCCCACACTGCCATTTATAACTCAAATTACACACAATTGCATTTTAAGGTTCCATCTCATCTAATTTTATCCTCTCTGACATGTTTCTTAATATATCCTGCTATTTTCTTACACTTCAAACCCCACTATGATCTTTGCATGGGGGAAATAACTTTTTATACAGAGACTAGAAAAGGTTTCCAGTTTTCTTTAAAAGGTTCTAAAGTTGTATCTTTTATCAGTGCCGTGATTTTTTCCATCTCTGCAAAATTGAGCAGTTAAGGGGGCCAATGTATGAGAGTGGAACACTGGAGGGGTCCAAGTGGTTTCTCTCAGCCTGTCCCACACAAACAGCTGTTCCCATCCATATCAAAAGACACATCCTACTAACTCAAAGGTGAACCTTGAGACATGGATGTAAATGCACACATCTGCACAGACTAGGGCACCTACTTTTGTATGCGGATCTTCCTTGGTGAAAGGATGGCGGCGCTCTTGGGTGGAACATGTTCCCAGTGGAGTTAGTAAACCACATGAGTCTATCAGGTATGCAGCTGAAAAAATGACTGGTGTCTCTGAAACAGTTATAGGCATTATCACAGCGTGTCAAATTGATATGAAACCACATTTCCTTTGATGAAATTCAACCTGATAGTGGAGTGAATGATGTGAAGGGGTAGTTCTGAGATATTCAGATCATCTGCAGAGAAGAAGTAATCTTTATATCCCTCAACAGCATCAGATTGGCCCTTCAGCATCACTTGGTTGCTATTACAAGCTGCTAGGACAAACTCACAACTGGATCAGACTGTAATTCCTTCCTACAATGAGCAGCCAAAGGGCTGCAGGCAGCCAGTGCCAGGTGGATGGGGCTCTCAATCTAAGCCTCACACTGCCTGATAGTTGTTGTTTTTGAAGCTTTGGTAGAAAGAAAATTTAAAACAACAGATAATGAGAAACAGAACAACATAGCATGTTAGCTCATCGATTAGCTCAACTCTGTGTATCGCAAAGTATGGTAATTAATTACATATTGAAGTATCAGCCTTTTTTTAGCTTTTCTGTTGCAGTGGTGTGGATGGAAGCACACCGCCCCTTCAGAAGAGGCTGCAATCTGCATCACTGTTCTATCCTTCTGACAAACAGGGGTGCTCATCACCTTACCAGTCCCGTTTAATTCCAGGTAGATCTCTTTTCTAAGAATCCTGGGTGTCCCTCAGCTTAATGAAAGGGAGACAGAGAATGTGTTGCTTCTCATTTCATCTAGCCAGGAACCTAGACCAGGTGTGCCATCTGGGGGGAGGGGCCTGGGGGGCTGCCCCCCAAAAAAATACAGTGAGGGGGCCGGGCACCCTCAAAGTTCCACAACAGCCATGCACACACTGCAGAGCATGCTTGTATCATGTGCACAAGCCACGGGGTGTCCACACAACACATCAGCATGCCCTGTGGCATGCATGTGTGATGTCAGTACACCATGGGGCATGTTTGCACAACGTGAGCACACTGTTGGGCATGCTGATGTTGTGTAGCCCTGGCGCCTCGATCTTGGGAACAAGAAGGCACACTTGACCAAATCCTAAATCCAACCTCTGAGACAGGATTTGGATCAATAATAATAACAATAATAATAACAATAATAATTTATTTATACCCTGCCCACTCTGGGCAGCTCCCAACAGAATATTAAAAACATAATAAAAGATCAAACATTTATCTATGGGAGGGCATTCCACAGGGCAGGTGCCACGACTGAGAAGTCCCTCAGCCTGGTTGCCTGTATCCTCACTTCATGCAGCGAGGGAACCACCAGAAGGCCCTCAGCGCTGGACTTCAGTGTCCGGGCAGAACGATGGGGGTGGAGATGCTCCTTCAGGTATACTGGGCCGAGGCCGTTTAGGGCTTTAAAGGTCAGCACCAACACTTTGAATTGTGCTCGGAAACATGCTGGGAGCCAATGTAGATCTTTCATGACTGGTATTATATGGTCTCGGAGGCCACTCCCAGTCACCAGTCTAGCTGCCACATTCTGGATTGGTAGTAGCTTCCGGGTCACCTTCAAAGATAGCCCCACATAGAGCTCATTGCAGTAGTCCAAGCGGGAGATAACCAGAGCATGTGCCACTCTGGTGAGACAGTCCGTGGGCAGGCAGGGTCTCATCCTGCGTACCAGATGGAGCTGGTAGACAGCTGCCCTGGATACAGAATTGACCTGCACCCAAGAACATTTAAACAAACAAGAATATGTGGATTAGGAAGGATCTGACATCTCAGGAATGTCCTAGACTGGTTATTTGTCCTCTCTTGGACAGCTTATCTGAGATGCTTGGTTTCCTGTGCTATCACTAGATTTAATATTGGAGGGTTTGAAGTCATTCTCCTAAGAAGCATTACCAGCACAGGTGCAATGCCTACTTGAATTTTGTTATTACTCCCCCTGCACTGCTTCAGTGTGCCTGGCTAGGATGTTGAAACCAAGAGGCAGGCTGACTACAGGATTCACCTTGAAAAGTAGAGAGCTCTGAAAGTAACGGAGGCAACAGAGCTGGAGCCAAGAAGAATGCAGCACAGGAATAAAAATGTCCAGGAACTAAATCGGCACTGAACTCTACAAAGGAGTGAGGGAGGGGCACAGCAAAGGAATGTGGAATTGCAGAGGCTAGGGAGCATAAGGTAATTAATGCCAGCATCTGAATGATAGTACAGAAACAGAATTCTAGAGTTATTGCAGTATGAGAGTTAATCTTAGGGATGTAATGCAGACCAGGAAGCAATGAGGGACAGGAGGCTGCTGTGTTGAAATGTGGACATTGAGTCCAGGTAATTTTCTTAGCTGCAGGCTTCTACTTCCAAAAGGATATTGGGATGACCTGAGAAGGATGCTCACGTATGCCATTCAATTCCTGCTTGATTATTTCTTCTTGTAGGAGTCCTTGTGGAATCATCTGTCCACATCCCATGTTAGCATATCTCCTTCTTGCAGCTTCATTCCTCTTCTAAAAGTCAAAGTTGTTTTTTCTCATAATCGGTACCAACATGTAGGTATAAATGTCCCCTGTTCTCTTCACACACACTTACACATTGTCCTATTTTCTGGTTAACCCAAAAATATACCCTAGAAAAATATGAATCAGGAGAAGTTTATTTATTTATTTTAAATTGTGTTTGTGTGTAAATATTCTCTTCTTAATAACAAGCTATGAACCTAACCAATTTCTGGACTGTTGGTTGAAAGTCACTGACACTTTTCCTCCCACTGTTGGAAGACTGAAAGTTAGGTAATTACTCATTTTGCCTTTTTGAAAAACCCACCAAAATCTAAAATACAATCATTGCGAGGAACAAGATATCTTATATGAGTTCTCTGCAAAAATCACCGGAGTTACGGGAAAGGCTGGAATCGATACAATTACATAAAATGTCCAATAAAATAAACCCATTAGGGCCAATAGATCCTGTTTCTAATTTTTGGCGAGTCTTATGATGGTAGTTTTGTGAAATTTATTGCCACTATATTTATCAGCATTCTTCTTCATTTCCATTTTCTTGTCAAGGCATGAATTGTATTCAGGCTCCTACTGGGAACTCTATGTGACTGTATAAGGAGCAAAACAGAGAGGGGGAGTCAAAGACGGGCAGCAATGTTAAACTGGACTTTTAATCAGTTTCTAATGTGAGGCCATATATAGCCAGAAAAGGCACCAACTGCACAGCAGAAGGCGGTATCAGTGGGTTTGAGGTAACCTTGAGGTTTGCAAAAATGGGGGCTTAAAGTGGGGGAACCGCTCCAAATGGTTCAATGATAACTGTGTGGACTCAGTGGCCACGGAAACACTTGGGGCAGGACAAGAGAGTGGATAGAAAACCAGGTGGGGTCAAGAATGGAATGGAGTATCTAGGAGGGGGGTATAGCTCACTGACTGGAGCAGTGGGGAAAGAAGAATACTCTACAGACAGTGTTTTGAATTACTGTCGCTGGCATCCATCTGTCTCATGTGCAATAGCAAATATGCTGTTTTGCATCGGGGAGATCCATGAACATTCCCCAGCATTCTTGTCAAAAGCTCACATTGTTTTTCACTCATTAAAAAAAAAAAAAAGCACCTGTGTGGCAATCTGTGCTATTGCTCTTAAGCCTTTTCTTTTCTTTTAAGCTGTGTGATATCTGTGCGGTGAAAAGCAGTGACATTTTGCTTCTAGCCCTATATCCTCAAGACAATGGAAACACATTTTAAATTAATCAACACCTGCACTAATTCCCCCTTGTTCTGCCAGTTTTGAAACAGCAGAGCTGAGCTGAAAACCTGTTTCTGAAGAAAGCCATTTCATATTGCGGTTTTGGGGTTGTATGTTTGAATCCCGGAACACACACATTTTTCCCTGCACATAGAAAAGTCGCATGTGAGGTTGAACGGTTCTAGGCTGGCCTTCTCTTTGACATACTGTGCCCTCCAGCTATGGTTCCAGTGATGTTTTCTGCAGGGAAGTCATTAAACATTTGGTCTCATCCTTCTCCTCCTCTTTTTGAGGTGGAATCTCCCAAACCCAGATCTGAGCTCTGCAATATCTTGTGTTTCCTCATTTTAACAACAACAACAACAATGTAAAAACAATAAATAATGGGAAACTTGCTGTTTTCTCCTATTACTCCCTTCAAAAATAGTACAGATTTACTTCCGGGTCATTTGTTGCTTTCTGGGTTGTCTGTAAGTGTGATTTCTACTTTTCAAACACATTTGACCAAATCCAACTGAAGGACATTCAAATTTCCCTAGCAGGATGGAGACCCCCCATATATAAAGGAATGCTTGGTGTAGGATTCCTGGTTTAGTACGGCTGTCAGGGTTGTACATGTGTAAGCATTGCCAGATAATGGGTGACAGCACCAACCACCTGTTCAAGGGAAGGATAAGTGATCTGGATTTTATTTCTCACCACTTCCTTCTCCCTACAAAAGCCATATATCAATCCAACTAGGTCTACATGTGCTTGCATACTGACGAACCTAAGACTGTATTTCTGAACCCGAGACGTTATGGGCTATGTTAGTGGAGAAAATTAACAAGCAATTCTAAATATTTAACACGGTGCAACAAGACATTGTGGATGCGGCAGCACTGGTTGTTGAATGTCAAGAGTTAGAAGAGTGATTTATTTGTTTTCTTGCCTGCTTGCAGCAATGCCACAGACGATGGTGGAAGCATCTGTTATGACAGCTAAAAGGAGATTAAGAAGCAGAGCTCAGCTAAAGAATACCAGCCAAGTTTTCTAATGGTTGCTGCTTCAGCGTTCACAAGTTAAACACATCAGCTCTCTTTGGCACCTTTTCGTTATGTGGAGACATAGTCAGCTTTACTACCAATTGAGCAATTTACATATATTTTCCCTGCTGCCTTTCCTCTGTGGGACTGTTGCAACACTGCAGCTTTCATGGAGGCACTTTGAATGGTTCGCTCTTCAAAATGGCATCGTATGGAGAGCAGAGCTAGATTTTCCATGAGGGGAAATGGAAGCGCTATGTGGTACAGCTCTCCCAGAACTGGACCACTTCATAATGTAGGGTGGGATCACGTTTGAATGTACCCCATACAAAGGATAAAATCCTATTTATTATAGGACATAAAGGTAAAGGGACCCCTGACCATTAGGTCCAGTCATAGCCGACTCTGGGGTCGTGGCGCTCATCTCGCTTTATTGTCTGAGGGAGCCAGTGTACAGCTTCCGGGTCATGTGGTCAGCATGACTAAGCTGCTTCTGGCAAACCAGAGCAGTGCACGGAAATGCCATTTACCTTCCTGCCGGAGCGGTACCTATTTATCTACTTGCACTTTGATGTGCTTTCAAACTACTAGGTTGGCAAAAGCAGGGACTGAGCAACTATAGGACATCATATAGACCTTAATCTGTGGGGAAAACTTTGGAAGAGTAATCTTCAAGGAATAACATGCTATAAAGTTCAGGAGAACTACCTGAAAATGATTTACAGATGGTACCTAACTCCGAGTAGGCTTTCTAAGATGTATAAATAAATAAATAAATAAACTTGTCCAGGGGCGAATTTGCTACACTACCTTTCTTGGAAGTTGCACGTTGGTCTCTCTTATGGGGTCTTGGGGATCACATGGGCAGGGGGGAAGCAACTGAGCCGCTATTTAAATCTCCTTGGCCCTTTCCACCTCTTTCTCTTTTGCCCTCCATCTCTCCCTCCATATACAGTGTGCTTTTTTGCTAGTCACCCTTCCCAGGGGCTGAGTAAAAATTTTCTGGAAGAGACTCTGATTTGCCCTTAGGACTCCTCTTTTTTTTTACATACTCCACACTTGAGGTTTATATGATATACTCTTGATGTACATGCTTATTTGGTCTGTTTGGCATTCAATAAAAACAGGAATGGGAATTTAAGTGAGACAAAAAAATTAAGCCTCTTTCATGGGGTGACAGGGTTCAAGGGAGAGAAATCAGTTTTTAGCACAGCACTGTTTTAAATATTTTCAAGTGCACTTCCTGTCACATGGCATTCAATATTTGTTGCTTGCAATAAAAGATGGTGAATACCAAAGCAGGGTTGAAATCCAGGTATTAAATTCAACTGGTTTGCAATTAAGAAATGCTTACTTTTTGGTCAATCATGCACAGTAAATATTCAGAGAGATTTAAACTAAAAAAATATGCTTCCTTAAAAATTGAGTTTAAGAGACGGATATTTCAGTACTGGAAATTTCCACCCGAAGAGCAGAAGTGACATTGTTATATATATATAAATAGTATTAACATATTACTAGCTTTCCTTGCACAGATAATACAACCTGATAGATACCACACTTATTGAATGAAAATGCTGGACAGTATAAAGAATTTAGTTTTTATGGTATCACGGTGCCGGTTGCTTTTCGACCCATTTGATAAACTGCTATAATAAAAGATGAACTGTGAAACCATTATGATGACATAAAACCACAAGAGAATAGAGAACTTTATGGAAGTTTATGGTGCATTAAAAGCTAGCACACAGCAGAGATATAAAATCCAGGTGTTAACTAAAACATTTGGGGCTGTTCCCCACCAGTGGTATATTGCTTTGGAACTGGTCACCATGGGTATCATTCATTAAAAACACTTCACATGCTTTGGGATAAATCTGCAGGGCCAGTTTTTTTTCTTGCTAAAGACGAAAGAAACAGAAACACTAGCTTGATTAGGAACAAAATGCTGATAGAATCACAGGGCTGGATGTGTTATGGTGTTCATAAAAGTCTACTCCATTCCTTTGCACACATACACATTACATGTACACATACATCATTCTCTCTCTCTCTGTGTGTGTGTGTGTGTTCAGCAGTGACATTAAGGAGGCATTGCACTCTACCAACCCAATAGGAAGAAGATGGAGTGCTAAGCTCCAGGCCAAAGGACTGTCTTCTTAACTCTCTGCAGCCCTGAACATGTGGTGGAGACTGAAACATAAGTACAGTGGTACCTTGGGTTACATACGCTTCAGGTTACAGACTCTGCTAACCCAAAAATAGTGGTTCAGGTTAAGAACTTTGCTTCAGGATGAGAACAGAAATCATGCTCCGGCGGCGCAGTGGCAGCAGGAGGCCCCATTAGCTAAAGTGGTGCTTCAGGTTAAGAACAGTTTCAGGTTAAGTACGGACCTCCGGAACGAATTAAGTACTTAACACGAGGTACCACTGTATAGTGAGATTCTGGAAGCATAAAAAGACAGCTGTTGACACCAAGCTCTCCTTGCAACAAGTCCTATGCATCCTGGGCTCTGTCCAGGGTCCTGAAAGACCCCTGTTTTCAGTCATCAGTATATTTAAAAAACAATAACATATTTTTATTAAATATTTCTTGGTTTACAAAAGTATGCGCAATGTCTCTTTTTTCAAGTTGCATTTCCTACAGATCAGTTTCATTTGTTGAGCCTGTAGTGTTACATTAGGAAGAAATGGGGGGAAGAGGTGGAGGGGGGGCATGGTGTGACTGAATCCTGCCTATTTCCTACCTATCCTCCATTTCTGCACCAGACTGCTCAATGAGCTTGCAGCCTCCTGATTCCCCTGAAGGCTGTACTTTCCAGCAGAGGAGAGACAGAGAGAATAGGCAATGCTATTTTGAATCTAACACCTCCCTTAGAAACCTAAACAAATATCTACTGTATCTGTAACTACAAAATGAACATACATGCTTAAATGATCCTTACATTAAGGAACTAGTATCTATCACATTGTGGGTTAACTGCACTGTACGGCATGTGCATATGCACATGAGCATTGCTCATTGCAGGATGGGATTTCCAACCTCTTTCAGATCAGCAGTTGTAGCAACCGATATTGCTTCTTATACACGCATGCATGATAAAGCATCCTATACCTTAAAAATCAGAAAGCTGTCCCTGCTCAGGAAACTCATTCCAGAGCCTGGGAACTACTGCAGTAAAAACTCTGCAAGATCCATTGAAATCAAAGGCATTTACTAGCAAGTAAATATTCAGAAATGCAATGCTGTCTTTCTTTTTGACTTGTCAAGATCCTTGTGTGGAAATAATGCATATCATCAAGCTGCTGAAGACCAAGAAAAATGCCTCAAATATGGGATAAGCCATCTGCCTAGCTATTGAAGATATAAAAATGAAAAACATCATTTCTGCCATAAAACCAGGCCCATTGTGTAGAGCTGTAAACGTAAAAACAAAAGCTTATGAGGGGCTCAGCATATTGAAAAGAACCTGAAGATTTCCATCTCCACAAAGCATGACAGTTTAAGAGTATTTATGGTTCTCAAAGCCAGCGAATGAGAGAGTAATGCAGCCTCTAAATTTTTTAAATTTAATGACACACCTGTGTCGGCAGCCTCCACTTGGCTAAAAACTATGGGAAATGTTCCATATGCACCACTTGAAAGCGCCAATGTGCCGTACACAGATGCAAACAGCAAAGGGAGCAAGCTACACTTTATATCATGTGAAACCAAATTCCATCATTCTCTCAAATGAAGAACAGTGATGCTAACAGCTGTATCTTTGTTGACTTGAAAGGACAGAGCTAGATTCAAAAGCACACAGATTCAACCCAAAAGAGCAACCCACATTGAGTTCCTACTCTTCTGCCCTATTTGTTGTTGTTTAGTCGTTTAGTCGTGTCCGACTCTTCGTGACCCCATGGACCAGAGCACGCCAGGCACTCCTGTCTTCCACTGCCTCCCACAGTTTGGTCAAACTCATGCTGGTAGCTTCGAGAACACTATCCAACCATCTCGTCCTCTGTCGCCCCCTTCTCCTTGTGCCCTCCATCTTTCCCAACATCAGGGTCTTTTCCAGGGAGTCTTTTCTTCTCATGAGGTGGCCAAAGTACTAGAGCTTTAGGATCTGTCTCTCAGCTTTAGGATCTGTCCTTCCAGTGAGCACTCAGGGCTGATTTCCTTCAGAATGGATAGGTTTGATCTTCTTGCAGTCCATGGGACTCTCAAGAGTCTCCTCCAGCACCACAATTCAAAAGCATCAATTCTTCGGCAATCAGCCTTCTTTATGGTCCAGCTCTCACTTCCATACATCACTACTGGGAAAACCATAGCTTTTACTATACTGACATTTGTTGGCACGGTGATGTCTCTGCTTTTTAAGATGCTGTCTGCCCTATTAAGATGCAGTATTGGAAATCCACAACATGGTGACATCGCTCTCCTCCCATTTGGTGCAGGGACAGGGCTCAGATGCATGCAGGTACTATTGCAGAGATCATTACCATAGCCCAGGCCCTGAAAAGGTGAATTATGCTAGATATGGCACAGACTGAGAATAGAGGCATTTGTTCTCACCAAAGATCCCTCCACAAAAATGCTGTCTGGCTGTTGAAATTGCAGGCAGCTATATTGCTGTAACACTGCAAATGAAAGAGCTGGGGAAGTTTCTAGGAGAGGAATGTTTGTTTGGAAAGGATACAGAGAAACAAACCCTCTGTAGGATCAAATCAAAGTCCACTCCTCAATAAAACAACAACCCACATCTTATTAAAAATATCCACTGGACTGCATTGTCATGAGAGCCTTTATTTACTAGGAGCAGTCTCTGTTAACCTGTCCCAGAAAAATAATTGTCCTAAATTATTGGGTGACACCTGGCTTGAGAGCAGTACATGTGAAAAGGATCTAGGAGTCTTGGTTGACCACAAACTTGACATGAGCCAACAGTGTGACGCGGCAGCTAAAAAAGCCAATGCAATTCTGGGCTGCATCAATAGGAGTATAGCATCTAGATCAAGGGAAGTAATAGTGCCACTGTATTCTGCTCTGGTCAGACCTCACCTGGAGTACTGTGTCCAGTTCTGGGCACCACAGTTCAAGAAGGACACTGACAAACTGGAACGTGTCCAGAGGAGGGCAACCAAAATGGTCAAAGGCCTGGAAACGATGCCTTATGAGGAACGGCTAAGGGAGCTGGGCATGTTTAGTCTGGAGAAGAGGAGGTTAAGGGGTGATATGATAGCCATGTTCAAATATATTAAAGGATGTCACATAGAGGAGGGAGAAAGGTTGTTTTCTGCTGCTCCAGAGAAGCGGACACGGAGCAATGGATCCAAACTGCAGGAAAGAAGATTCCACCTAAACATTAGGAAGAACTTCCTGACAGTAAGAGCTGTTCGACAGTGGAATTTGCTGCCAAGGAGTGTGGTGGAGTCTCCTTCTTTGGAGGTCTTTAAGCAGAGGCTTGACAACCATATGTCAGGAGTGCTCTGATGGTGTTTCCTGCTTGGCAGGGGGTTGTACTCGATGGCCCTTGTGGTCTCTTCCAACTCTATGATTCTATGATTCTATGAAATACTGTTCCACAAATTTCCCCTGGTGTATATACCTAGGAAGTGATGGAGAAGGGGGATCTCATCAGCCATCAGTACCTTCAATGAGGGTACATCAAGAGGCATTGCAGCCAACCTCTACATATTGAGCTGAATGTTGGGAAGGGGTGCTTACACCATTGGGAACTCAAATAACGCAGCACTCCTGATTGTTTGGAGAGGTTATGTAAAGACGACTCTACAGATGGGGGCTTTACTTCCATATCTCTATACTGATGTAAGTTGAACTTGCACAGAGAAACTCTACTTGAATACATATTTATATGTCACTTTAATGCACCGATGTTTGGGGAGCATGGCAGTGGGATACGGCAATAGATAGTGATAGGCCACATTTTGGCACATCCCCATGTCCCCCTCCACATATACTCAGTGGCGTAGCGTGGGTTGTCAGCACCTGGGGCAAGGCAAGTAATTTGCGCCCCCTAACCCGGGGCAAGGCAAGTAATTTGCGCCCCCTAACCCCTAACCTGCCGCCGCTGCCAGCTTCTTCTTGCTGCTGCCTGGTCTGGTCTGGTGTGGTTCTCTCCCGCGCTCAGCGCTGCGCTGGGCGGCCGCTGCACTGTCCCTCCCCCAGATAGTCCCTCGCTCTCTCTCCGCACCGCACGCCTGGCACCCACCCCCTCCACAGTGGGCGGCGACCCGGCGGCTCGGATCGGATTCGCATAGCCAGCACTGCAGTGAGAGTGAGTGAGCCAGGTAGGGGCAGAGAGCTGCGAGTGCGAGCGCGCCCTCCCCAGATGTTGCACCTGGTGCGGCTGGCCCCCCTGCACCCCCCACGCTACGCCACTGCATATACTTTCAATCCATAGAGGTGGTGGTCGAAGTGTCCCTACTTTCATCTCTGAAATTCTAGACAGCATGTCATGAACATGGTTTTAGTATACCTGTGACCCTCCTGAAGTGCAGAGACTATGCCATGCACTTCAGCAGCAAAGAACATTTCCCATACAGCACTGCTGCTGCAGCACAAAGTGTAAACCTTGTAAATCTTGTTGTTTTTTCTTGTCATGATTGTCAGAATCAGAACCCACTAAGTCTAACATAAGAAGCTCAAGCTGTGATGTTGTGGAAATAAAACAGGCCTTCTCAAAAGTCAGTTGCTCTTCAGTGTACAGTGTTACCTCAGGTTACAGATGCTTCAAGTTACGGACGCTTCAGGTTACAGACTCCACTAACCCAGAAATAGTATCTCGGGTTAAGAACTTTGCTTCAGGATGAGAACAGAAATCGCACAGCGGTGGCGCAGTGGCAGTGGGAGGCCTCATTAGCTAAAGTGGCACCTCAGGTTATGAACAGTTTCAGGTTAAGAACGGACCTCCAGAACGAATTAAGTTCTTAACGCGAGGTACCACTGTTGTCCCTTTTCCCGCACATAAGTCTTGAGCCACTATTCCTTCATAGCTAATTGAGTATATACCATTATGCATTGATTTTCCTTGCACATCCTTTAAGTTATTGACTTTTGAAAATCAATGGGGCAAAGACTGTAAAGTATTGACTATTGGGGTGAGGAGAAAAGACCTCCACAAAACATAAGCAGAAAATGTCTCCCTTTGTGGATTAATAGATTACCTCTGACTTGCAAATGTATAAGTGCCAGGATCCCATCCTCTTCCAAGCAAAGGGTCCAGCAAGCTCCTTGTTCAGATCTTTTGTTATGTTTTAAGGGTAGGGCCTCTTTTGGGGGACAATACTATAGCACCTAAAATTTATGGTAGCCGGGGTACAGTTATTTTTGCATAGAATAAAATTGGAGAATTGTTTCACTCTTGTGCTATTGAGATACACATATTTATTTTCTCAGCTAGCCCTCAGAGCAATAACAAGAACAGGACAATCCAGTGAATATTAGATCTTTAGATCAATCAGAAGAAGCAACCCCATCACCTGTGAATATAAATGCTTTCTCAAAGGCAGATTCATTGGAACCTCCTTGCTGTCTTTGCTTCCTTTTGTCCACACAGGGTCTCCCTAATTTGGTGGCCTGGAACAGTGGATCCAACACACTAGCTTAATTTTGTAAAGCACACATTACTATCTATTATAACACACTAATGTGGACTAGGACAGTTTGGAAATTATGGACCTAGTAGAGGGCTGATTCTACCAACGCACTAAAATAAATCTAAATTATGCGCGCGCGCGCGCGCACACACACACACACACACACACAGTATTTTTTGTTCTATAAGATGCACTTTTCCCCTCCTAAAAATTAAGGGGAAATGTGTGCTCGTCTTTTGGAGTGAATGCAGGCAAGAGGCTCTGCTCAGCGCTCCCTTTAAAGAACCGCGTGGAATGTGTGTGCAGCTCTTCGGGGCTTTTCCCTGAGAGGGAGAATGGCTGCCCTTCCCCTCCTTGGGGAAAAGCCCCCAAGAGCCGCACATATGCTCCACATGCTCTTTAAAGGGAGCGCAGCTCTTGGGGGAGCCTTCTGCATTAGCCATGTGCAGCCTCTTCTGGGCAGGGGGAGCCTTCATCCCCCTGCCCAGGAGAGGCTGCACACGGCTATCCCATAAGCCAGGACAGCAAGAGGCTATCCCAGAAGCCAGATCCCTCTTGCTGTTCTGGCTTCTGGGATTCAGAATATTTTTTTTTCTTGCTTTCATCCTCCAAAAACGAGGTGCGTCTTGTGGTCTGGTGTGTCTTATAGAGTGAAAAATACGGTGTGTGTGTGTGTGTGTGTGTGTCCACACACACACACACACACACCTTCTGAGTGAACATGCTGCCTATGTACCCTTTTATTTAGCTTTTGCAGAACTTGGACATGCACTAGAACTACCATAAAGGGAGCATGGAAAGACTATACTAGTTTACTCTAAAGGTAAAGGTAAAGGACCCCTGACAGTTAAGTCCAGTCGCAGATGACTCTGGGGTTGTGGCAGCCATCTAGTTTTACAGGCCGAGGGAGCCGGTGTTCATCTGCAGACAGTTTTTCCGAGTCATGTGGCCAGCAGGACTAAGCTGCTTCTGGCGAACCAGAGCAATGCACAGAAATGCCGTTTACCTTCCCACCGGAGTGGTACCTGTTTATCCACTTGCACTTTTTTGGGGGGCGTGCTTTCAAACTGCTAGGTTGACAGGAGCTGGGACTGAGCAACAGGAGCTCACCCCGTCATGGGGATTAGAACCACCAACCTTCTGATCAGCAAGTCCAAGAGGCTCAGTGGTTTAGACCACAGTGCCACCCACATCCTATGCTCCTCTCCTGAAGTCAGAGATGGTACAGTCCACTATCCTGCCACCATTCTCTGCATAGTGCATAGCAGTCAATTTTATGATGCAGTAACCAAAACATCTGGAGGGACAGCATCCTAGGGGGCAATTCACAACAGTGCCGTTCACTCTTAAAAAATGTGCAAATTCTGAACTGCTGCTGCTGTGTTCCTAATGAGCCCTCTTCACGCAGAATATAATTTCTTTTGTTACAGGGGGGAAAATGGGCTGATGAAGCAGAGTACAATTAAAACGCCATTAATTTCAATAACACTCTTTTCCTCTGGTAATGGGTCCCTTGGATGGTTTTTCAAAGTGTTAATTCTCCTTCACACTGAGAATGTGCAGACACATGCCAAACTGCAGAAACCTTTTCATTCTTACCGTAAAGAAACAAGCAAATTTGTTTTACCCTAACATCCCCAAGAAGAAACATAACAACTGCCCTACACTCTTTGTACTCTATCATTTGTTTGGTGCTGTAAAAAGTGAGGTGAACACATGAGATCAGACAATTATGAGACTAGGTAAGGTAAGGTAAAGGACCCCTGGGTGATTAAGTCCAGTCAAAGGCAACTATGGGGTACGGCGCTCATCTCACTTTCAGGCCAACGGAGCCGGCGTTTGTCCACAGACAGCTTTCTGGGTCATGTGGCCAGCAGGACTAAACTGCTTCTGGTGCAACGGGACACCATCACGGACACCAGAGCGCACGGAAATGCTGTTTACCTTCCTGCTGCAGCAGTACCTATTTATCCACTTGCACTGGCGTGCTTTTGAACTGCTAGGTTGACAGGAGCTGGGACAGAGCAATGGGAACTCACCCCATCGCAGGGAATCAAACCGTTAACCTTCTGATCGGCAAGCCCAAGAGGCTCAGTGGTTTAGAGCACAGCGCCACCCGTGTCCCTAATTATGAGACTATGGCTTAGTCCACACAGCAATGTGCATCTGCTGATAGCCACAAACAACCCCTTGACTATCACACTTCTGAGACTTTTTGTTAATGTTGATCCAAGCTCCCTGACTCTTTAACAGGACATTAGTCTATAGTATATTGTATTTTAAAATGCGGTTTCAGAGTTTTTAGGGGTTTTTGAATGTTTTAAGATTTCAATTTCATTGTTCTGTATGGGACAATGACAATAAAGATATCGTATATATTGTTTTAGGGGAACAGTCCACTCCCCACACTGTCATTTCACAATATTTTCTTTTAATTTGAAGAATTTAATTTCTGTGAATTCCAAACTGAACTGACCTGATCCACACCTATTACACAAATGAGTGACTCAGGACAAAAAATACCGTATTTTTTGCACCATAACACTCACTTTTTTCCTCCTAGAAAGTAAGGGGAAATGTCTGTGCGTGTTATGGAGCGAATGCCTGCGGGTGGTGGTGGGGATCTGCTGCAGTCGTGAGCAGAGGATCCATGATTCCCCTTCCTTCCCTCCTCCGTGGTTACAAAGCATGGATCCACATGGATCCTCAGGATTTTTGCATTGGGCTACTCCAAACTCACTGTCAGATCACATGTCTTTGGCCACAGCATGAACCACAAAAATCATATATCCACTATTTCGTTTAGAATATTTTTTTTCTTGTTTTCCTCCTCTAAAAACTACATGCGTGTTATGGTCTGGTGCATGTTATAGAGCGAAAAATACGGTAAATAAATCACACTTCTCCAAAATTTGTGATACAGAACCCTGCTCAAAATACATACTGGCATACATTTAAAATGTGTATTTTAGGATGAAATTTGATTAGAAACATTTGCACTGAGATCAAATGTCATAAAATTGGGAGATAAAAATGAGATAGAATTGCAGAAAAGGAATGGAATGGACACATGTGAACTTGAAATGCACCCAAATTATGCTAAGCCACACAATCACTGAACAGTATGTGTTTAAAGGGTTGATTTGGGAGTCCCCCAGCCACAATAGTACTAGCTTCTGGAAGAACAGCTAACATGATCTCTCTGCAGCTAACAGTACCCCAATCAACTTTACCTAGACAATATGACCTGGTATGTTTGACAGGAAGCTAAAGCATGCTGTAAGACCTCTCTTGCAGACAAAACTAGAATTCAGGCTATCAAGCAGGGGACTGCACATTTGTATCATATGAATATATGGTCAAGGAATGTAAATCCAGACGCACAGTGCTACACTAGGACCTCTGAATGTCATCCTTTGCTACCTACCACTAAACCAACAGCCAAGCTCAGAATCAAATATCTTGCCCAAGCTACTGTGAGCAGTCCCAGTTATTTGCATTGGCTGAAGATTTGCTCCATCCTACATTTTCTCATCTTATAAAGATTACTGTTTCAGCACAAATCTATCATCTTGCAGATCCATCTGTGCCATAAAATTATAAGTTTTTGTCACAGTTATAACTCCTCAGACAACAGATATGATGTCCTACGAATTCATTGCCCTTGTAAAAAGGATGATGTGCTTTCCACTTATTTTAATACCATTATCTAAATCAAAGGCAGGAGTGTGTCTGTCTATCTATCTATCTAGGACAAAGAGAAGAAAAATCAATGGTTAACGGGACTCCAGATTTCAAGATATCATAGCCTTGCAAATGACAGTTTGCCCAGGGACATGTAGGTCAAGCTACATGTGCTATTAAATGGGCATTGGTGTGTAAGGTTTTAAATGGCAGCTACAGGAAGACTGGATTGAGATCAGGACTGCATCACAGTTGGAGCAGAGTTAATTTACCCCTGAACCACAATCCTGATTCTGCCACTCCCACCTGCTGTTTGTGTTATAAGGCTGTTGGCATTAATAGCAATTTCCATCCTAAGATAAATAATAGCTTTGGGAGGAGAGGGGATTTTTATTGGGACTCCCAGCCCCTTTCACAACAGTTTCACTGCCACAGTCTCAATACAAATCAAGAGGTCCATAACTGCTATTTAAACACACACAAACAAGCAAATAAGAGAACACATTTAATATAACATGCAGTTTGGCCTTGTGACAAGCAAGCATCTCATCTAAGCAACCAGATACAGAAGCTTTTGCATTTTAGGAGAAAGTAACATAGACTTTCTATAACTATTCATGTAGCAAGCAGATTAGTTCAAAGAGAACTGTGGTGGCTGTCTTATACCAAGATAAATCATTGGTCCATATAGCCCAGTAAAGATGCTCTCAAGGCAAATCTATATACCGTATTTTTTGCTCTATAAGACTCACTTTTTCCCTCCTAAAAAGTAAGGGGAAATGTGTGTGCATCTTATGGAGTGAACGCAGGCTGCACAGCTATCCCAGAAGCCAGAACTGCAAGAGGGATTGCTGCTTTCACTGCACAGCGATCCCACTTGGTATATATAAAAGTAGTATAAACACTGACAACTGGGAATCACTGGCCTGTGAGCACTCCAGTTGGAGAAAAGCCTTCACCAAAGGCATCATGGACTTCAAAGAAGCACAAACTCAGGACAAAAGGGAGAAACATGCTAAGAGGAAGGCACACTTGGCAAACCCTCACTGTGATCAACTCCCACACGGAAACCTATGTCCCCATTGTGGAAGAACATGTGGATCCAGAATTGGCTTCCACAGTCACTTACGGACTCACTGTTAAGATCACATTCATGGAAGACAATCTTACTTGGCCAGAGACAACTTGCCAAGGTTTCTGGCAATGTCTTACACAAACTTACTATCGGGGAACTTCTTCTTCTTTATTAAATGGAGATGACAGGGACTGAGCCTCAAACCCTGTTCCCAAACTTGTGTTTTGATCACAGAGCTACGGTCTTAGTTTTTGTGGGCTAGCATGTTTTGTGTAGTTTCATATAATGCTGAAATATTATACACACTATCAATAAATAACTCACTCTCCGCCATATATTTTACCTACACATGAAATCCAGAACTTTCTTTTACAGAAGTCAACCATTTCACCATTTTAGACAAACAGGGGATTTAACATTTCTCTTTTTTTAAAGAAAAGAAAACACCTCATTGCTGAAATCTGCAAACTATAATTTGTTTCGGGTGGGGGGGGGAGAGAGCTTACTTGTTGCCATCTTAAATTAAACATTCGTGAGGATGTGTTTTGCAAAGCCGAGTTGTTTCATTAATACATCCACCAAGGTGATCTATGAGAAGTATGAAGAATTTCTTGGAACCACAAGCGGATGCTTTAGCTCAACAAAGCCTTTGTTTAATAGACTCAGACGCTTGACTTTGCATGAATAAAGCGTCCACGCTGAGTAAGTAAACAGCTTAGCTTTGATTAATAATAAATAATACTGTACGTTTATACAGCTTTCTGGTCCCCTTTTATTTTACAGCTTCACAAAGCTCTTTTATAAAACTTAAATTTATGTACAAGCTGCAGAGATTAATCACTTCACCCTCCACTGAAGTGGAACTACCTCTCATGTGAAATATGGCCACTATTAGTGGCTTGGTACCAGCATTTTAGAAGAACAGGAAGTGACTGCGGGAAATGCATTATCCTTTGGGCAACGTATTCTAGCTGCTATGGTGTTTAAGCTCTGGTGCTTAAGAAAGCTTTCACTTAAAAAAGGAAAGCAAGGTAGCATTTCTAAAGAGGATCGCCATTTGCAGGGCCCAGTAAGGGATATTGGAAAAAAAATATGCAGATGGGGCTGCAAGGGCACATTAATTAGGCCTGCCCACTGTCACACACCACCACTTTTTTCTGCCATCCACATGTTCAATGAACACTGGAGTTTGATGCATGTATAGATGTATGTGGGCAGCCCTGCTCCATGGTTCCCTCTTAGCATAGAGAAGCTCTACTCATGTACACATGTAGAAGTTCCAAAGTCTGCTGAACATGCAGATGTCAAGGGAGTATGGTGGCAACTCACATGGCAAGACTGTGTGGCCTCGTGATGCCACCTTGCCCTTTGGCACATTGTTCTGATGTATGGAGGTGTTTGTGTGAACACCCCTTTGTTGTTGTTTAGTTGTTTAGTCGTGTCCGACTCTTCATGACCCCATGGACCAGAGCACGCCAGGCACTCCTGTCTTCCACTGCCTCCCGCAGTTTGGTCAAACTCATGTTAGTAGCTTCGAGAACACTGTCCAACCATCTCTCCCACTTTTGTCCCCTTCTCCTTGTGCCCTCAATCTTTCCCAACATCAGGGTCTTTTCCAGGGAGTTTTCTCTTCTCATGAGGTGGCCAAAGTATTGGAGCCTCAGCTTCAGGATCTGTCCTTCCAGTGAACACTCAGGGCTGATTTCCTTCAGAATGGATAGGCTTGATCTTCTTGCAGTCCATGGGACTCTCAAGAGTCTCCTCCAGCACCATAACTCAAAAGCATCAATTCTTCACCAATCAGCCTTCTTTATGGTCCAGCTCTCACTTTCATACATCACTCCTGGGAAAACCATAGCTTTAACTATACAGACCTTTGTCGACAAGGTGATGTGTCTGCTTTTTAAGATGCTGTCTAGGTTTGTCATCGCTTTTCTCCCAAGAAGCAGGCATCTTTTAATTCAGTGACTGAACACCCCTACTGTATTCTAGATCCAGATTTCAAATGCAGTTTGAAAAATCTGTCGCACCCAGATAATTCTTGCAGGCTACAAGTCTCTATATGAATCCCATTCTTCTGAACATCCTGTCCCCACCCTAGCCAAGATTCTTCTAGCTCTAAGTTGCAAAAAGGTTCTCCTCATCCCACATAAACTCACTACTTGCACGAATGAATCTTGCTGGTGATGCAACAGTGATAGTCTTTTCAGGCAGGTTGGCTGAATTGGGGGAGACATTCTTTACCTCCTAAAATTATCCACCTTATATGTGGGAAGTAAATCTGGGGGTCCATGCCTGATGCACAATTCATGCTTGTACATATATATGTATGCAGGCAGAGATCCTCCATGGGACTTCCCAACTGGGCAGGTTCCCTTGGCATATGTGCTGTATTTTTAGATGCTATCCTCATGAATTGTTAACAGGAGTGCAAGTGCAAATGTGACTGGTGCCTTTAGGGCTGGAACAAGTCTCCTAAACTGACCAAAATGTTAGTATTGAATGCAAAAGTTCGAATTTTAAAATTTGAGTTTAAATGTTTCCCATGAAAATGCATCCTTGGGGTTTTTTTTTCCAGTGCTGTGGACCTATTAGAATCTCTTGACTAGTTTAATCTCAGCAGACATCAAACATGAAATGAAATCCCATGAGCTGTCAGTGATCAACCACTGTCAAATACTAAACATCACCATGTGGCAAGTGGAGGTGAATTATCCAAAAAGATCTGAATTTGAAATTTGCTGGAGGAAATTTAGGCAAGCAAATATTCAGCTGCAGTCAATTCTGCTTTTATCTCTACGCGGGGAAAGATCCAAAAGTGCTACAAATGATACAGGAGTTTGCTTCTTTTGCATCTTGGCAACAACACATAACAATGGCGTGTTAGACAAAACCTAACACTTAGGGACATTATGAAAAATCAAATGAAGCGAGCACCCATTTAATCCTTTGTCTAAAAGATTCAAAGATCAGCAGATTGTACACACAGCTTGCTTGGCATGGGAACTTGAGAGTCCACCTCCAATATCTCATCCTCTGTCACCTCCACTATCCACTTCTCCAGACTTTCCTGCACTGACAAGGAAGGTGGCAATGGGAGGAACTCCAGCATTCATTCCCACCTGGGGACTGGGGCAACAAATTGCAGAATCCCCAGCAGAAGTAGACATGAATACCATCACTTTCCCACTGAAGATCAAAGGGCTTTTATCCCCAGTTTCCCCACTCAAGAGCTGGGTTCCCTGCCTTCCGCATCACCACATATGAACTTGCAGGCCCTTGGAGGAAGGGGATGGGAGTGGCGTGCAATGGGAGCAGAAATAGAATCAAATGCTCCCTGGGTATCTTTGAATCTCTCAGGTGCACTTGAGCTGGGCACATTGCAAAAGGCTCATGATTTGTGCAAGTTTCAGACTTGAATGCTTGCAGAAATGTCACCCCCTTTGGGTGGAATTCTGGGTGCTTGAGCATTTCTTGTAACAATTCCTAAGTGTCACATTTAGTTTGCATCCCTCCCAATTAAAGGATTATTCAATCTGCACCACTCCATCTATGACAGCGCATGAACAAGTACATTCAGATTCTGAAATAAGAGCAGCTGCATTGCCTTAAGACCTACATCATATGTTCTGACACTTCACTGCAAATTTTAGGCCCGCAAAAATAGAAGAAAAAAAGGGAGGAAAAGATAGAACAGCTGGGATCTCTGAGAAGCCAGAAGACTCTGCAGTCCCATTACTGACACTAATTGTCAGGTACAGTTATGAGAAAATGTGTCTTTCTTATTCACAGGAGACAAATTAATAAGGTTGCAGAAAGCAGCAGAAACTACGAGAGTCTTCAAATGCATTTCTTACCTCATCAGGTGACACCTTAAGAATGTATCACCATTAGTAACAAAAGCAAGAGTGTTGTTTAGGGAGGGGAGGGGCAGTTGGTACATAGCATATGGTTCAGACAGCATGTGATCATTCCTTGTGAATACCTGTAATTCTGGTTATTTGAAGGTATAAAAATTAGTGTAATACATGCTCTTAAAATTAGAGAACTACAGAAGAAGAAGAGGAGGAGGAGGAGGAGTTTGGGTTTGATATACCAATTTATCACTACCCTAAAGAGTCTCAAAGCGGCTAACATTCTGCTTTCCCTTCCTCCCCCACAACAAACACTCTGTGAGGTGAGTGAGGCTGAGAGACTTCAAAGAAGTGTGACTGGCCCAAGGTCACCCAGCAGCTGCATGTGGAGGAGCGGGGAAGCGAACCCGGTTCACCAGATTACAAGTCCACTGCTCTTAACCACTACACCACACTGGCACTCAGAGCAGGAGAAACAAGCTTGCTCCATCTTCCATGTGATAGCACTTAAGATATTTGAAGATGACTATCATACCTCCTCTAGTTTCCTCTTTGTCAGGCTAAACATACTCAGCTCCTTCAACCTTTCCTCATAAGGCTTAGTTTCAGACCCTTGATCATCTTGGTTGTTCTCCTCTGCACACATTCCACCTTATCAATATCTTTCTTAAATTGTGTCACCCAGAAATGGACACAGTATTCCATGTGTGGTCTGACCAAGTCCACCGCTCTTAACCACTACACCACACTGGCACTTTCTACTAACCCTTCTTTTGCTACCCTCTCAGTGCCATCAAAAGGGATGAAGAGTTCCATTCAGTCTGCATTTTTTAAAGAAAACTAGCCGAATGCTGGAGCAACCCTTCCAGTTTCCCTATATCCCAGGAGTCCTCTTCACATTTTTAGTCACACAATGGGGAAACATGGATTCAAGGGGATCTGCAGGAGCACGCCTTTAGCACCAACCCAAGTTTGCACAACTCCTCCCAGTACCTTGTGTGTTGAGGGGAAATTTCTAAAGTGGGGAGCATTTCCATCTGTGTAGGCTCTCTGAACAATGGAATAACCAGATTTCCCATGGTTCTAAACCATACAAGGACCTACATGGATAGAAAAGGGGGCAAACTGCAGTTGCCAGGATTATTTGGGGGAAGTCATGACTGTTAAAGTGGTTTAAAATAAGCTTCAGCTATATGGTGTAGAAAAGAGCTTGCTCCACAGGGAGTTCTCCATAAGTTGCCTGACTTGCACCACTCTACACCTAGCAGCAAGACCCCGTGGGAACCATGCTTGAACACAAGAAAGAGTTATGGCAGAACAAGGGTGGGGATCTGCAACAGCTTCACATCCCAGTGCTGCTATAATTGGCATGCATAACTTTAAAACAGGGTTTAATGTTGGCTGGATTGTCCACAAGGACAGAACCAATGGGCTTAAGTCACAAGGCAATGGATTCCAATTGAACGTTAGGAGATGTCTAGTATTAGGAGAGCAGCTTAGGAACAGAACCAATTACCTGTGGACTCTCCTTCACCAGTGGTCTTCAGCCACAGGCTGAGCGATCATCACTTGAAGATTTTCCACTTCTAGTTATCCTTACAGAGGGCAGAGTTCATCTAAGGCAGCGGTTCTCAACCTGTGGGTCCCCAGATGTTGTTGGACTACAACTGCCATCATCCCTAGCTAGCAAGGCCAGAGCTCAGGGATGATGGGAGTTGTAGTTCAACAACATCTGGGGACCCACAGGTTGAGAACTGCTGATCTAAGGAGTCCCTGTACAAGGACTTCCAATTGCACAATGGGGTTTTCCCCACCCCACACTGTGCACCCCTTAGGAGGAGTGTTGGGAGAAGACCCACGACATCATGCAAGGGAAAGAGAGGGGTGATCATTCTGTCGAGCAAGCTGTAACGCTTGTGCAAACAGAACATTTGCAATAGCACAATGTTGAATTCCATGCAGGGGGTTGTAGTAGATGCCGTCCACAGCCCTCTCTATGATTAATGTAAAAAGTTCTGTAGCGGGAGCCTGTTACTCTGATCCTAAACAAATTACACAGCAATCCAATCGATTCCAATAAAACTTTTTTTCTTAGTAAATGCATTTATGGCTCAGACTGTTTCCCTTCTCCTCACTTTTAATTATTGGGTTTACTCCGAATTTATCAGCATTTTTTTAATAAAAAAGGGAATAGAAATAGAAGAAGAAAGTGGCTGTGGATAAGTAGCTACGTGTCCTGCTATCTGGAAAATCAACAGTATGCTAAAATACTGCTTGTTTACTACATATGGGTCATTTGGGTTGGAGGAGAACACTCAGGCAGTTCCCTTAACTACAAATATCCTTGTTCGTCAGTGTACAGTATTTAATTCCACTTATCTGGCAGAGAACCCTGCCAGTTACCCAATGGCTTCTTTTTTGGTTTGGCAACCAACAAAAGCTGTTTTGCACACACAGGAAATGAGTGGAAAGAAAGGGCAAAACAAGGAATTTAAAGCAATATTGAGAGGCCTTGTTTCCACTGGCAATTGTTATCCATTGTGTTCTTGGAAGTCGATGGTCATTCTGACCTGAACGAGATATCAAAGTCTAAATGTGAGAGGGGTCCTTAAAGGAGAAGCTGCTTAAATTTACATACCTATTAACTGGTGGATAGAGGCCAGCAGCAGCTTTGTGAAGAAAGTCCCCTTAGCCGAGTTTTGTTCTTCATCTTCTAGAGCCTCCATACTATTAGTGCCTTCCACGAAGCCCATGAATTGCTGGCCACCAGTCAACAGTCTCTGAATCAGGCTATTGAAACAGAGCAGTTACGGTGGCAGTATTTCCTGCCATCCCTTAAACATTCAGGCGCATCCTCCAAAGGAATTATTCATGGCGCTCTGTCTGCAGAATGTAAAACAACCTCTACTATAGAGAAAGGGAGCCTCTGCAATTCCATTTCTTAGAGCTGCTGAGATTCAATGACTTGGTGTTATTACACACGGCTGTGCCACCTATGCCACATGAGTAATAATAATAATAATAATAATAATAATAATAATAATAATAGATGGAGCAAAGGAACAGGTTTTGCTCTCGTTGGTAACAAAAATCTCAGGCACAATGGAGACTCTTTTCAGGGTACAAAGAACAGCTTCCTGCACTTTAAGACCAAACAAAGAATGCAGGAATCAAAGAAAGCAGTAGGAAGCTGCTTTTCTGTCTTTTTTTGGAAGGGGAGCAATGGGTCAGAATACAGATATCTGCATCTTGCAACCCACATGTAGAAAAGCATCTAAGGGCAGTATAAAGCACCCAAATGTGACTTGATGTTATCACTGGCCTTTGCCCACCTGTGGTGACGCTGACCAACATGAACACAGCCCAGCATCAGAAGGGGAAGGCGCCTAAGGCATTGCTACCAGGATTCAGAAGAATGTACTAATTTCACTTATAGAAGAGCTCTCAGCCATACCACACCCTCAGAAGTGCTCTGCAGCAGTGGTGTAGCATGGGGGGCACAGAACAGCTGCCCCAGGCACAAAATTGTTAAAGGTAAAGGTAAAGGGACCCCTGACCATTAGGTCCAGTCGTGACTGACTCTGGGGTTGCAGTGCTCATCTTGCTTTATTGGCCAAGGGAGCTGGCGTTTGTCCGCAGACAGCTTCCAGGTCATATGGCCAGCATGATTAAGCCACTTCTGGCGAACCAGAGCAGCACACGGAAACACCATTTACCTTCCCGCCGGAGCGGTACCTATTTATCTACTTGCACTTTGACGTGCTTTCAAACTCCTAGGTTGGCAGGAGCAGGGACCAAGCAATGGGAGCTCACTCCGTCGCGGGGATTCAAACTGCCAAGCTTCTGATTGGCAAGTCCTAGGCTCTGTGGTTTAACCCACAGCGCCATTAGGGAGCACAAAATATCAACACCTGGTGTTGTCTCAATACAGCTGTGTGTTTCTGTTGCTGTGCTCCAGTGGAAACAGATTCTCCATGTTGTCTTTCCAGACAACAGAATGACTCTTTTCTTATATCTGGCTGTGATCTCCTGGATGGCATGGACACTGCGAGGCAGTTGAATGTGCATCCCTACTCCATTCGTTTTCCTCCCACCCCCCGGACCCAGGGCACTGGCAAGCCATGCTATGCCACTCCTCTGCAGTGATATGATGACCAGAGGTGGTTGCTGTGTCTATGTGGCCAGCTTAGCAACACAGAGAGAGATGCCCTTCTTGGTGTGGCTCCTCCATGAGAAGTCTGGAGGGTGGCAACATGAGAATGGGCCTTTTCTGCAATCGCTTACAAGGGAGGTTCACCTGACACATTTAGAGTTTGGATTTGGATTTCATATCCCACTTTAGCACTACCCGAAGGAGTCTCAAAGCGGCTAACATTCTCCTTTCCCGTCCTCCCCCACAACAAACACTCTGTGAGGTGAGTGGGGCTGAGAGACCTCAGAGAAGTGTGACTAGCCCAAGGTCACCCGGCAGCTGCATGTGGAGGAGCGGGGAAGCGAACCCGGTTCACCAGATTACAAGTCCACCGCTCTTAACCACTACACCACACTGGCTCTCCAAATCTTTGGGGCTACATATCTTTGGGGCTAGGTGAAACCATCCCTCTTCTCCTAGGCCTTTTGGCTAATTAGCATCCTATACCCTTTCAAATGTGTTTGTTGGAGGGGGTGGAGAGGGAGCTGATGTATGAAAACTGTGCACAGGACTGGTTGGCAGAAAGGAGTAACACAACTGCAAACTAGTTAGTTGAAGACAATCACCACCAAGGAGTTCCTTCAAAGGAAATATGCATTTCAAATGGCTGGTGCTTCTGTAACATTCTTACTTTATTTTCTCAGGTTATATAACTTTGGAGAAGTTTTCAGCTGTCAAGGGAGGTGTGAACTCATCACTTCACAACATCCTTTCCTTTTCACAAGAATCCTCTCCTCCACACCACCCTCCTCCAACCAATATGTTTCTGGCATTGTTGTCGAGAGATGTTAAAACTAATGATATAACAAATGCGGATAATTACACTGCAAGTGCAGAAAGCGTCCTGGGATGAATGCCTTATGGAATTGGTGGAAAGCAGCAGTTTAAAGAACTGTGTATTATAAATACATAATCTCCAGATATGGTAGGTACACAAGTAGGAAAGGTGTGATTTGCTAAGCTAGAACAGTTTAGTTATATTTTATTTCAAAATTTGCTCTATTTTTGGATGCGCCTTCACACAGACACACACAAAAACCCCATCTCTTTTTGACCAAGTCTTGGACACTTATTGCAGCTCAGACAAAACTGAGCAAACCCAGGTTTTTGGACATTGGAATACTCCTCACTGGTGGGATTTCCCCATGAACAGTGGTGGCTCTCCTCCCCACTGACAGAGGCTGGTAGAACTGGGCAGGGCTGGGCAAAAGGACCCCTTTGCTCCATTCCTAACTCCCTCCAGCATGGCAGATCAAGGGTTTGGATTGCTCTGCCGGTGTACCTTTGTGATCACAGGCAGGTGAGAATGTGCAGCATATGGAATGATCCCCCAAGAATCTTGGATAATAATCAGCTGTGGAAAAATCTATCCGTTGACAACATTGCTCACCATCCAACTTACATAAACCTCTGTATGACCTTAGGAATTTGTGCACGTCAAGAATTATCTCCTAATCAATAACCTCTAGACATAAACAGTGTTGATTTGCAACTTTATCTAAGGTAAATGGCCAAAATCGAAATGGTGGCAATAAAACTTCCCTCTCAAACAGTGTCCATTTTAGTGGGGAGCCAATAAATCTTGCTTTCTGGGCAGGGAAAGAATGAATAAATTAAACATACCCCATGTTTTGTTTGCAAGCTGGCTAGGCTCAATTTGTACTGTTGAGTGGACGTAATGTCACTGCTTTCTACCATGTCCAATGCAGGCTACTGGCTGGAAGTTACTGTTTTAATAACTAGTGCATTTTCATAGAAAAAACATTCGATAAATAAAAAATAAATATTCAAATTATGTCTCACTCTCTCATTTGGTGTGTGTATGTGTGTGTGCATGTCTTACTTTGTTTCAGTGTATTATCTTTTAATTTTTATTATGGTTAGGGGGCTCAGAACCTGAAAGTGGCCAAGCCTCTCTGGAACTCAGAGAAGGCCTGGTCCAGACTCTGAGTTTTGTTCATGGCTCCTAGTCCTTGGCTAGTGTGAATAAATTTTCTCAAGAGAGTCCTTTTATTCTACTCATCCACTAAAAGCCTTGGAGTTTACAGTTGCTCGAATGGGTGACTCAGTGTTAGATAGCTTCAGAAGCACAACTGCACACTTATTTCTATATTCATATTTCACCGTGGGGAACATTAGGTGGTGCACTGGGGAAATTGGCTGTGATAGAATTTTGTCCATGCGCCACAATCAAAGATGCCACATTTCTGCTAAGAGCAGAGCTCCGGTGTTCTCCAGTTCTCTATACGTGCTGACGGAATGGTTGTGGAATCAATAATTAAATCTTAAGACCAACTGCAGTGGTAGCTTAACCGAATATCACATTTTCAGCTGGAGAGGAGAGGAAGGAGTACTGTGTTGCACTTAGCAATTCAAGGAGAAGACGGGGAGGAGAATCTAATGGTTTCACTGGAGCATCGCCAGGAAGTGGGGATGCGGAGGGAGGGGGAAGGCTATCACCTCAACTCTTCCAAGCAATGTCAGAGTATCTCTAATGGACCAAAGTGGTCAAGACCTCAATTTCAAAGCTCATGCAAATGAGGCTCCCTTTGGCAAGCAACTGACCCAAACAAGAGGCTGAGGCTGTTATTTCCATACTAACAGCTACACTCTATCTTGCATTAAAGGGAGGGACGTTAGGTAAGAAATAGTCCTCTCTCGATCCTTGTGGTAAATAACACCATGTTTGACATTGTTTCTGTCAACATGCATTTACATCACGGGGAGACAAATGGATGCTACCAGCAACAACCCCCCCCCCACCGCCCCACCTGATTGGCTGTAGTAGAATAACCCAGGGTTCTTTCCTGCCTGAGGTGAAGGGCAAGATGGCAGCCCCAACATTACACAAACAGAAGCTGATTGGAAACGGCACTTGATAGCTCCGTTGGTTAGAGCACGGTGCTGATAATGCCAAGGTCATTGGCTAGATCCCCATATGGGACAGCTGCATATGTTCGCATTGCAGGGGGTTGAATTTGATGACCCTTCCAACTCTACAATTCTATAATTCTAAGACTGATAGTTGACTCCTATTTCCGTGCTGACAATGCAATTGTGTTCTTCACTGCGCAGACTAGTCATTGGGGGGTAGAGGTGAAGGACCAACCGTATGGTACACAGAGAGCTCTCTTCTTCAATCCAAGTGTATAGTGAGGGGACAGCAATAATAATAATAATAATAATAATAATAATAGTAATAATAATAAATAATTTTATTTTTACACCGCCCTCCCCAGCCAAAACTGGGCTCACAGCAGCTAACAGCAAATATATAACATATTAACATAAAATCAGGCAATCAATTAAAATACATCCGAAAATCAATTCAGAATCAAAGTGAAATCCAATCAGATGTGCGACCCACAGATTAGGGTTGGGGACCTTAAATGCTCACTGGCCTGGTTGTACTGATCTTATATGAGCCTGTGAGAAAAGTTTGGGGGGCATTTTCATACAAGTTCTTATAAGGAGAGAGGGGGAGTCAGACTGGACCCTGACCAAAGGCCTGGCAGAACAACTCCGTCTTGCAGGCCCTGTGGAAAGATGTCAATTCCTGCAGGGCCCTGGTCTCTTGTGGCAGAGCATTCCACCAGGTCGGGCCCACGGCTGAAAAGGCCTTGGCTCTGGTCAAGGTCAGTCTAATCTCCTTGAGGCCCGGGACCTCCAGAATGTTACTATTTGTGGACCGTAAGGTCCTCCGTGGGGCATACCAGGAGAGGCGGTCCTGTAGGTACAAGGCCATATAGGGCTTTAAAGGTTAAAACCAGCACCTTAAACACTGCCACTTCCACCCCAGCCTCTGCCACCTGAGGGATTCGCCTCATTCTGCCTTATGATAGGCTGGCCCTGGGTACATTTGCAGTCAATGTAAATGCAATCCCCTTAGATCATAGGATCATAGAATTGTAGAGTTGAAAGGTACCCTGACGGTCTTCCAGTTCAATGCTCTGCAATGCAGGAATCTCAACAAGGTCATACATGACAAATGGCCATCCAGCCTCATGATCCTTTTCATGGAAAGTGGTGCAGAGATGAATCTGCATATGCCCTCCATATAGAAAAACATGCGTCCCTGCTTCTTTGGAGCCCCTGCCAGAGTCAACAGACCACCCAGGGATAGGAGGCACACTGTGCATGCAAAGCAATTTTGTCTCTAAATTATTCTGTGATTTTCCTCAAAGGAATGCACTTTTTTTTCAGTATTCTTTAGGAGAAGACAAAGGGATGCAATCAGTGCCCTTGGTAAGACCACTTATCACTTGGTAAGATCACTTTCTTATTACCTGAGCGCTAGACACCTTTTTTAAGGGACACGGGTGGCGCTGTGGGTTAAACCACAGAGCCTAGGACTTGCCGATCAGTAGGTCGGTGGTTCGAATCCCCGTGATGGGGTGAGCTCCTGTTGCTCGGTCCCTTCTCCTGCCCACCTAGCAGCTCGAAAGCACGTCAAAGTGCAAGTAGATAAATAGGTACCGCTCTGGCGGGAAGGTAAACGGCGTTTCCGTGCGCTGCTCTAGTTTGCCAGAAGCGGCTTAGTCATGCTGGCCACATGACCCGGAAGCTGTACGCCGGCTCCCTCAGCCAATAAAGCGAGATGAGCGCTGCAACCCCAGAGTCGGCCACGACTGGACCTAATGGTCAGGGGTCCCTTTACCTTTACCTAGACACCATTTTTAATAGCAGATCTTTTCATGGGTTTCCATTTCAAGCAATAAATTACTTCCATTACTTCCTATTTGAGGAGGGGGGGCAAAGTTGCCTCCACCTCTAGCATGTTTGGAATACCCTTCTCTCAGACAAGCATTTGCAGTAAGGCTTGTAAAGTAGCAGTGGTCTGCTTCACAATACAGTGGCAAGGAATACTGAGTGATTTGAACACTATATAAACACCACTGTCTCTCTTTCTTTCATTAGTACTGCAGACAGCAACTTGTTCAAAATTGTCAGGTCTAAATGTACGTGCACCCGATGCTCGCAAGCAGCAAACTGTGGCCAGATAAACTCTTTTATAGAACTAGGTGTGAAAGACACTTTGAAGCAGTAAGGAAAGACACTGTGTAGCTTACACTGCAGATATGCTAATAGCTCCACTGGAACTCAGCTTGAGGTTTTGTTGTCTATTTCTGCCAAATCGGCAGTCCTGCTCACTTGCAGCAAATCAAAGCCTCATATTTTGATTATTTTCAGCCAGCAAAATTGCATTTATCTTGCCAGTTATTTTACTCCCCCCTCTATATATTCTTTCTCAAACATCACCAGCAATAAACAAAGACATTTTCCATGTGATAAATATACTTCTGGATTTCTCCAGCATTTTCATTGTGCAAGGTTGATCTAACTGTGCTCATACAATCTTCTGTGCTCTTCACACAAAGGGAATTTTGCTTCAATGGGATTTTTGCCTACAGTGAACTTTCAAAGTTGAAGTTGGATGTTTTTGCTTATGTAAAACATCTGAAGAATTTCAAAGGAGCTTCAGTGGGAGAAGATATATTTCTTATATCTTCATATATTTCAGAAAATGAAATTAGAAGTGATTTTTTGGGGGCACAAATTTCTCCTCTGGTAAGTCATTTGAGGTCTGGTGACATTTACCTTCAGTAGAAGGAGGGTACAAACAATATCTGAAGAGCCTCAGGTCAGTCACCCCTGCTATAATCATGATAAAGTTAAGGTAAGGGACCCCTGACCGTTAGGTCCAGCCGTGACCGACTCTGGGGTTGCAGCGCTCATCTTGCTTTATTGGCCGAGGGAGCCGGCGTACAGCTTCCGGGTCATGTGGCCAGCATGACTAAGCCGCTTCTGGCGAACCCGAGCAGCGCACGGAAACGCCATTTACCTTCCCACCAGAGCGGTACCTATTTATCTACCTGCACTTGACATGCTTTCGAACTGCTAGGTGGGCAGGAGCAGGGACCAAGCTCACCCCGTCACGGGGATTTGAACCGCCGACCTTCTGATAGGCAAGTCCAAGGCTCTGTGGTTTAACCCACAGCGCCACCCACATCCCTTCATAATCATGATACCTGAACCCAAACAATGCTCACTAATGCTGCTTCATCATCATCCTGGAGAAAAAAGGGACAGATAGGGTGCCACAAGTTTCTGTCCTGGGTTTGTTGTTGTACGTCTTTATAAATGACTTGGATAAAGGAATTGAGGGGGTGCTCATCAAATTTGCAGATGATACCAAACTGGGGCACATAGCTAATGCCACAGAAGACAGAATTGGGATTCAGTATGACCTTAACAGATTGGAGAATTGGGTCAAAACTAACAAAATGAATTTCAATAGGGATAAATGTAAGGTTCTGCACAGAGGCAGGAAGAAACAGCTGCACAAATATAAGATGGGGGGCACGTGGCTTGCTAGTAGTACATGTGAAAAGGGTCTATCTCAGTGCAGATCACAATAATTTAGGGTAGGTTCTCAAACTATACATCTCAAGTGTCAAAGAACAGGATAAGGAGGGGAGTCTTGATAGGTCCACTGTAAAATACGATATGAGTAGCAGACTCCAGCAGACATGAAATGATATGTATATATATTTCGAGAGCCAGTGTGGTGTAGTGGTTAAGAGCAGTAGACTCGTAATATGGTGAACCGGGTTCAATTCCCTGCTCCTCCACATGCAGCTGCTGGGTGACCTTGGGCCAGTCACACTTTTCTGAAGTCTCTCAGCCCCACTCACCTCACAGAGTGTTTGTTGTGGAGGAGGGAAGGGAAAGGAGATTGTTAGCTGCTTTGAGACTCCTTCGGGTAGTGATAAAGCGGGATATCAAATCCAAACTCTTCTTATGTATAAAATGCAATATAAACCAAACCAGATATGCAACACTTTTACATCAATCCAGAACTCATTCTGAGATTATTTGAGCTTTTATCTTAATCACCAAACTTTAAATAAGGGCTACCCTTCAAGTTACATACAAATCCTCTCCCTTCATACAGGATTCTAACATTTACAGCCATTGCTCTACCAAATCCTTCCTAACATAAGGAATAACACAATGAATTAACACAATGAATTCTGGCAGGCCTCACCAGAAACAGTGTCAGAATTTGGGATCTCAAATTTCAGCAGTGGCCTTTGTGATGCTAAAATTTGGCGTCCCCCACCTCTTGTGCTTCATTCTACAGCATTATTGTGGCTCCCCTTGCAGAACGGTGCCCAGTGCAACCGCAATAGTCATGCTACCCTAAAACCAACTCTGCCAGAAGGTCAAATACTTTCTTTTAATGGAGTCCAGTTAAATTGACCCTGGCAATATTCCTGGCAAAGAATTGCAGTACACCAGCACAAACACTCTTTGAAGTTAAGAAAGGGTAACAAAGTTTAAAAACTTGTTCATCAGGTAACATTCCCAATTAACCAGAACCAACTATGTTAGGAAATGAGTTCCAACAGAAGAAGCTTCCCAGCATAGAAAAATCCATGTGATCAATTCTTTGCTTGATACCTGCTTTAACTTTCTTAAAACAAAAGCTAATGAGAATATCCATAAAAAATCCTAAAATATGTATTTAATGCAGAGCAATTCTTTCCCAGGAGCTCATGAAAGAATCTGTCAATTTGAAACCGACCAATAGTGCAGATTTCCTAAAATGGGTATGAAATGAATAGTTGAGAATAGTGTCCCATCCAACCATTGAGGAGGGGAGAACATAAACCCACCTGAAACCTTCAGGAGCTACAAAATTTGTTCTCAACACTCCCCCTGCTCCTTCTCTGCTTATGTATGGAGGAAACAAGTGTTCAATTTTTGTCCCCAATATATGTAACAAACCATAATATTTCCCTCACTCCATTGTAGGGACCTGCAGAGGACCTTAAGGTGCATGAATAACCATAGTTTAGATGTCCTGGACCCAAAGGAAGTCAGACTATCCTCCACCAGGGCCAGGGCCTTTTCAGTGATGGCTCCGACCTGGTGGAATGCTCTGTCCCAGGAGACTAGGGCCCTTCAGGATTTAACCTCCTTCCGTCGGGCCTGTAAGACAGAGCTATTCTGCCTGGCCTTTAATTTGAATTCAGCCTGATCTTTTATTTCCCTTCCCTTCCCTCCTCCTCCCCTTTTATGAAGATTACCCGCTCTGAGACCCCACAGCTTATTCTCCCCTGGCCTCCTCACAAGCCCAAGTAGGACTAATTCAGCCAGCTAGCCCTGGTGACTATCTAATGCTTATTAGATGGAGTTCCCCTAAATTGATTTCTGAATTTTGAATTTTATTGTTATTAATGTTTTTATACTGTATTTTATGCTGCTTTTACAATTAAATGTTTTAATAATACTAATAATACTAATAATAATAAATTTTATTTATATCCCGCCCTCCCCAGCCGAAGCCAGGCTCAGGGCGGCTAACAACAATAAAACAGTACAAAAGTACAGCACAAACAACACTCTAAAATAATTCATTATAAAATTAATTAAATTTGTTGTTAGCTGCCCTGAGCCTGGTTTTTGAACTGGGAAGGGTGGGGTATAAATAAAAAAATATATATTATTATTTATTATTGTGTGCCCTAATTTGAAGAAGCTGCTGGTGTGTGATAGGTTGGTTACATCTCTGGAAATATTATATTTTAAAAATAGAAAATATTTACAGATGGGAAAGGTACCACGATTTGATGGCTTTCTTCCAAGCCCTTGCTATCTCTTGAAACCAAGAATCTGGCACCATCAAAGAAAGAAATGAAAAATTGCAGAGCCATGCCTGTCTGTCCTATTTGTTGAACAAAAATTGGATTTGAGTTTTTAAAAGGCAATGCCTTTTGTTAAGTAGCTAAGATCTTGCTCTGCAGGCTATTCTGTGAATCTTCTTTCTGGGAAATGCATTACAATTATGCTATTAAGGTTCGTATGAATAGGACCACACTTCAAGTACAAATATACCCCACTTTATAAAGTTGCAGAGCACTTTTGATGCAATGTAAGGTCCTACTTAGAGAAATGGGTGACAATGATAAGCAATTAAGGAGTCTTTTCAGCCCCTCTGAAATATGAAGTCTCTCTCCTACCACACACATGTGTTATTTCAATTCCACAGAGAGTTTCCCCCACATGCTGGCACCACCCATTGCTATCCCTAAGAGCAGAAATGTGATTGCTGCAAGGAAAAACGAAATGGAAGTTGCTTCTTACAAGTACATTATTAAAACCAAGAATAATGTTTGTAAGTTTGAAATCTTGCATCAGATTTTGCATGTTCAAAGAGTAGAGGAAGAGAACCTTTTATTTATTTTATTTCATTTCATAAAATTTATACACTGCTTAACTAAAAAAAAAAAATCACCATACCCTCAAAACTGTATGTAGAGCTCCCTTGTTTCCAAGACTCAAGAACTTCCTTGAGCTGAGCTCTGTGGGCTAGTTCAGGATCCGCATAGTTCAGTAACTTTTATCTTTTAAGTCAGATCTTAGCAATTTTTGAAAAACTGCTCCTAGCATCAAAGCATTTAGCAGTCTTTAATAGAAAATGTCTGAAATATCTCCTGGGCATGGTCGGTCAATTGGTGCCAAAGAAGGACAGAACATTTTTTATGTATGCAACAACAGCAGCTAGAATACTTATTGCAAAGTATTGGAAGACACAAGATATACCCACCCTGGAAGAATGGCAGATGAAAGTTATAGACTATATGGCGCTGGCAGAAATGACTGACAGAATTCGAGACCAGGGAAGAGAGACGGCGAGAGAAGATTGGAAGAAATTTAAAGAATACCTTAAGAAATACTGTAAAATTAATGAATGTTGAAATGATGTTGACTTTGAAATTAAGTGGTTGTCAGCTGTAATGATTAAGAAAAAGGGAAGAAATGTGAAGATTTAAACAAAGCTAAAGGAGAGGATTTGCTGAAAATATTAATAGAAATTGGAATTCAGTAAGGGAAGGTATGAGGAGGTCGGGGAAGTAAGGTTAAGGGGAAAAAAAGGGAAATGAAATTATACTTGCTCTTTTTTTTGTATGTTTTTTCTTTGTTTGTTTTTTCTATGTTTGTCCTTATGATTTTTATAACTTTTGAAAACTTAATAAAATTTCTTTAAAAAAAGAAAGAAAATGTCTGAAATATCAAGAGTGCAGAAAGCACATTGAAAAATAGAAGCAATTGAAGGAAAACACAGATACTAGATTGTGTCAGCTGTCTGTAATTGGATTAAGTGCAAATTATGGTTGGTATTTTATTATTATTATTTTTTAAAGTGCAAACCTGTTGACAATATAATGAGAGAATTGTTGCCAAATTCCTCCCCTCCCCCTTCATTTTTGTTGCCTGCAAATGGGACACTTAGATGGGAGGAATATTTTGCTGACAGGAGAGCATCGCCTTCTTGGAAGTTTCATGGAGTGGCCTTTTCACTTGGTGGCCACACTTTTTCTTCACTGTCACCTTGATAGAAGTGTCAAAAATAGAGTTCCACATGATGACCGACGTTTGGTACCACCAGAATGCTAGGTTATTATAATGTAGCATTGTTCGTGGTAAAAAAAAGATGGCAGCCAGTCACCACCAAAAGGAGTTCCATTGCTGCCCTCTCCTGACTAAGGCTATCACCACTAAAAGCAGCAACCCGCCAACCCAACACACACAAACCCCTCAAAAATGTTCACTCCTGCCTTCATCTTCCAGAGGTTTGGTGACCCCTGATGCTAATACAAATATTTGTTGCTGATTGCATCTGACATTAGTTTAATCACACTTCATTGCAATGAGCTCAATGAGTCACATCCCGTCACTTGGTGCACTGAATAATAATATTCTCAGAGTTGTTCAAGACACTTATCTGCAACCGTAAGCATACAGTTTTCTTATCAAAAGCCACAGATATTCACAGCATCTCTGGATGAGATAGGCAGCCGTGCACTTCAAACAGTATCCTGGGAATTGCTTCTTTTCTCATCATCCGCCGTTCCCTTTCTCGCCAGAAATCTGCCCTGAACTCTACGAACAAGATGACTGTTGAGCTGCATGCGCAGAGGGACAGGCTAATAAGAATGTAAAAATAGCACTTATGACATAACTGGATCGTTCGTCTTGAAAAGAAAACATGTTCCCTTTATCACATATACAGCACAACAAGACAATGACCTATCCCCTGCCCAACAGCGTACAAATCGATATGGCTAATTTGACCCAACAACCCCCTTGTGCACACACCCATACAAACAAACCACACTGCAACCAAGCAACCTTCTCTAATCCCTTGCAGCGCCAACAAAAATAAATATATAAAGGACCTACTCGTGGTGCTGACACAAAAACCCTGCACAAACACTTTCTATTCCCCACCCCACCCCTCTCTATGCCTGAACACAGTGACTCTTCGAAGCATATTGTTTGCTATCAGGTTTTATCCCACACTTGCCTACGAAAGACAAATGTGAATTTCATATAGCTACAGCCCTGGTATTTAGAAATGACACTCAGTTTCAGATACACAAAATGCAGGGGGTGGGTTTATCATAAGTTGAGAGCCAGGAAAGCAGAACTAGGTACAAATGCTACATCTTCCTTAAGAGACCTGTTTATTACATCATGCATGATCATACGCTGCTGTCTGTGTTGTTGTTTTGGGGGAACAACCCTTTTCCCATATTCACTTCTGCAAAACTGACAAAGCCAACAAAATGAGCTCAATGTTATTCCCACTTGCTAATAAAGAATATTATATTAGGAACGCTCCTAAGCAATGAATAACCCACAAGTAGATTTTCCAGCTGTGTTAACATGCCACTGGAGCTGTGCCTTTTAACAGCTGCTTGATTTGTCACCATCAGCAGGTGATTCTGTTGATCTCCATGCTATGAGAAGTTGCACCTGCCAATATCTGTGAATTAAGAGACTGGCTAAACGCACAAGAGGAAAGCAGGCCATTTTCCTAGTACACTAGCAACCATACTCACAAGAACCTTCCGTTCTTTTCATACGTGATATAGGTTTGTATCTGTTAAAATAACAAGCAAGGCCTGAAATAAAATGTGGCAGGTTGTAGCACACCAACCTGCCAGCCATGATCTCTAAAAAGATATGATATTCCATTCTTCCTTCTCCCAGGTTTCTATCTATCTATCATCTATCTATCTATCTATCTATCTATCTATCTATCTATCTATCATCTATCTATATCTATCTATCTATCATCTATCTATGTATCATCTATCTATCTATCATCTATCTATGTATCATCTATCTATCTATCTGTCTATCTATCTACCTATCTACCTATCTATCTAAATGTGACCAGTTCTCATTGGGCTATGGAGGCTTAGGTAAAATAATAAGAAGAAGAAGAAGAAGAAGAAGAAGAAGAAGAAGAAGAAGAAGAAGAAGAAGAAGTTCTTATACCCAGCTAACCTGACTGGGTTGCCTCAGCTTCCAAAATACAGCACCAGACATTAAGAGCATTCCCAAACATGACTTCCTTCAGATGTTGGCGAAAAATTGTATAGTTGTTTAATTCTTTGACCTCTGCCGGGAGGGCATTCCATGAGGCAGGTGAGACTACCAAAAAGGCTTTCTGCCTGCTTCCCTGTAATTTCTCTTCTCACAGTGCAGGAACTGCCAGATGGTCCTTGGAGCTGAATCTCAGCATCCTGGCTGAATGATGGGGGTGGAGATGTTCCTTCAGGTATACAGGTTTAATTCATTTCCTTTTCATTTACAGATTGGTTTTCTGCATACTCACTGTAGAAATAACTACCTGATTTTGGGGTGTCCCTATTTTGCTTTTCCAAATCAGCAGGCACTTAACTACCTGAAGGAATGATACTACAGATAGGAAACTGAGAGAGAAAGGCTTGCCTAAAGTCACCAAAGAATTCAGGGCAGCTTCAACTGCCCTATCTGCTCTGTTGTTTTCATGCTGGGCCCAGAGTTTATATAAATCTAAGGAAGGACTGGTGGTCAAAACAACTTTGAGTACTGTGTAAAATCGGGTGTATTAAAAAGCAAGGAGGTCTGCTGAGCTCCTGCTGCTTTTGGCAGAGTGCTATTACCTTCAGTAACAAGCATGTTGGGAATCTGAGAACCCAGAAATTAATGGAGGAGGGGACTGTTGTTTTGCTTCACAAAGGCCTTCACTGGAAGGAACTTGGCTTGTCTGCTAAGAGTGTTACTAATGCATTAGAAGCTAGACACTAACAGCCCGTGACAAGCATACAATATCAGTGCCTCCAGAAGAAATCAATCAAAGCCAAGGAAGATAACAAAGATTTGGATTCAGAGGCATTGACCATTGCCTTAAAACCAATTATGCCAGAAGGAAATGACAAAGACCTAAAGGGGGGGAAAGGAAATGATAGATATTTTGACTGACAAAACTTTTATATACAGGAAGCGTACAACTGGTTGTGCCATTCCCTTACCCACGAGGAGCCAGCTAAAAGACAGTATTATCCACCCAATACTCACCACAAGAAGGGCACAGATCATAGAACTGTAGAGTTGGTAGGGACCCTGAGGATCATCTATCTAGTTCAACCCCCTGCAATTCAGGCATATGCAGCTGTCCCATATCAAACATGTATCCTTGGTGTTATCAACACCATCCTCTAACCAATTGAGCTATCCATGGTGATAAATGGACAAAACTAACAGCCATGCCATAAAAACACTATGGCAAAAGCCAGTAGCAAAAAAACCCAACAGATGTAAAGCCTGAGGGAGGGAAGAAGCCTATAAGCAAGTCTCCGTCTTTGGAACCTCACTCTCCTAGCAAAAAAAATGGTTTTGCTTGAGGGAATGTTGTAGATACTAGGAGAGGATCTATTGATTTAATAGTATCCTTCCTCGCTCAGGCTTGTGAGTCAGCAGCAGAGTGACATTCCACAATATATAGCAGGAAGATAGTTGATAGATTCACTTGAATCTCTTTACTTAAGCAATCCAATCTGGCTTTGTTCAGATTGGGTTTGGTTCCTGGCAAGTCCCCTTTTATCCCTCCTAAAAAGAATAAAGACACAACAGTCTTTTTAAAAAAATAAGAAGTTTACTCCATTCAGTTCACCATTGGATCGCTGAAGGCAGGCTTGAGCTTAGAGTTACAGAAGAGAGTTTGAGTTCATCCCATATGGGAATGAGCCCATGTCCTGGTGGCTGAGAGCCAGCAGACAGCAAAATACATCAGTATCAAGAGAGCATGGCATCAAGAAGAAGAAGAGGAAGATGGCTGAGTGACTGCACCTTTTGTGAGGCCTACAAGGGTCACACCCACCTACGTGGTCACATGAAAGGGCACAATGTTCCAGACAATGTGTAACAGGAAATTCAGCTGGCTGGATCAACATCCCCCTGTCTGTGTCCACTCTAGGCAAACAAGGAATGTTGTATTTGACTGCTACAAGGATTGCATCCCACACTCCTCGCCCTGGACCTCTTGATCATTTTCACTTGTTGCCCCATAGTCCTTTCTATCTGGTCCCTCCCTCAGTCTCCAGGCCTGATAAAACTCCTGCTTCCATCCTCAGCCTGTCTACTCTTACTCTGGTATCTGGTTTTTCTTATGCCCATCAATCTCATCTACCTCTCAGGACCCTACTTCTCTCCCAGCAGCACCTGTGCATCACAGAGGGAAAGAGGGCTTTCAAATGTAAACCCACACCTTACAGCAAAATTCTAGGGATTAAACGCCTCACCTCTGATAGAGGTGTGGGGGAATTCTCCCCTTTTCTGCTATCAGTGGCATTAGTACAGTGGGTGGAGCAGCTCCCCTGTGTAGAAAGGTTGCAGCCTTTGGGACTTTTTAGTATAGAGAAAAGGCTAGTAAGGGACAAAAACAATAGAAAAGTATAAGTTTATGCACAGTGTGGAGAAACTGGATAGAGAAAAGTGTAAGAAGGATGTAGACAAAGTGGAATGTGTGCAGAGAAGAGCAATCAAGATGATAAAAGGTCTGGAAACTAAGTCAGTGGTTGAGGGAGTTGAGTATGTTTATGCGGGAGAAGAGAAGACTGGGAGTGATATGATGACCATCTTCAAATATCTGAACACTAGAATTTGTGGATATCTAGGAGGAGGAATATTGGGAGATTCAGGATAAACAAAGCACACAGTTAAACTATGAAATTAGCTCCCACAAAATGAAGTGATAGCCTTCAACTTGGATGGCCTGAAAATAAAATTAGACAAATTCATGGAAGATGAAGCTATCTTCTTCTTTGGAGATCACTCGTAGCCGAGTAAGATTGTTTTCCATGAACACAGTCTTAACAGTGAGTCCGTAAGTGACTGTGGAGGCCAATTCTGGATCCACACATCCTTCCACAGTGGGGACATAGGTTTCTGGGCAGGAGTTGATCATGGTGAGGGTTTGCCAAACATGCCTTCCTCTTAGCATGCTCCTCCCTTTCGTCCTGAGTTTGAGCGTCTTCAAAACCCAATTGGAGCCCTCGTAGGCCAGTGTTTCCCAATAGTCGGTGTTTATATTACATTTTTTTAGATTTGCCTTGAGACAGTCTTTAAACCTCTTTTGTTGACCACCAGCATTACGTGTTCCATTTTTAAGTTCAGAATAGAGTAGTTGCTTTGGAAGACGATAATCAGGCATCTGAACAACATGACCAGTCCAACAAAGTTGATGTTAAATGAAAATTGCTTTGACACTGGTGATCTTTGCTTCTTCCAGTACACTGGTATTAGTTTGCCTGTCTTCCCAAGTGATGTGTAATTTTTTTCAGAGACACCGTTGATGGAATCTTTCAAGGAGTTGGAGATGATGTTTATAAGTGGTCCATGTTTCACAAGCATACCATAAGGTTGGTAGTACAATAGCTTTGTCAACAAGCATTTTGGTTTCCCTGCAAATGTCCCAATCCTCAAACACTCTGCACTTCAATCAGGAGAAAGCTGCACTCACAGAGCTCAGGCGATTCTGGATTTTGCCATCAGTGTTGGCCTTTGTGGAAAGATAAGCGCCCAGGTAGGAGAAGTGATTGACACTTTCCAACGTTACACCATTGAGTTGTATTTGTGGCACTGCAGAGGGGTTGCTTTGTGCTTGTTGGTGCAGCACTTTGGCTTTTTGGATGTTGAGCGATAGGCCAAGCTTTTTGTAAGCTTCTGCAAAGATATTTAGGATGGTGTGGAGGTCATCCACTACATTGTCATCAGCATACTAAACAGCCACAGTACTAACCCTGATGGATATGTTCTACCTCCACAGCTGGACTAGATGGGTCACCAGCCTGATACAGCAGAACTCTTATGTTCACATCTCCTTGCTGACAAAATTGAACATGTGCTAAGTCTATCTTCATACAGTCTGGAAATCCTGATGTTATAATAAGAGTGTAGCGCATCTGCTTAGTGTATTGGTCACTAACAAGGAATACTGATTCCTTTCTACAGCTGCAAAGATACCCTTGTTCTTCTCTGTTGAAAGAAGCAAGCAGGCAACGCTAGGGGATGGCAAGGGAAACAGATGGGTGATTGTAATTGCACTGAAAGAGGGCTGGAAGGGATCTTTCCATGGGTAACTGTTGCAACTGCCAGAACTGATAGCTGCTACAGTCAGCTGGAGGCTTCTGCTGTCAGTGAGGCTCTTTGGGGGGACTTTTGTGTGAATTGGGCTTCTGTGTGCTAATAATGCAGGTTATACCACACCGACCTGTAGGAAGGAGACAGTTCTGAACAGAAAATTTGGCCAGGCAAGATCTGGAAGTCCAGATTTTGCAGCCTCGATGAGCTGCAAGAATGTGTTTTCAGACTAAGTACTGACAAACACCATCTAGGTGTTTGTCTGAAGCTTCCTGCTGCTCAGTTTATAAACGAACCAGTATTACAAAACACACACACACACACACACACACACACACACACACACACACCTCTTCAGGACTCTTATCTCGCAAGGTAACTAATTGTAAAAGCCTGCCCTAGAACTTCCTACCACTCAGAGAAGCAAAAAGCATGAAACAATAGAGTTCTTCAAAATTATAGCAATGTTATTTGTAAAGTGACAGCTGACATAACTGCAGGAAAAACATAACAGCATCAGATGAATCTAAGAATTAGACTCCCCACACCAAAAAAGGGGGCGGGGGAAAATCACTGCAAAGATGAATATAAATGCCCTGAGTGATAGTTTCCTCTGCTGAATGTGACTGTCCTTATTACCTCTTCCTGAATCTTAAATGATAGAACAGACAGGGCATTGAAAAGCAAATGAAAGGGAATGCCAAATGGAGAGAGCAAAGTCACACATCTAAAATCCTCAAAGAAGGAGCAATAATGGCCTCGTTTCACATCTTGCATCTTTGCAATCCCAAGAGTGGACAAACATCTATAATCAGTTCTAAATAAACATTCTTACTGCAGCTGACCTTATTAATAATTATCAACCTATGGGAGATGAAGTTACACATTAAAAGAACCTTTAAAATATAACTTGATATACAATCTTTGAGTACAGGTTTTTTATTAAAAGAAACCACACACACACACACAAAAACCAACATTGGTTCTTTATCCTGCCCTGAGTGCAGGTCAACTTATATTTAAAATTTAAAAAATAGCATCCAAAAGAATAAAGGTAAGGATGCATATTTATCAAGAAAGCACATTGTCTCATGAATTTCATTCAATCTTTCATTCATGTTGCAATCCAAACCATGGAGATTCAGAATTAAGTCCTACTGAATTCAACAGGGCTTACTTCCAGGAATGCTTCCATTAAATATGTTTGTGTCAGCTGAAATGAGTGATCTCAGATCAATTAGCTCTGTGCTTGATTGGCAGCCCAATTCTTTTTCATTGCATGGGTACCTGTTACAAGTGTAGGGTAAAGAAAAGGTCTGTATTTGTGTTAAGCTCCAGTTCCTGTGGCAAGTTGCTGAAATGAACAGTGGGCATGAAATTAGAGAACAACCTAGGTTAATGCACATAAACACTCTTTAGGACAGAGCTAGCATACCAGATGCTGGAGATTTCCCAGCATGCTCTTCATGCATGTTCAGACCATTCTTTGGGGCTAAACCAACACAGATGACACAGCACTATCTAAGACACTCCTCTCCAGCTCTGGTGGCAAGCTGTTTTCTTTTTTCCTGCTCCCTATTCATGTGGAATATGTTAGAACACAAACACCACAGTTCCTAATGTGGCAGTAGCTCTCTTCAGATATTACTGAAATGTTTGAGACGGGGGATGTGCATGATGGCACGACCCTCTCCACCTCCAATATTGCAACATTCAGCAGCAAAATCTGAAAGGATCTTATAATTATGTTCAGCTGAACACACCTACAAGAATCTCCATGATTGAAGGCTCCAATTTTTCATTGCAGGGAGGTTTGCAAACATGCTCAAGTGAACATGCTTACAAGACCACTTCAGACCTTGCACTGAGGGTGGTCTGATGCCCGGGACAGCTCAAGATGTTTTGCTGCGGTAGGTAAAATGCCCCCACACTGCACCCCTACAGATCCAGGACAACTACTGACCTGCCCTGGTGTCATGAATGAGCCAGCCCAGCCAGCTTCCAATGAAGGAAGTAGGCAATTGGGCTCCATGATCACTGCAGATGGTGACATCAGTCATGGAATTAAAAGATTTCTGCTTCTTGGGAGAAAAGCAATGACAAACCTAGAAAGTCTTAAAAAGCAGAGACATCACCTTGCCGACAAAGGTCTATATAGTTAAAATCTATGGTTTTCCCAGTTTTGATGTATGGAAGTGAGAGCTGGACCATAAAGAAGGCTGATTGCCAAGAATTGATGCTTTTGAATTATGGTGCTGGAGGAGACTCTGGAGAGTCCCATGGACTGCAAGAAGATCAAGCCTATCCATTCAAGGAAATAAGCCCTGAGTGCTCACTAGAAGGACAGATCCTGAAGCTGAGGCTCCAATACTTTGGCCACCTCATGAGAAGAGAAAGCTCCCTGGAAAAGACCCTGATGTTGGGAAAGATGGAGGGCACAAGGAGAAGGGGACGACAGAAGACGAGATGGTTGGACAGTGTTCTCGAAGCTACCAACATGAGTTTGACCAAACTGCGGGAGGCAGTGGAAGACAGGAGTGCCTGGCGTGCTCTGGTCCATGGAGTCGGACACGACTAAATGACTAAACAACAACAACAAGAAAGGGGGAGCTTAGCCGAGGTCCAACTTCCCTGCCGTTAGGAATGCAGATTGCCAAGGGAAGTACCTCAAGTGAGCAGAATCTCCGCCAGGCCTCTCAGGGGGAGGAAGCAGGTGAAGAAGAGAGGACCGAAAGTCCATCTTCTCAGGAAGAAATTGGAGGGAATCCAATGAGCCCACGGAGTTGTTGCTGGGGGAGGGTGTTTGACAGGAGGTGGAAGCAGAGATGTAAAGGTCATAGGTTCCGTTTAGATTGGCAGAAGGGGAGTGAATCTTCAGAAGAGTCATCACAATTCATGATTGTGGCAGTTGGGTTAATGCCGCCCAGAGTTATCTGTGTACTTGAGCAATAAATCATTCTTTCTAACTAACTACGCTCCCTGTGTTGTCGAGCTGGAGGCTGGGTTCCTGGCACCTTGTTGTCATGCTTGCATTGCTGCCAGTCCTGTCATCCCAACTTCACCTGCTGCACCCATGCTGCTGCCATGACACTGCAGCAGTGTTGAGGAGGGCAACAGAGCAGTGGTAGCAACACGGGTGAAGCCCAGGTGGGTGTGACAATGGCACAACGGCAGGGTGAGGGGGTTGCATCTGCCACCTGAGGCAAACGGCTTCACCCCTACTGGTGCCACTCGTCCAACATGCTTACATTTTAATAATACCCGAGAGGCCTATTATAAATGTGTCAGTAGTCATATTGAGTCTTGTAGGAACATGACCTTGGTGGTGGACCTTGGGTGTCAGACATGACCTTGGTAGGTTCATGTCAGGGACTGGCTGGATGTGGAGTGGTGGGAGTCACCAGCCCAAGAGCCCCCCTCCCCCAGGAAGGGCTTGGACTGGCTGGATGAAGAAGACTTATTAAAATATATATATATAAAATTATTTACAATGCAAAATTATACCAAATATTACAAACATTGAATCCAAAATACTATACAAACAAGAAAGAAAAACAGAACACAAAAAATAAAACAAAAGAAAAAGCACACATCTACAAATAAAACCATTTCATCATTCTGATCTAGTCATTACATACATATACACATATTGACTTCCTTCCTTTGTTCTAAGACCTCAAAAATTTTCCTGTTACTAAATTGTTGTGTCTAATGTAGATTACTTCCATCTTTGTACTTTTTTACACCATTTTTCTTTTTCTTTAATCCTGTAAAGCATCATTCATTACATACCGCTTTGCTTTCTCCAGAACAATGTTTTTTCATATATTCTTTAGCACATCCCCATTGTTTTAATAATTTCTGCTCCGATTGTCCCCTTATGAATGCTGTGTGCCAGATTTATATATTCACAAAATTTAATTTGCCATTTGATTTGGATGAAGAAGACTTGTGGGAATCTGCCTCCCAAGAGCCCCACTCTCCAGGGATGGCTCTGAAGACGACACCTTAGAGCCTGGTGGTGGGACACTGAGGAGCAGTCAGCAGAAGGGATGAGCTGGGAGCCAATAGAAGCCAGAGACTTGAGACATAAAGCGAGGTCAGGAGATGGAGGACCTTCCAGGACAGGAAAAAAAGCTCACAGTCACAGTGTGCATGCAGACAGTCCCAGTCCTACAGACTCTCTTCCCCCTCTGACTTCCTGCTCAAGGAGGGTCCAACATGTTGTTGAGCAACATGCCAGACAGGCCCAGAGGAAGAGCTCACCCCTTCAATGGCCTTCATCTGCTTGGGAGGGATCCAGATTGAGCGAATAGAGGGCAGGGACATGCCTAGAGGTTAGTTTCAGCAAAGCCTTCATTGTTAAGATGAACAAGGGACATTGATGTTGTTTTTTCTGTTAAGAAAAAGCTATTTGCCTTCCATGCCTTCCATGTGTGTGTGTGTGTGTGCCCTGCAGATGATCTGGCTCCTTGACAGCTCCTTCACAATCCATATCTACTACAGCATTTTGCTTGCAGCATCACAAGTTATCACTTCTTATATCACTACAAGATGAGAGATAGCCACCAACTTAGCTTTTAAAGGGGATTAGACAAATTTGTGGATGGTAAAGCTATCAGTTGTCACTAGACATGATGGCTATATATTAGTTCCAGGATCAGAGGCACCATGCCTTTGAATACCACCTGCTGAGGAATCACAAGTGGTCGGGGTGCTATTGTATCAATGTCCTGATTCTGGATTTCCCATAGGCCACTGTGGAAAATGGGATGCTGAGCTAGATAGGCTTTGGGTTGGATCCAGTAGGCATCTTCTTATGGTTTTATAGTCAGTATTGGTCTGGTTTCAGGGGGTGGGAGAAGCTGGCATGGGAAGGAGCTGCTACTGTTTGTGCTAGAGTACCCAACATAACCTTTATGAATCAGGAAGACGCCATTCTACAGCAGCTTCTCTGCCGCAACAGTAATGTCAGAAGAGGCCCTCACATCTTCAACATTCTCCACAAGCTTTCTGGAGAATGAGTTTTCCATGCGTTCTGATGTGTGACAGAATCAATTTGAAATGAGGGCATTCTGCATTCAAGGGACGGATCTTCCTTTCAGGAGAGTGATGATGGCCCCTGACTATATTACCTTTTCGCCCACAGAAACAAATCTCTATAGGAAAGCAGCCCATTTTGACGCTAGCCAAAAGCAATTTACGGATTGCTGAAAAATTGGTGGGAAAAGCAGATGGGACTGTTTCTGCTATTTATTCCCTAACTGAGGAAGCTCTGGTGAAAGCTGAACAGGTTTCCCTTCAAGCACATTTATAATCTTGATTCTCACAGTGGCCCCATAAATGGAATTCAATGCATAGTCAGCCACAGGAGAAGTTAGCTGTTTCCCAGGGCAGCCTCAAAGTACATTAACACTCCTCTTTTCAATGCATAGACCGAATAAAGTTTGCTTTCCCAGTAAGCCTGTAGCAGTTATATTATTCCTTCCTCTCTCAATTACATTTGTCAAGTTCACATGACAAACTGCAGTGCCCTTCCAAGCACTGTTAATCACTATTATCTGTTACTCACCATTATCTGACATTCTCAGCTTCGTGCCTATGCTGTTTTCCTACAGCTTTCCATTTCAGTCAATGAAATTTCAATAGAATGGAGGGAATAAGAAAAAAAGGCTTTTCAGCAAACATTAGGACAATCAGCTATATTATGGTTAGACTGGACAATTTGCAAGGTTCTGGTTTTGATCCATGAGCCTACAATGACTTTGGAATGCCTCCTTCTCTGCGCTAACCCTACAGCATCACAGAAGCCACCCAATTTGGATCTCAGGATCCTACCTACCGGTAATTCAGACCAAGGGAAGGCAACATCTGAGAAAAAAACTGCAACCCTACAGGAATCCTCAGTACAACTGAGGCCCTGAAAAAACCTAGAATAGTCCAGAGGTGGCCCTGAAGTATCCAGTCTGGGTGAGGTTGCACATTCTCTGAAAGACCAGTTCTGGAGTATGGGATGTGTTGAAGGAAGGGTAGCAAAATCACAGCTAAGAAGCCCAAATCATATATATGACTGACACCCTTCTTTGGAAATTAAATCAATGTCCAAACTTTAACATTCAACAACTTTACTTGCAGAAACTTATAGTTATGGATGAATTAAAACATCAGCTTTAATAGGAGTCTCCAAAGTCTGCCCCCCAACAATGGTAACTTAAAGCAGAAAAGAAATATATATTAAACACATACACACACAAACACCATGGGATGTCCCTAATTTACAGAAACCGTCCCAGTTTCTGATTTGATCCCAGAATGTCCCGCTTTTCCTTAGGACATTCCTATTTTCATAAGAGAAATGTTGGAGGGTACGGTGCAAGTGTAAATAATACATATACAAGGAAAGCTAGCCAAGAGTTGAAGTGGGAGTTAGAACATTGCTGGAGGGGAAAACAGTGAAGTCTCGTGCTATGCCAAACTTTTCACACACTACTTTTCTGGCAATTCAAGTGGGAGTAGTGCATTGAAACCGCATGTGAAGAGAATGAAATAAATATTGGTTGTTTGTGTTGTGCTTACCTTATTAAAAGGTGGCAATGGGACATTCTCCCTTCAAAACTCTTTTTTAAAAATCCTCACACTCATTCACTGTGAAGCTCTTCACACAAGGTCTTGCACCTTGGCAACATTTTCCTGGAATCCTCATGTTATCAACTTGAAAGGGAAAAAATAACCCACATCCACCTTGTACCTCTATCTTGTTCCCCCTCTCCATATAGGGTTTAATCAATGTGTATAGGTTTTCCCTAGCTGCACACAAGCTTCCTGCTTTACAAATTGCCCCAGAGAGTTTCTGTGCATGTGGTCAGGTGTGCATGTAAACACATCCATGAACTGATTCTCCCTTTGGTTGCAGCTCACCATTATTCTGGAGGGTCCTGCAATTTTCAGAGGCAGCTTTTTGTGGGGTATAAGAAACAGCAGTGATATAGACCCTAGAATGAAGAATGCAATGTGTGGCCCTTTCAGGCATGGTTAACAGTACTGAAACCAGAAGCAATGGGAATCATTCTTGTTGCATTTTGCAATGGATATATTTCTGTTTCGTTGAGCAATATAAAAACAAAGGGGAGTAAAATATGCTGACTTGGGACCAGTGGCGTAGCGTGGGTTGTCAGCACCCGGGGCAAGGCAAGTAATTTGCGCCCCTAACCCATGGATTTGCGCCCCCTAACCTGTGGATTTGCGCCCCCTAACCCATGGATTTGCCCTAACCCCAGAAGTTGCGCCCGGTGCGGCCGGCACCCCCTGCACCCCCCACGCTACGCCACTGCTTGGGACTTATATATTATTGCTTTTATTTTCCCCTCCCCTGCCAAAATAAATAAATAGATGATTGGCATTGACAGCTGGCTTTTAAACCCCGGCTAATAGCAATTGTCTCCTCTGATCCGTTGAGCTCACCAACCCCCCCCCCCCAATGCATATTTCATCATCACAGTTAATGTGCAACAGACCTCACAATGCGTTGGCCTACGGCAACACAAACTAATGCAAAATTGACCTGCAACACAGTGCCCTCTGGTGCACAGAGAAGCAGCACAGGAAAATAAATATTCATAACACAAAACAAACTTCAGACCTTCTCCCCAAACCTGTATTTAAGAACCAGCAGCAATTTGCATGGAGCCACAAACAGGATGAAAAGGCAAGAGTTTGCCCCTTATTATGGACCCAATAGCTGAAAAAGCTGGAATGACAGCAAAACAATCTGAAGCAAATAAAGGACCACCTGTTCAAATGATTTCACGGCTATAAATTGGTCAAGTGACAGAAATTGCCAATCTGTTACTTCCACGCTCTATAGTTGCAGCTCCTTATTTCGTCTGGCAAAGAGGAGTCCGCCAGGGACAATAATTAAAGATATCCCTCCTACTTGTCATAGTTTTCTCTTTTTAAAGCCAAGATCCTTTCATAGCATTTATTATTGCTAATGTATATAACACTTTTAATGTATAAAGCATGGTTCATTATTTATATTATTTATTCTCATCAAATCAGCACACAGGATGCATCATTAATATTCTCATTTTCTGACGAGACTATGTAATTACAGCAAACACATTAATTCTTGCTGAAGGGCCCTTTTATCTTTTTTCTTTCAGGACTTCTGCACTTTTATCAGGTGAGTGCATGGCAGACAGATATTCATCAGGTGATGCTTATGTGAAAGCAATTCATGTTTGTTTGTTTTTGTTAGGTAAATATTGGCCATAGAACCTTGGGAGTGAGTGTGGGGAAATTTAACCTCATTCTCCACCACAGTCCTGACAAAAGCTGCCTCTATTTACATTTCAAGGGAAGCCTCCATTGGCACCTACATTGCCATGGGCTGCAGTAGAAGACCTTTGGGGTCCCTTCCAACTTTACATTTCCATGATTCTGGGAATGCTGTACATGTAAACACGCGTACTCTACCTCTGAACTGTGCCTCATTAATCTCCTGCAATTCAGGAAGAAAATGCAAGCTGAGCTAAAACCAGGAGTTAAAATTAGCTTTTCAACAAAGCTGAAAGATTTTGTCAACAGGTGGTCACCTTCAGATCTCGCTTTAATCAATCACCTCCTTTCACTTTCAATAGGCAGCACAGCTATTCCCAACATGAAAAGGAACCTTGGTGTATATTTTTGGAATGAAACCAGACCTACCCATTGGTTCTCCCCATCTGTGATTAATTTTTTTCCCTTAAAGTGCACTTGTGTCATTTCTAAACAGTTCCCGGAAGAGCACCCTCTGAAATTACCATCCCTTTTGTTTCATACCTGTAAATCTTGTATCTTGTGCTAAATCCCTGTTGGCTTCTGTCCACGAAATCTGTGTATTCCGGAGAGCGGTGGAAGGGTCCCTTATCTGAAAGGAGCCAGTCAAAGGGGCTTGTGGCATGCTGATCCGAAGCAGCAGCGACCATTAAAACCCAGCAATGAAGACTCAGGGCTATCCACTCCCATAGAGCCATCAGAGAGAACAATTCAGCACCAGCACTGCATCGCCATATCATGCTTCCGCTGGGGACTTAGAGTCTTCATTCTCTTAGCTGTCCCTTAACACCTAGACAAAGACACACAGGAAATTCGTTTAGCACACACTGGTCAATCTAGCACAGCCGGCAGAAATTATTACAGAGGTACCTTGGTTCTCAAACTCAATCTGTTCCAGAAGTCCGTTCCAAAACCAAGGTGTGCTTTCCCATAGAAAGTAATGCAAAATGGATTAACCCGCCCCAGACTTTTAAAAACAACCCCTAAAACAGCAATTTAACATGAATTTTACTATCTTACGAGACCATTGATCCATAAAACGAAAGCAATAAAAAAATGTACTGCTGTCACACAATCAATAACAGAACTGGGTTCCACACTGTCACAAGAACAAAACAAAAAAGCCGCAAAAACAGACAGACTTCAGTGTAACACTCAAAATGGAAGTGTGGCACTCAAAATGCAGCATGTTTGAAAAGTTCGCAAACTGGAACACTTACTTCCGGGTTTGCAGTGTTTGGGTTCCAAGTTGTTTGAGTACCAAGGCATTTGAGAACCAAGATACCACTGTGCTATTATTATCTCCAAGTTAAAGAAACAGCTGGCAAAGGGCATTGAGGAAAAGAGGAAAGGGTGATTCTCTTCCTTTTCCTATCTTTAACCATCCATCAACCATGAGCATTGAGTGTGCTTATACTTGCATCCACATATGTGGCGGAATGACTGCAGGAATGTGCAGAGAGTGTGCGCATGCTATTACCTTAAGTGTCTAAGACTGTTCAATTTGAAGCAGATTATTTACCAGTGTGGTATAATGGTTAAAGTGTCAAAGTAGGACCTGGGAGAACAGGGTTCAATTACCTGATCAGTTATGAAACTCCCTGATCTTGGGCCAGTTGCAACATGGATGTTGTGGGGGAATCACATGAGGAAGGGGATAACCATGGTTGGTTCCTTGGAGAAAAATGGTGTGGTATAATAACAACAAATCAGGATGCAAGCAGAAGCTGTGTTCATTTCAACTATACAGGGAAATGAAGGCTGCTGTTCCCAGAATCCTATCCAACCTAATCTTCACTATTTGTACCATGTTTGCAATGGAGCAGGTGAGAAGCAGTATGTTGGCAACATATTTGTAATGTGAATTAAAACACCAATTTTTGCAGCACACCGATATGAAATGGCTTGGAATGTGTTGAGGAGCTATAAAATATCAATAATGTGGGTAGGAAGACCTTTTAAGTGATACCATTAAAAATAAAACCTGATCCTTTTTTTTAAGGTTTGGATAATTAAAATGGGAATATAATTTTAGAAGGATTAAGTTTTCAGATTAAGAATGGGCTCCACTGCCATGAAGCTAACATGAATACATTAGCAGAGGATGTATTCTTGCTTGAGATTTCTTATCAGCTCTTCTAAGGAGCCATTAAACTGTAACTGAAGGCCAAATGTTTTACATCCATTGGAAGTGTGTAGCTTATACACATGGTGAGAGTGAACTTCATGTTCATGTACACTTAATTGTTACATATATGAACTATTCAATGTGAACAAGGACCTATATGCCTCTAAACACTTACACCAGGCTTCCTCAAACTCGACCCTCCAGATGTTTTGAGACTACAATTCCCATCATCATTGACCACTAGTCCTGCTAGCTAGGGATCATGGGAGTTGAGGAAGCCTGGCTTACACAAACACAGGATTCATCCATCACCCCTTCATGCTGTTGGGTTTTTTTCCCCTGTGTGGCAGATGCTCACACAAGGACTCCATTAGGACCTGGCCTAGATGCTGCTGCAACCACCATGGAAAATGTAGTTCCATTGGTTCCTAACTAGGTTTTGGGAACTACATTTCCCATGGTACCTGATGTTCTGGAGGCTGGTGCACAGGCTTCAGGAAAGTATCAAAGCTTCAACAGAGTCTCCCTGTGAACCCTTCCTATTATGACCACTGCTGAGAGCTGAGGGAGCTGTGGGGTGGAGAAAAGGAGTAGTCATGGTAACATTGCAGGCCATTATAAGCCAGACCCAAACTCAGGAGGAATATATTGATGATGATGATGATGATGATGATGATGTATGTTTCTTCAGCCTCTCTGGGTGGCTCCCAACAGAATATTAAAAACAAAATAAAACATCAAACCATAGCTGTCAACTTACAGATTTGAAAATAAAGGACCAGAAGCCTCGAAAATAAGGGATCAGCAGCCAAAATAAGGGATTTTCCAGGCACAGGTATGTTCAACTTCTGAGCCCCTCCGAGCCAAAGGCAGAAAGCCCAGCCAGCTGCCAAATGAAGCCTCAAGCCTCAAGGAAAATCACCGTCACCTCTCCGCTGGGAAGCGCTGAGCAAAGGCGAGTCCCCACGCAACACAGCCAATTTGATTGGCACAAGGCATGCAAGATCCACCCCCCAGTCGTTCTTAGACTTCTTATTGGGTGAGCAATGCAGACAAGCAACACAGTTGGAGCCTCCCTCCTCCCTGGCTGGCAGGAAGGGAGGGAAAGGAGTTGCTTCCTTTGGAACCCGGGAAATTTAAGGGACATCATCAATAAGGGACAGCAGCGGGACATGGCGCTGGGATAAGGGACTGTCCTGCCCAATAAGGGACGCTTGACAGCTATGCATCAAACATTAAAAACTTCCCTAAACAGATGTCTTCTAAAAATCAGATACCAGTAGTTGTCTATTTCCTTGACATCTGATGCAAGGGCGTGTATGGGTGGGGATGGTGGAAAATTCAAAACGTATGAAGATATTTTCTGACACACATTTTGTTATGCTATTCCTTCCATGTCCAGCCTTTAATAAGCTTTTAAGCGGCAGCCCATTTTTTTTACGTGCAATAGAAATAAATGCTAAAAGAGCTTGGACTGAAACAACAGATGGCATGATTGCTTGATATAATGATTTGGCGAATCCTCCTCATTTGTCAAAAAACTGTACACAGCTACCTAGTAAAACATGGAATGCTTGCTATTCAGCCGGTTTCATACATGTCCCAAAGCTAACCAGTATATTGGGGCAAACTTGTCAGGGCTGTCAAGACAATATATTGCAACATGCCAGATAGGATATTCTGACCCGAAACAAGGAACAGTAATAGATACAGTGTTTGTCTGTGACATGCATTTGAAATAGCAAAACCAAAAGAGATACAAATAACCCATACGTTGCAATGTAAATAAGCATGGGGAAATTTGCAAAGGTTAAGAAAGAACAGGCATTCTGCACTAGTGGAATGCTATCTAGAATCACCAATGACTGATTTAACTGAGGTAGACATTCCTAGCAAGATTTTTGCCCAAATGTAAAATGGTACTGTGCTACATACATCACCACCGTATCTAATCCATAGCCAATATGTGCTTGGGATATAAGCAAAGTGCACGCTCCCTATGCATGTTTACTCAGGTGTAAGTCCTTCTTAGGTTCAATGGAACTTACCTTCTGGTAAGTGAATCTAACCAGCTTAAGAAAATAGTTGTAATTTACCAGAAAATTAAATTTAAAATATGGTTTACAAAAATGGGAAATAGTGGTAGAACAGGTGATGTAGTATTTGCATAGAATTCAGTTTAAGACTGTAGTGTTGGGCATTCTTACACTGGAATAAATTGCACTGGATTCAATGAGATTTACTGCTGAGTAGACATGCTTCGGGTTGCACACTGCAATTTTAAACAAAGTATGTTGGTGTGTGGAGAATAAAGACTATGTATGGTAGTCAAGGTGCTAACATAACACCTTCTGGAAAGCCAATTGTGAGATTTAGGAAATTGCAGGTTATAGATGGATTTGGATTTGATATCCCACTTTATCACTACCCTAAGGAGTCTCAACACGGCTAACATTCTCCTTTCCCTTCCTCCCCCACAACAAACTGTGAGGTGAGTGGGGCTGAGAGACTTCAAAGAAGTATGACTAGCCCAAGGTCAACCAGCAGCTGCATGTGGAGGAGCGGAGACGCGAACCCAGTTCCCCAGATTACGAGACTACCGGTCTTAACCACTACACCACACTGGCTCTCTAGATCTGAAACTTTTCATCAAAGCCATTTGATTCCATTTTCTAGAGCAAGGACAGCTAAGTTTTGGCGCTCTGGATTTTGTGGGACTACAGTTCCCATCACCCTTGGTCACTGGATGTAAGGCTGATAGCAGCTGGTGTCCAGCTACATCTGGAAGGCAATAGGCTACCAACTCTGGTATAGAGGCATGATAGAAGCCTGTCTGATATTTTCCACCATCATTTCAGATCATTTTATACTACTTTTAATGGTTGATTCTGTAAGGTGAAGCGACCTTTTCCAGGTGGTGGTATGTTGGAGCCAGATGAAGGCAAGAACTTAAAGCTGAAGCAATGCTTTAAAATATTGGCCTTAAAACAGGGGTCTCCACCTCAGGCGGCAAAGCATTCCGGACTGGCACTGTCTTTTTTTCACTACCTTCGTCTTTCTCTTCATCTTCCCTTTCAGCTTCTTACACTTCATAATCTGACTCCTTAATATCCCCTTCTTTCTCAACACTTTCCTCTCCACAGGTCACACCGTGAGTATCAATTGCCTAATTAAATCTAAGATTACCATCTATGTTTCCTACCTGCCCCTTAACCTTCTTTACTGCTCGAATTAGATTCTACTTGAGTCACCTTTTCTGTCCATGCATTCACATTTTAAAACACAGCTTTCATTTGGGCCTCTCTTTTTTTGCAAACCCTTCATCTCTATTTCCTTCGATCCCCCATGTAATCTCTTGAAATTTCACCCTGTGCAGATTTACTTCCTGTTTGAGTCTCAATTCAATTCTATGAGGATCAGTATGGTTGTCTGCCTTCTACAAGTTACCTATGTAGCCAAAAAGAAGCTCCAGATGTGTCTTGGCTTGGTCTAAATCAGGGGTAGGCAACCTAAGGCCCATGGGCCACAAGCGGCCCCTCGGGGTCATTTAACTGGCCCACGAGCCGCCCCCGAACTGAGCTGCCCGCTCGGCGAGTCCCCATGCACTGTGCTAAACTGGCGCAGCGCGGCACAGGGACTCGCTTCTGCAGTGCCAAAAATCCCATCTGCGCACAATACGGCCCATGGAGCCCTTTTGATACCCTGGCTCCCCAAAATCAGCAATGATAGAAAGGCAGCTGCAATAATGGCCGCTCCCCACATTAAATAGGGGGCGCCCTTTGCGTGGTTGCGCGCAGCCCCCTGGACCCTATGTGGCACCATTAGCACAGGCTTGGCTTCACCTTCCCCAGATGGGATACCTGGAGGTCTCCGCCTACCTCAGCCAGTTGCCCAATCCTGCCTGGGGAGGCATTGCCAAGGTGATCAGGCCAGGTAGGGGGAGGGACCACCCTGCCCACACAATAGGGGGAGGCTCTTACCTGCAAAGTGTAAGTTGGCACCAGAGCTTCTCCCACCCTACCCACCCTCAGTTAAGACTTCTTTTGCAGGTTAACCTTTTCCCCACAGGTACGCGGGCGCTGCTACGTCAGGGTCGCTGTTGAAGGGCCGGAAAGGAATTCTCCTGCATTGGCAGGTTTGCCTTTCCCATAGCAAAACATCACAACTTTGGTGGTATCAGGCCTTGGGTGGAATCCTTCAGTCTATCTTCCCTAAATTGGGGATGGGTGTGTAGCGGTGACTCATGCCCCCCTTCTCTTTGCACCGGCGATACCAGGCTTCCCCATTAAAGGGGTTATTTGAGGGGAGGCTTTGGACGTACACCAAGGGGTTGACATTGCTCTCCCCTGCGACGGCGGCGTAATGGGGGTGGGCTCTCTCTACTTGAAGATATGTTATCCAGAGCCAGCCCATCCCCACACACACCCTGGATAGCCCTGATGTTCCTCAGATCCCCGGCGGGGACAGGGAGGGATAAATGCCCAATGCCTGAGCCAAGGTCTACCCACATCTGAAACATAATAAAGTTGTGGCCAATTTTAATCCCATAGCACGTTGTCTTGAGTCGTTATTCCACACGGGGGCTGCCCAGGGTTTGGGGGACTCCGCCTGTCCACGCAATAAACTCAAGTTAAGAATGCAACACGCCATTGTAATGTAGTGGCATCGAGAAACACACATTTTCCTTGGTATAATAAAAAAATGCAGTGGTTAACTTGAAACTGGAACAGCATGGCATTTATTTAATGAAGTCTTGCCGTGTGATAGCCTTTTCTCTAGTGAATCTATTGATGAAGAAAAACTTCCCACTAATTCACACCTAAATAGGGCACTACCAATTATAATCATTTGTATCAGGCTCCTGCTGGGAACTTGAACTTGACAATGAATGCCACTTTTATCCACGCACATTTCAGACACAAAAATATTCAAGATATAGTAGCTTTATGTCTCCTGACTATTGCTCCATTATAGACAAGACAAAACAAAAACCCACTAGAGTTCAATAAATAGGATTATTGCACTTCCTCTGGACAGGATATTCATAATATTAAAAAATCATGGGGATAAAATATAAGTGGATTGACTGCAGGAAACTGATTGACCCAGGCAGGGCTCCATAATACATAATGAACAAGACTCATCATAAAATCTGAATACATTTGTGGTGTTCTGGAAATGCAGCAGGAGGAACAGTTAAGCTTTTTTTGCTGCCTAAGGAACAAAGAATAACTATTAATAATTTTACTCAGGCCTTTCAGCTTCAGCAGTTCTCAGAGTTTCTATCTTCAGGGAACATTTTCAGCTTAGGCTCTGCTGCTGAGCCACCTCCAGCACATTTTCATGTAGCTGTTGGATCTCACCATTGCTTTGTGTAAAGGAAGAATATAGCCTAGAACACAACTAATGGCCCCCTGTGACTGCACACTGTAAAATAAGATTTAATAAATAACAACAACAACAACAGTTCGAAAGCACACCAGTGCAAATAGATAAATAGGTACCACTGCGGCAGGAAGGTAAATGGCATTTCTGTGCACTCTGGTTTCCGTCACAGTGTTCCGTTGCACCAGAAGCAGTTTAGTCATGCTGGCCACATGACCCAGAAAGCTGTCTGTGGACAAACACCGACTTCCTCGGCCTGAAAGCGTGAAGAGCGTCACAACTCCATAGTCACCTTTGACTAGACTTAACCGTCCAGGGGTCCTTTACCTTTTTACTTAGTATTTATTACCTGCCCTTCACCCTTGTCGGCCGTTGCTAATCTTCTCTCTGAGGAACCCCTGATAAGCTTTTAAATCTAAGAAAACCTAGGATTTCCTGGAACACAGTTAGGGTTGCCATATTTCATAAAGTAAAAACCAGGACACCCCCAAAATTATATCACACACACACACGTCCCCAAAACCACAATTTTTTAATTTATGGAGAAAAATCTGACATATGGCAGCCCTAACATATGTTTAATTCCTTTGAATTGTGCTGATTTTTCTTTATCATACAACCTAACATTCTGGAAAGTTTGACTCTGGTATCCCTAAGGAAGTGTCGCAAATAACTATGGAAGAATTGCAAATGCAGCACCACAGCAGTCAGCTGAAGCAAAAATAAAACACCTTAAATATGTTTTTTAAAAATGTATTGGGGCAAAGCATTCACTGTTCTTGCTGGCCTGCTTCGCCTTTCATTCATTTGTGCTCTGATGAGGAATGTTATGCATAGCTGTCAACCCTCCCTTATTTGGCGGGAAAGTCCCTTATCCCAGCGCTGTGTCCCACTGCTGTCCCTTATTGATGATGTCCCTTAAATTTCCCGGGTTTCAAAGGAAGCAGCTCCTCTCCCTCCCTCCCTGCCGGCCAGGGAGGAGGGAGGCTCCAACTGTGTTGCTTGGCTGCGTTGCTCACCCAATAAGGAGTCTAAGAACGACTGGGGGGTGGAGCTTGCATGCCTTGTGCCGATCAAATCGGCCGTGTTGCCTGGGGACTTGCCTTTGCTCAGCGCCTCCTAGTGGAGAGGGGACGATGGTTTTCCTTGCTGCATCCCCTTTGCTGGGCTGCTGCGCTGTGGGAACTACCACTTGAGGCTTCGTTTGGCTGGTGGTTGACTAAAATCCCTTATTTTGGTTGCTGATCCCTTATTTTCAAGGCTGCTGGTCCCTTATTTTCAAATCTGTAAGTTGACAGCTATGATGTTATGTGCATTGCCAACACCTGCCTTCACCTAAACTGATGCCCTCCAGGTGTTTGGACTGCAACTCCCATCAGTTCCAGCCAGCACAGACATGGCGGCTGGGACTGAGGGAAGCTGCAGTCCAATGCTTCTGGTGGGCATCAGACTGATGATGGCCAACGTATGTTTTATTGAACATTTCCCACTGTAAAGGGAAAAAAAATCACCTATATAAAACCAGTCAGACAACCCCTGCATGTGTCAGATGAAGTAATAATAATAATAATTTATTTGTACCCCGCCCATCTGGCAGGGCTCCCCCAGCCACTCTGGGTGGCTTCCAACAAAGATTAAAAATACATTAAAACATCAGTCATTAAAAACTTCCCTAAACAGGGCTGCCTTCAGATGTCATATAGTTGTTTATTTCTTTGACATCTGATGGGAGGGCGTTCCACAGGGTGGGTGCCACTTCCGAGAAGGCCCTCTGCCTGGTTCCCTGTAGCTTTGCTTCTCGCATTGAGGGAACCGCCAGAAGGCCTTCGGAGCTGGACCTCAGCGTCAGGCAGAACGATGGGGGTGGAGACGCTCCTTCAGGTATAGACCCTGAGTAGACCCTACCCCACACCTAAAACTATAGATGTGTTGGTCTTTAAGCTGCCGCAGGACTTTTTGGCTTTTCTGACACATTGAAAGTATAAGGACTCCATTGTAGCCAAAATTAGACTGGTGTGGACCTTATAGACCTGGTTCTGGCAACTGCTGGATTCAGGAAAGTGGTTGTTTACAGCCTTTTGAAATTAAGCCTGGAAAATTGCAGAAACTCTGTAAATGTGCCTTTTGATTATTGGGTTGCCCTTATAACTTGGAAGGTATAGCTTTCCCTTTCCCCACATGCCACGTAATTAGGATACATCCCAAAGAGGTATTGTTTTCCATTGGAGCTACGCTTTTGCTAATAGAAAAATCTAGATGCATTACATACTGGCAGAGCATTGAAACCTGAAATTTTATGGTTGCTTTCACCGGGAAATGTGCCTCAGACATGAAACACTGAACTTTTTAAATTAACTTTTCATGAAAAGATCATGTCACTTTCTAAATTACAAGAGTGCAATAATAGGCAGAGTTTACTCTTCTGTGCGCTTATTGACTCAAAATGTTCCAGGCCATTAAATTATAATGATGACTAATGGGTCTCTCCTGTTTTAGTTCAAATCCATAGAGTTAACACAAGAAAATTGATTAGTGTGGGTATGCAGCATTTTCTCATATCTTTCTTTCCTGGACCTTGAAATGAGTGGTGTCAAATAGTGCAGGCTTGCCTGTAACCTGGTAGAATCTAGTACTATATGGTGCATAATAAATCAAATATCTGGATGGCTTTTGTCCAAATAAGTAGAAAAATGAGTAGAAAAAAGATAGCATAAATTAAAAAGGTGGTATCATACGTAAAACTATTAATTATAAAAGAATGTAGTGCAGGACTCTTTGGACTTAGTGTTAATGGTCATTCAAAATGCTATTGAAAACACTATACTTTATATATATATATGAAAAGCAACCAGGACATCTACTTGATTATAATTTCCCTCAGCACATGTTTGAGTTTAAATCCATGTTACCCAAATCTTTAATTTTCCAAGTCCTATTTGCTGTGCAAGTCTACTAAAAATAAAATATACTGCATTATAGCGAACCAAGCCATACTAAGAGTAGGATATATTTGTGTAGAAATTTCATTTGTGATCTTCTCTCTACAATGTTGCATTCATCAAGTGATGAAAAGCACATATGAGTTGGGTCAGTGCTTTTTCCCCTGGGGGGCGCAGGAGGATGCATACACCTAAACATTTTGTGAATCTTTGTACTTTTGTCCATTTACTGTATTTATTTTTCCCGATTTGAACTATAAAATGGTGATTTTCTTGAGTCTAAATGAGAGTACCGCTAAACATTTTTTAGGAAGCAAAAAAACGACTGAGTTGAGTCATACTCAGAGTTGCAAAAATCCTACCAGAAGAATATAGGTTCTTGCCTATGCATGTATACTAAACTATCCACACATCAAAATATGCTTTCAAGCATCTAGCTCATGGGTAGGCAAACTAAGGCCCGGGGGCCAGATCCTGCCCAATTGCCTTCTAAATCCGGCCCGTGGACAGTCTGGGAATCAGCGTGTTTTTACATGAGTAGAATGTGTGCTTTTATTTAAAATGCATTTCTGGGTTATTTGTGGGGCATAGGAATTTGTTCATTTTTTTCTTCAAAATATAGTCCGCCCCCCCACAAGGTCTGAGGGACAGTGGACCGGCCCCCTGCTGAAAAAGTTTGCTGACCCCTGCTGCTTGGCCATTTCTAGAACCAGGTTCCCAAACTAGATTGATAGTTTTTGCTGCCTTTAGAATTTATCAGAATCTTCTCCTTCGTAGCCATCTTCCAAATCACCTCTAAAGGCATTTATTATGTAAATCCTTAAGCATTCTGTCAGATCCCCCCACTGCTCTTATTTCCCAGGGAAAGTCCCAGATTTACAGAAGCCATCCCAGTTTCTGATTTGATCCTGGAACATCCTGCTTGTCCTTAAAAAGGTAAAGCACCCCTGACAGTTAAGTCCAGTCATGGACGACTCTGGAGTTGCGGCGCTCATCTCGCTTTACTGGCTGAGGGAGCCGGCGTTTGTCCGCAGACAGTTTTTCTGGGTCATGTGGCCAGCATGACTAAGCCGCTTCTGGCAAAACCAGAGCAGCGCATGGAAACAACGTTTACCTTCCTGCCGGAGCGGTACCAATTTATCTACTTGCACTTTGATGTGCTTTCGAACTGCTAGGTTGGCAGGAGCAGGGACCGAGCAATGGGAGCTCACCCCGTTGCGGGGATTCAAACCGCTGACCTTCTGATCAGCAAGCCCTAGGCTCAGTGGTTTATACCACAGCTCCACCTGCATCTCCTTAGGATGTCCCTATTTTCATAAGAGAAAAGCTGGTGGGTATGGGGTTATGCGACTCCCAATCCAAGGAGATTAAGTAACTATACAACTATTAGAAGACATCTGTATAGGGAAGCTTTAAAATATTTAATGTATTATTATGTTTTATATATGTTGGAAGCTGCCCAGAGTGGCTGGGACAACCCACTTTGTTGGGTGGGGTACAAGTAATAAAATTATTGTTACTATAGAATAGGATGCCCCTATTTTCACCTAAGAAATGTTGAAGGGTATGTTCTATGTTTCTGTGCTCCCCCCTTAAATAAACCATTCTTGGGAATTAATTTATTAATGTCAGCAACATGCTTTCCATTTGTGGGTTTAGTGAAGCTTTTAAAATGTTGTTTTTATCGGGTTCCAGAGGTAGAAGATGACTTTCCTCCTCTTTCTTCTTTTTTTTAAAAAAATCTGCCTCTGGTGATTGAGAGGCAAACCCAGGGGGATAAATCTTCTCAGCTTTAGATAAAAGAGAGGTTTGCTAAAGTGTGAGCAATGTTCCCGAAGTAATGAAGAGTGAAAATAATGGCATTGCAGGCCTTCTCTTGCTTTAGGAAGGAAGGCAAGTCAGCCACACACTCTTATCAAGTGTAACAAGATTAGTTTTTGCAGAGCAGTTGTTAAAATCCCTAGAAGCCCATACTGTACTAGCATCCTTCAGCAAGACCAGTGCCTCCTATTTCTTCTCATGGATGAACATAACAAATCCTTATTTACAGCTTACCTGCTCTTGTGAAAACTTGTCTCTCGCCCCTTGCTAATAAGCCATTGTCTGTTTCAAAGTTTTGTCGCACTATTTGGAGGGCTGTGTGTGTTGCAATAGACAGCCAGAACTGGCCTTCAGTTGGGGAAGGGGCAAAATTTGATTCAGCTCTCATTTGAAAGTGCATCTACTTGATTCACACTGTCTGACACAATATGAGAACCAAAACAGATTCCCTCATTGAAATTCATACTTCTCCGAATTTTGCAATGCAATTATCCAGCCAAATAATATGTCTAAAATGCATCTGATGGGGTAAGGTGTGCATAAAAATATATGTATTTGTGAAACTAGAATTAAAAAATGCATTACATTAGGAAAAATAGCTTTGCAAAAATGCATACATTAGGGGAAATGGCATGCAAACAGCTATAGATTTGGAGAAATTTGCACTGAAATTCTGATGAATTTCCATGAGGACTTTTTCTTTTTTAATGCTAACTAATGTGGAAATGTGGAGAAGTGAACTTAAGGTTGGAAAAAATATGAGAAACTGAGAGAAACCAGAATTGACAGACTCACCCACCTTGGGCTTCCAGAAAGAATAGACCTCAATTTTTATGAATGAATATAAATGGTTGTACAGTGGTACCTCAGGTTACATACGCTTCAGGTTACATACGCTTCAAGTTACAGACTCCACTAACCCAGAAATAGTGCTTCAGGTTAAGAACTTTGCTTCGGGATGAGAACCGAAATCGTGCTCTGGCGGCGCAGCGGCAGCAGGAGGCCCCATTAGCTAAAGTGGTGCTTCAGGTTAAGAACAGTTTCAGGTTAAGAACAGACCTCCAGAACGAATTAAGTACTTAACCCGAGGTACCACTGTAGTATAAATTATAATTGAGGCCTAAATACACCTTGACAGTAACAACAACAGGGGGTTCTCTTTTCCTGCTTATGGAAGTAAGGTAGCCCATCCTACAGTTTACTTTTCACTCAGCACCAAAGGCCAAATACATTTTGCTACTGTATGGAACTGTCCTGACAAGTTTTCCTATGCATCAAGTTGTTGTTGAGTTATTGTTTTGCTTCCTTCAAAATTTCTTAGAGATTCTGTCAAAAGCAGGAACCTCCAAAAATTGCCTTGAAATGAGTTTAGATAAAATGTAGGGGCGACTAGGCTGCAATCCTGAGCACATTTGCTTTTTGTATCTTTTTATTTCTTGCTAAAACCATACCCTACCCTTCCCCACAAAGAAGTCCAGGGCAGCAAACAACAAGCAATAAAACAACTGAAACACCTTAAAAATGAGACATTAAAAAAATCCCAATTCCAGGACAGGTGTAGACTGGGAGAAATCTCAACTTAAAAGACTTGCTGAAATTCAGTAGGCACCAGAGAGACAACAGTGATGGCACCTATCTAATATTCAAGGGGAGTGAATTCCAAAGGGTAGGTAAAAAGCTAAAGGGACCCCTGACCATTAAGTCCAGTCACGGACGACTCTGGAGTTGCAGCGCTCATCTCACTTTACTGGCCGAGGGAGCTGGTGTTTGTCCGCAGACAGCTTCCAGATCATGTGGCCAGCATGACTAAGCCATTTCTGGCGAACCAGAGCAGCACACGGAAACGCCGTTTACCTCCCCCACTGGAGCGGTATCTATTTATCTACTTGCACTTTGATGTGCTTTCGAACTGCTAGGTTGGCAGGAGCAGGGACCGAACAACAGGAGCTCACCCCGTCGCGGGGATTCAAACCGCCAGCCTTCTGATCGGCAAGCCCTAGGCTCAGACCTCTATTGGTTGCAATAGACCTCCTGATAAGATGGTATCATCAGAAGGCCCTCCCCTTCAGAATGCAGTGATTGCATAATGGGTGAGATGATATTTTATTCAACTCCTGAGGTGCATATGACTTTATACACCTTGAACTTAGCCCAGTGGCTAATTGGTAACCAGTTATTTGGGAGTTGGCAACATAGAGAGGCTCTAACTAATGAAACAAAACAAAATAGTTATTTTTTTAAAAAAAATCCTTCCAGTAGCACCTTACAGACCAACTAAGTTAGTTATTGGTATGAACTTCCGTGTGCATGCACACTTCTTCAGCTACCTACCTGTAACTCTAACTAATGGGTAACTATGCATAGGGTTGCACCAGGGCAGGCCCAAGATATTTTGGCACCTGAGGTGAACCACAAAATGGCACCCATCAGAAACAAGGGGAAAGAAAGATCTATATTGGGATCTGCTGCCCCTGTGGATCTTGCCACATGAGGTGGTTCCCTCACTTTGCCTCATGGGTGGCCTGGCCCTGCTTGCACTAACACACACTATCACTAGTAATATCGGAACTCCGTTTGCTTCCTTCAAACTTCCTTCCTAATAATCATCCTCAGAGCAGGAATCTGCAAATTCACATAAGAAATGTGGCTTTAAGTGATCTTCACTTGCATAGGATGTGAGGATGGCTACTAGTGTAAATTGCATTTTTTAAAAAAACTTGAGACAAATTCATAGAAGAAGAACACCGTACGCCATGATAGGGATGTCAGTCAATCAAAGACATATTAGCCATGAGCACTTCCATATTCAAAGGAAACACATTCCTGAATACCACATGTTATGGACAAAAATCAAAGAAAGAATGTTGTCATTATGGGACATTATTGAAGTCAAACCAACAATTCATGTTTTGCCCGGTGGGCATATGAAGGGACTAAGGCTCACAGAACTTTCTTGTAAAATTTGCCAGAGAGGACTCTGAGATCACTACCTTTGTCTATCGTGACAGGAAGCTATAACACTACATCCTTCTTTCCTTCCTGCCTGGACAGCCTCCTCTTTCTCCACAGTGCTTCCAAGATGCCCACACGTGCAGAGTTCAGACACCATTCTTGAATTAACATTTTGTACTATTGTAACTTACACAGTAGTTATAAACCTGTCTTTCATTTTGCTCCTGTAACTGATGCTTCAAGACCAAGATTATGTGAGTAAATGCTACTTTTATTACTTCACAAAACAACGTGTGTTTGATTGTTGTTTTTAAGGGGGTAATACCAGGAAAATCCAATCTGCTTCAAAGCATCCTGGATTATTGTTTGTAGAAGGTTAAATCAACCTTGCATTAGCTTCCAAATTTAAGCTGCAAAGGATGGTACCATTAAAGCTAGGGCATGCAACTGTACTACTTTTGGTTCTCTGGGGTTAATCATTCATAAAGAATATACATTCATTGAATGCTTGTTATATTACAGTCACTTGAGTGACTGAGAAGACCGAGGTTAGACTCTTGCTTCATGAGCAATTTTGCACAAATCCCAGTTGTCCTTATCTCTTAAAGGTTAACCTGTATCCCACAAATTGCAATCTCAAACACATTTGCCTTAAGTGAAATCAATGGTATACAAATGAATGACGTCCCCTGGAGTTATAACTCATTGGTTACTTACACTTTTGCCTGTCAAAAACTCATCTGAGGAGCCTACATTTTAGTCAGATCTGTGGCTAGTTTCATGGTATTGTTATGAGAATTATAAGGTCTAAGATATAAAATAAATGTTCAGAAATGTACCAGGCAAACACATACATAAATATATGAACCACAGGTCTGAAACAGTACAGGAAAACAGTTCTGAAACCATTTTGACTCTCCCAAATTGACCTCAAATGTTTCTCTGCAAGGAGGAAGGAAATGGGAAAACCTCCCCATTGTCTCTTTGCTCACAAATCCTGTCTTAAGGGCGTATCTGTGTGTGAATAGGGTGAGCCTGTGACCTGGATTCAGGAACAGAGTACTTACCATCACAAAAGAATGGCCAGGATGCCCAGCTAAAAGCAATCAGTGACCATTATTAGGTATCCTGGCAGACAGGTTTTCCACTGTAGACCGCCCCTTCAGTGATGTATGTATGATGTATTGGGGGCTGGCTTTGAGCTACAGGGGGGCAATTTCAAAAGTCTATATAAGAGCTTGCACACCAATGTTCTGGGTTCCTCCTCCCTCCCTGTGTGGGTTGAGTGGGGGACCCTGTTGCAACAGTTTAATAAAGATCAGGCTTACTAGCCGCTTTGCTTCTCAATATTCTCTGGTTGACCTCTGTTATTTTCTCCTACCAATAAAGAAGCTACATAAGGATTCTATACGGGCTCTTGGGAACCCCATAAGGGAAAAGGAGCAGTTTCTTTCTTATAACAGTATGAAAAATAATGAAAAATTATAGCCCTAGCATTCAACCAGTACAGCTTGCTTCTAGTACCCATTGACAGGCTGCTCAAATCTTTCCCTTGCCTCATAAAATGGAAACAATGCTCATTGAACTATTTTGCAAAGCCATGCAGGCATACAAATGAAAGGGGCACATCTTATGAACTGTATGCCACTATTCTGGGATAGTAGGCCAGATCTTACCCCACCCCAAGCTGTGCTGTCTGGCCCCTGGAAGTCCTTCCAAAATTCAGTCCAAGTACAATAAAATGTTTGGTCACAGTATCGATCTTCCCAAGCTGTTAGAGAGATAGGCATATGGAAAGATTGATAGATAGCGTCCGTAACCCTTTAATGTCACTTGCATCTTTTTCGGATTTTGGTGATAATATTTATATAGTACAGTGATGGTGAACCTTTTATAGACCGCGTGCCCAAACTGCAACCCAAAACACACTTATTTATTGCAAAGTGCCAACACCGGCAATTTAACCTGAATACTGAGGTTTTAGTTTAGAAAACAACTCATACATAAACATATTTTGTCTTAAAAGAAAAACACAATAACAGAGCTTTCAGTGATACAAACAACTTGTAAAAGTTTGCATTAAGATGATCCAAACTAAGTAAGGAAAGCAAACCCAAGTGCCTTTGTTGACTTAAAATTATTTGGCAGAGAATTCCACACTTTAAGGATTCCCCGCTTTTAAGCTAAAGCCCGACCAAGCAAGCATTTTTGGTGTGGCCCTCTGATCGTGTGCAGAGTGGAGGGCCCCCCATTGCGTCACCATTTCCTGAAAGGGCCCCGGTGGCTGCCCCACATGCTAGCCCTACTCCCTCGCCCAGCCCAGCCCCAACTGGCCCCTATGCAGGGTGTCCAGCATGGCCGGAGGATGTGTAAAGCCTCAACCTCGCAGCAGGAGAAGGAAGGCAGGTACTCGGAACTCTCAGTGGCCTATCAATGTGGCAGCACGCCTCTGAGCACGTGCAGAGCGCTGTGTTCTCCCCACCCACAGCGGAGGCTCCCCAAGGGTAAATGCACACCCTGGGGGTTGTGGCTCTGTTTTGCACCCCCCCCATCCAAGGCACTTCTACTCGGACACAAGTCCCAGGATCCAAACCCAGCTTCTGTAAACAACATGAGCGCCTGCTTGGGGATAGCATCACATACCCGAATGGGACCAATGCCCCACCTGACCTTTCCCTTTGTGCCTCCCTGGCCACAAGGGCACCTTCTCAGTCTGGGCATCCCTTGCTGAGCGGCTGAGCAAAAGGAGGCCTATAGGCACTGCAACAGATGGGTCAGTTTGGGGATTTTGGCTCTTTACTATCCTGCTCATGCAGCATCCGAAACTGAGATCCCATCATCATAATTGCAACCCGCTCACACAAAATACTAATTGCCACAGTATCCTCAGCGCAATTGGGTGAAAATGAACTCGGGCCAAAGAATAGCTGTGACCCCCATTTTGGAGAGAATCGGCGCCCTGATGGGCATCACATCCCGCTCCTGCTGCACTGCTTCCTGCGCCAACCCACCACGCACATGGTGCTCCAGCTGCCCAAGTTGAGCTGAGGACTCGGCGCGCTGCCCTCGCCTTCTGCCAGCTCTGTGCTGGGATGGCGGTGTGCGTGCCCACAGAGAGGGCTCTGAGTGCCCCCTCTGGCATGCGTGCCATAGGTTCACCACCACTGATATAGTACATCGAGTTACCAGGTCAAGAACATCCCAGACCCGGAGATTTCAGGCCCCAGACCTGTGATATATAGGGGCAGGTCCTGGTGATGTTCTTAAGTATAACACTTTAAGCATTAACCACAGTATAACACCTGGAAAGATAGGGCAGAGAAGAAGAAGAAGAAGAGTTTGGATTTGATATCCTGTTTTATCACTACCCGAAGGAGTCTCAAAGCGGCTAACATTCTCCTTTCCCTTCCTCCCCCACAACAAACACTCTGTGAGGTGAGTGGGGCTGAGAGACTTCAGAGAAGTGTGACTGGCCCAAGGTCACCCAGCAGCTGCATGTGGAGGAGCTGAGATGCGAACCCGGTTCCCCAGATTACGAGTCTATCGCTCTTAACCACTACACCACACTGGCAGAGGACCTTGCAACCTATGTTTATTGAGAACTGCTCAAGTCGATGGTGCAATTGCCAGGCAGTATTGCATTCATTTAATTTCCTTCTCACCTCACTATCTAATATACACCACCAACACTTAGGCCATTATATAATTTATCTATATTTAAGGTACCATGAGACATTCTTTTTTGTTCAGAAAAAAAGAAAAGGCAAGGCATTTAAGAGTCACTAAGAAAACATAACATTAACATCAACACAGATAAATGTTTGCACTGTAACTAGGAAACTCATGTAATAGTCCCCACATCCAAATGCACCCTTAATTAGAATCAGTCCCATCTCGATCTTCCTCCACATCACTGTGTCTTCAGACCAAAAACTGAAAATATGGGGACTATTAGCCAAACAAGCACATCTCTACCTCTCAGGATCTTCTGCCCTGGCAGAGGCAGGAATGCTTATTATACTCAGTAAGAGGCATTAATTAACCCAGCTGCTGATCCATTTCTCCAAGAATGTTAGCATTATTTAGGAAGACACTCTCTCTCTGTGTATAAACCAAAAAATGGTAATTACTGCAGTCAATGGCTATACCACTGGTGCTTGATTTGAATGTTACAAACATTCACCCTAATATAAGTTAAATTACTGTAGTTTCTGGCTAAGAGGGTTTGTGTGTGTGTCTTTTTGGAATTGAACAATATATCCGGTGGGAAGACCTTATTTCATGTTTTGACCATTGTAACCTTGGTTGTATCGACACTGCCAATGAATTTCCCCTCCCCCAATGGGTGAGTGATGCTGAATAACAAGTGATGATGCTGTATGACCCACTGTGTCAGAAGCACAACTGGGGTGGGGAGGGTAATGTAGTAGCATGAAGACTCCCCACACCCCGTCCCACCTAAAATAAGGTAGGATCCAAATTTGTGTGCATTTACTCATTTTAGATGGATGGAAAATTGAAGGAACTGATTCCTTGCAATATGTGTGCATGTATTTCTATTGGAGGGATGCAGGTGGCACTGTGGGTTAAACCACAGAGCCTAGGACTTGCCGATCAGAAGGTCGGCGGTTCGAATCCCCGCAACGGGTTGAGTTCCCGTTGCTCGGTCCCAGTTCCTGCCAACCTAGCAGTTTGAAAGCACGTCAAAGTGCAAGTAGATAAATAGGTACCATTCCGGCAGGTAGGTAAACGGCGTTTCTGTGTACTGCTCTGGTTCGCCAAAAGCAGCTTAGTCATGCTGGCCACATGACCAGGAAGCTGTACGCCGGTTCCCTCGGCCAATAAAGTGAGATGAGCACCACAACTCCAGAGTCGGTCACGACTGGACCTAATGGTCAGGGGTCCCTTTACCTTTACCTTATTTCTATTGGGGGGCATTTTGATAAAGGTTTCCTCTAGCAGTGTAACAACATACCATTGTTTCTGAAGATGCGTGTAGTTGTACACACATGCATTCTGCACACACACTAGCCAGAGCCCTAGATATTGACCTAAATCAGGCATCCCCAACCTGTGGCCCTTCAGATGTTTTGACCCACAACTCCCATGATCCCTAGCTAACAGGACCAATGGTCAGGGATGATGGTAATTGTAGCCCAAAACATCTGGAGGGCCGAAGGTTGGGGATGCCTGACCTAAATGCTTGACATATAGAGTGGGTGGGTTGTTATATCAGGCAGTGTTCCTCAAACCTAACAGTTCTTACTAAATTTAGTAAGACACTTCTTACTAAATTAAAAGAGGGATCATACTTCACCTTTGACAGATGAAAACGTTTACTTTTAAGTGTGCATATGAGTAAGGATAATAATAATATAATAATACTTTTTTATTTATACCCTGCCCATGTGGCTGGGTTTTCCCAGCCACTCTGGGTGGCTTCCAACCAATATTAAAAACAATACAGCATCAGACATTAAGAACTTCCCTAAACTTCAGTTGTCTTTTAAAAGTAAAATAGTTATTTATTGCCTTGACATCTGCTAGGAGGACATTCCACAGGGCAGGCACCACTACCGAGAAGGCCCTCTGCCTGGTTCCCTGTCACCTCACTTCTCACAGTGAGGGAACCGCCAGAAGGCCCTCAGTGCTGGACCTCAGTGTCCAGTCTGGATGATGAGGGTGGAGACGCTCCTTCAGGTATACAGGACCGAGGCCGTTTAGGGCTTTAAAGGTCAGCACCAACACTTTGAATTGTGGTCGAAAACGTACTGGAAGCCTATGCAGATCTCTCAGGACCGGTGTTATGTGGTCCCGGCAGCCACTCCCAGTCACCAGTCTAGCTGCCACATTCTGAATCAATTGCAGTTTCCGAGTCACCTTCAAAGGTAGCCCCACGTAGAGAGCATTGCAGTAGTCCAAGTGGGAGATAACCTCTTTCTCCTTTCCCTGCCAAGAGCTGCTTCCCCCTATGTTTCTGCATGAGTCTTTGATATCGGATAATTGAAAAGAGCCGAATACAGAGCAGCGACTCATTGCTACTGTTTCCCCAAGTGCAGTGATGGGTGTTTATAGGAAGGATTGGCAACTGCTTTACTGAAGTGAAGGCAAGGAGTTAACCAGGGGCACAACTGGGGTAGAGCTAAACCTGTTCCGTACCACTCTTAGCACCAGAGATTGAGAATCATTCCTGCCCCTAGCTGCATCCATGGTTCTGTTCCTTAGTCATACTAAAGCATGACATTGCTCAGAACTGATATAGCTAGATAAACCATAATGTTTATCCTGCAGATAGACTAGAAACATGCAACTGCTGTAATTTTGCATGCCACGAAAAAAATTCCCCAGTTTCACAGGTTTCATTACCCTACTTCAAAAAGAGGAAAGGAAAACAGATAAAGAATTTTGAGATGGCAGAAATAATTAGTAAAGTCGGTTTTAAGTATGATTCTCCTTTTATATTAGTTATGTAGGCATTTTATGTGAAATGGTTTTAACTGATTGCGTTATTATATTTTGTTGTATTTTATTTTGCTGTAAACCACTGTTATTTGGCTATTGTGGAAAAAGGTGGTATAAGAATATTAAGAGGTAGACAAATGCAGAACAGATAAAAAAGGGGGTTCTTAGCCCCCTCCCTCAATTTTCCATCTACAGCTGACAAAACTAATGCTTCGTTTACTCACACAAACACTTCCTTCAAAAGGATGTTACTGGATGCTTCTAGTGACTAGTCGGATCAACTGAATATAATCATCTGATTGAAGACTGATCCAAATGGAAACAGCTTCCTAAATAATTAAGTCTACCCTGAATTCAGTGGTGGGGAAAGTCAGCCTAATGAAAATTAACTTGAAGGGATGCTTGTTCACATCAGGGCTCAAAGGAGAGCAGGGCAGAAATTGGCGACTTTTCGACTCACGTGTGTCTAGGTTTGCTTTTTTGTTGAACCAACTCTGCCTTCTGCAGCGAGAGAGCTTCACTGTCTTCATATGCTTGTTTGTGTGTCTCCAATTTTAGATTTGGAGCTCTGGCATTTCATCAGTGAACACCCGGAGCACGAAACACTGTTTTACTAAGCATATGCTGGAGTGGTAATAAAAGACTACAGGAAATTAGAATCTCTTTTTTCCCCAAGCTACATTAAGATTCTCAGATAAAATTGTTCAGGTTCCCTACTTGGTCTATGGAATTATAATAGCTACGCAACTCACCTAGCAACTGAGCATAAGATGACTGTCCCTTCACTAAATGTATATTGGTGCAATTTACACATATTGTATTCTCAAGGCAAGGCATTTTCCTGGCATATTATGCTCCAGGGACCATTTTTCTCCCATATTAAGAATGTACTGGACGTGGTGAATCTGATACCTTTCCTGAACTCAGATTATTCTCTGGAAATCATACCAGAGTGTACTCTTGCCCACAAGATTCCTATTTCAGTTTTATTGTTCAGTCCATTATGGCTTATTTTAGAAGAGCACCCATTAGTCACACTGTGAAGAATGGGTGCAAGAAATTCTATTAAATCACAGGAGATTCTTCCAAGCAATATATCAGGACATCTTCTCTCAAAACTTGTGAACTGCTTTGGTTTCTCTGAATGTCCAAAGTCTCACTTATTGCAGATGGAACACAGAACTAAATGGCTGGGGGGTGGGGTGGGGCTTACTAGAAGTCATCAAAAACAGCCTACATCAGGACTCAACAGACTTGCTCAAACACACTTGCCATAGATCTGTCCACATAATCTAGAGTGCAATGCACCCCAAGCAGCGAGCAGCTGAGGATGTTGTATACACAGCAGGTCATTGCATGTGATATGCAGCCATATCCCATTCATGTTTACTCAGAAGAAAGTCTCAATGAGCTCAGTGGGAATTATTTCAAACTAGGTGGGCATCATAGGGACACGGGTGGTGCTGTGGGTTAAACCACAGAGCCTAGGGCTTGCTGATCAGAAGGTCGACAGTTCGAATCCCCGCAACGGGGTGAGCTCCCATTGCTCGGTCCCTGCTCCTGCCAACCTAGCAGTTCGAAAGCACGTCAAAGTGCAAGTAGATAAATAAGTACCGCTCCAGCGGGAAGGTAAACGGTGTTTCTGTGTGCTGCTCTGGTTCGCCAGAAGCGGCTTAGTCATGCTGGCCACATGACCCGGAAGCTGTACGCCGGCTCCCTTGGCCAGTAAAGCGAGATGAGTGCCGCAACTCCAGAGTTGGCCACGACTGGACCTAATGGTCAGGGATCCCTTTACCTTTACTAGGTGTGCATCATAAACCAAGCCACAAAAATCAACAACCAAGCCATCTGGGTTGCTTGCAAATATAAGCAGGGGGGAAATATCTTTTGCAAATGAGTGCCCTTATTACTCAAAGAGCATAATACGCCTTTGGTGCATAGAATAAAGCAGAACATAGGACACAGCATTTTACCAAGTCAGTATTGTCGAAACTCACCAGCAGCTACTTTCCAGAGGTTTCTCCCAGATTGAACCAAGGACCTTTTGCATGCAGAAAGCATTTGCTCCACCTCTAAGCAATGGTCCTTCTCTTTCCTTTTGGGTTTACTAAAAAGGAAGTTACTGGGATGAAAGGAAAACATGCTGACTAAGAGAGGAAGCTATCACCTGGGAAGAATCCCATTCTAAGGCTGAAAGAACAATAGACTGAGAGAACAATAGGCTTGCCTTTCTCCCCATCCCCCCCCAGTGTCAGATTTATGTATAATCTAAACAAGCTATAGCTTAGGGCCCCACTCTCTTGGCCCCCCCCCAAAAAAAAATTAAAGGAAGAAAAACAGATGTACATTTCCAAAATATAAGAAAAAACAAATAAAATAAAACCTACATACAGCTACCGAATTTTATGTTGTGTAGGCTCCCATGATTCAAGTAATGGGCCCCGCCTTCTAGCTTGCACCCTAAAATATCACTGGTTTGTTCATTTATATATATAGGGTGCCTACATTCTGCATGTGCAAATGGCTTTAGATACATATTAGGTCCATAAATTACCATACAGCATATATTCAACACAAAAAGCAACAACAATTTGTTGTTGACAAAGGACAGCTGGACATATAAATGGCCCCATTACCTTCGGTAGCTTAGGGCCTCATCAGACCTAAATCTGGCCATGCCCCCACCCCTCCAGCTGCAACAAAGAGATAATAAATACCAGCCTGCCTCACCCAAGTCATGTCCCATTGGGGCCCTGAGAGTTGAAGGCAATAATTTTTCTTGATGTGCTGCTGTTTGAAGGCAATAATGTCAGTGATGGAGGAAAAAACCTTGCTAGCCCCAAAGCATGGCCTCAGCTGGAAGCATCATGTGAAATGCTACACAACCAAGGAACACTTCCAAGTAGGAAAAGAAGCAGGAATGCAGGTAGGAACATCTGCAATGATTGAGAGGTTAAAAAACAAACAAGTCCCTTCCTACCCACGGCTGGCAACCCAACAGGGATTCTAGTTGAGGATACCCAATTCTCCTTACATTGAGCTGAGGTGCAACTGAAGCCCCACCAACCTGTGCCATTAAGACAGAAACATAGAAAAAAGCAGTGACCACAGTGTCCACATCAATAATGAAGAGAATTCTTGATTTGTGTCTTTCAGCTCTCAGAAAGCTTGGGAGGGTCAGACACAGACTGTACCCTCTGAAAGATGCTTAGGGGTGTAGTTTGCAAAGCCCACCAGATACAAAGGGCAGGGTTCAGACCACATCTGATTATCCTCAGAGAGCATCATTTTTACTTACCAAGTGACTGAATCAAGTGGTGCTAAGTATCAGGTATGCATGCTAAAAGATAATTTTTATAGAAGCGAAGAGAAATTTAAGATGTCCATTTTTTGCTGAGAATACTGCAATTGTTACTATGACATACAGAAAGAAAATAAAAATGAGAAGGCCTTCAAGTTTTAGTTGTAAAAAGAATTTAATTTATCAAAAAGTGAGACAGTGGACCTTCCGGACTCCACTTCCCATTTAAATTCCCCCCAATGAAATCTGAAATTATGCCACCCGTAATCTGCCTCTTATGAACTTTACACAGCCAGCTAAACATTCTGAAGTCCCCTATATGTAACCCTCCCTCCCCCAAATAAGCCACAATGGATTTTGCTTCCATAACTCTAGCATGACTTGGCTTGTGATTCTAGCTACAGCAGAGCAAATCGCATACACCCTCCAGTGGAGCTCTTGTCTGGGTAAACATACACAGAACTGAGCTGCATGGCATTTGATAGAAATCCAACACAATCACTTTCTCCTCCAGACTGGAAGTCATTCCTATGCATATGTACTCAAAAATAAGTCTTAGTAGGTTCAGTTGGGTTTCCACCCTGTGCTAAATGGTATCAGTGTCTATATTGGCTTGCTGAGGTCTTTAGCTCATTTTTTATTTTTTATTTTTGCTTTTATACACACACACACACCTTCCTAAAGGCTCATCTTGTCTCTCTCATATGTAGAGAAAGAAGGAAGGAAGGAAGGAAGGAAGGAAGGAAGGAAGGAAGGAAGGAA